>CM043021.1:74700120-75214429 GCA_023690525.1 Holotrichia oblita | reverse complement strand
ACTGCACCTTTGTTTGCACTTAAAAACACTCGACTGACTCACTGATTACCAATGATGCTATAAACGATTGTTTTACGCTATAGTCACCAGGCGGCAGCACTTTGTACGTCCTGTAGGTTGGGGTCTCATATTAGGCAGGGGTCTCATATTCGGCATACTGACCCTATTTTCTATAAAATGTTTCCTTCTAATATGCCTAAATTGCTCGGTATTTCTTATTCATTACTTAGTACGCAAAGATCCAATTAATTATTACCTCCATGATGATGTATCTCCATTCTGACCATGAACCTGCTTTCTGCTTTGATGCCGAAGGCTTTTGTCGTTATGGAATTCAGCACCAGGTAATGTAGTAGTAAATTTGCTATCTCCTGAGTTTGTAGCTAGTCACGGATAATCAAGCAAATAATGGGGCTCAGTGCACCTCCTATCGGCCTGTTAAAGTACTGTTATAGATTTTGTTATTGTAACAGAAATGAGATGGCATCGAGCGACAATAGCACATATTCTGTAAACCACATGTACATATAACGTTTAGCTTTTAAAAGGGCTGCATCAGTACACTTCAGTAAAATTTAAACATGTTATACATATATAGGACTCTATAATTTTAGAAACATTTACACAAAATGTATTCTGCCGTCTCTAGATCTTCTTGATATCGACGGCAGATTTGATCTTCAGCTTTTTTCAGTTTATATAGGTGGTACTTTGGGGCCACATGACCTGTCAGAAACCCTGCCACCAGTCGAAGGTCCCTTTTGCTGAAAAATAGAAACAACTGTGCTGCCTTAGGCGGTCCTGATAATAGTGCCTTCGCCTGGCTTTGTCCTGGCGTATTCTGCCAATGGGAGGCCTTTCTGTTGACCTCCCATTTGTTAATTGCTTGTGTTAGGTGGCTCTCTTGTAGCTCACAACAGGGATAAGGTCCAATGCAAGGCATTTTCGCTGCTTCTTTGGCAAGCTTATCACGCTTCTCGATTCCCTTCGATCGCTTGATTGTTTAAGACTCACTGCAGGAGACCGGACTCGTATGTAGGCACTCACAGCCTTCAACTCCGCTTGACTGTCCGTTGATATACTAATTGTTGCGCCACGCATCCCTAACTCGAGGTGCTTTACGGCGCGTAAGTTAATAGCAGAAATATCCGCTTGAAATATGTTGCAGTGGAGTCTCATAGGCACTTTGAGATAGTGGTTAGGCCCACTGAGCCCAGTGCCCGTCCACACTCCTTCTATTCTAGAGTCGTCCGTGTACCATTCCAGGGTTCCTCTTTTGAATTGAGGCTCACCGGAGGCCCACTTAGTACGGTTTTCGATGACCACTTTTTAGGATTGGTCGAAGTTGTATTGCATAGGGATCTTGCCCTTTGCAATGTGAATTAGATAATTGATGTTGGGATCTTCAAGGATTTTAAGGTGTCCTCTAATGTCCCCAGGTTTTAAGCCCTTAAGTCTGCCCAGAGATAGGGCACTTGATATAGCTTGTTTTTTGGATGTAAATTAGACAAGTGAGTCGTTGGATTAGTTGAAGCTGTTGTTGTACAGTCTTCTGCGTTGTTTTTGGCCACCATACCGAAGCGGCATAGGTGATCGTGGGTCTTATAATTGCTGTATATGACCATAGGATCATTGAGACCCCAGGACTTACCGAGCAACCTTCGGCAAATTAGCGATGCCTTTATGGCCTTCTAGGCATCGCTGATTTGCCGAAAGCTGCTCGGTTGGAACAATACCTGTGAGATCTTTATTGAGTGTAATGTACCTATCGGAGTCACCGAGCAGAGACTCACATTTCTGGATGTAATCTGACTGTTTAAGAATAACTGTGGCTTGACCCTTGCCAAGAGCCAACACTACCAGTGACCAGAATTTTGACTGATCAGATCTGATACATTGCGGAATTAAGCACTTTATTCTCAATCAGAGAGAGAGAAGCAAGGAAAACCACTTACAGAAATTGTAATGGAGTAGTGTGGCAAGCATATTGGGGATAGTGAATTCAGCATTGAAGATGAATTAAATGAAGACCAATGTAACTTAGAAGACGCGGGAGATAAGCCTGCTTTGGACAACGTTGATATATAATAAATGTTTTCGACGATGGTGTTACGGTACAAGTGGCGGAGAGGACGGGAACAATGATCAAACTTAAGGCAATAATGAAAATTTCAATGAACAAGATTAGAGCTAACGTGATTCAAGCAGCATCATTTGCAGCATCAAAAAAAATTGGGCTCTAAATGCTGATGAGAAATTGTTTGGACGAGCTTCTATAAAAAACAGTCAATGAATTAAACTTGTATGCATTCCAAAAAACGATCCAAATGAGCTTGCCACTAAAATATTAAGAAATCTTAGGTCCAAATTTTTGTAGTTCATGCTTACGAGTGTACCATACTTGTGCCGATGTTTGAATATGCGATTTTGACACATTTGTAATGACAGAAATGTCATTACAAATTGTGATTTAGTTGATGTATGTGGCTTTGCCTACAGTTTTGAGGTTATGTTGGCAAAGCAGACAATGAGCTCGTTCCTAGCATTAAAAAGGATTTTGGATCAACCGGAACTTGCATACTTAGCACGGAAAGGCATATTTTCTTTGGGTACCGTTAAGAGGACCAAGACATTAAGCTGCAAGCTTCTAACGGAAAAGGAATTTAATAGAATATTTTCAGATGAACTTGTGAATCCGAATGAACTGTGAATTTGTTTGAGTTTATGATGGTACAGACGCCTCGTGTAATGGCTGGAAAGACAATAAACTTGTTTGTCTCCTCTTTACTAATCGGCAGATATAACACCCAAGTTCCATAGAAAGAGGGTGATATATTCGACTATTTTATTACCTGCTGATGCAATAAATAAATATAATATGCAGATGATTAACAATCGATTTCCTGCATTGTCTATACAGGTAGGTAGTATGAGTATGAGTAGTTCAGTTCATATCTTTTTATATTTTGTTACACATCTTTCAACGTTGTTAATTTTCAGCTAATATATATTTCATGTGTTTAAAAATCAACGCTGTTTACTCTTCACGAAATTAATCCATAAACACATCAAACTTAACTGATACGACCCAAATGAGAATTTCAAGTTGTGCGCCACCCATGATAAATTAATCCTACGGCTAAGCTAATCCCGAACGATCCGGCAAACTCTCCTAATAGAAATAACTGACTAAAGTGACTTCCTCGATCATCTTAAAGTATTCAAAAGTGCCACACGATCGCGGTTTATAAATAAATCAAATTCAGTCTAGTGGTACAGAGAGAGTTACCTGATATATGTATATGTATATATAGGTGTATCCTTACATACACAGGCTCACACGTACACATACTTATACATATATATCGTTTTAGTTGAAGTTTAAAACGACTCCACCACGCTCAGTTGACGATTGAAACGTACCAAACATATCGATACATTCATCTCCTCTACTATAGAGCGAGAGGACGTTTTTTCCCATCCAGCAGCAGTTCGTCTGTCGCCGCTACGATGACACGCTTCGGAGTTAGCTCGTCATAAAGTACTCGGGAATTTCTTCCCGTCGTTCCAGCTTTATCGGCTGACAAACGTCGTTTGATTTCGCAATTTTATTGCTTTTAGAAGGTCATAACGTATCACCACTTCAATTTGTACTCACTTCAAAGAGATATTGGTATTACTTAGATGTATACATACATTTATCGAAAGAAGGATGATGTTTCCATAATAGATATACATTCCCGTCGCTTGATTGTATTCGCAATAAAATTTTAACTGCAAAAATTTATCACGTTCGTCTTGAGAGATTATACGAACATTTAAAATAAACAGGAAATCGGCAATTCTCAAGAATAAGCAATTATTTCTTTAGAATGGTACTCTTATGTGTAGGTAAGTTCACTATATTGCAATTACTGTTTTATCCATGAGTATTCATTACAAATATTTGACAATACGGACCATTTAATAATAGATTTAATTAATGAAATCATTATCTAACATGTTTTAGATCGAATTTAGTAAAAATATGTTGTATACAGTGAAAGCTCTCATAAGCGGGCATTCATGGTTCCAGTGTTTTCGTTTTGCTATGGGAGATGTCCGCTTATGGGATAGCTCGAAAAAATCTTTATCTAATGTACATCATCGTATCATTATATCGAATCAGGGACTTGGTCATTAACTTCGTCCTCTTTGTCTTCTAAATAGTTTACTTCCACAGTGTCATTTTCATTTTCCAATTGAATTTCTAGGTCGTGATCCTGGGTGGAACTGTTTCATCCATATTTAAAAATTCGTTTAAATTTTTATCACTTTTTTTCCTATTTGTACAGTTTCTTCAGTTTAATCCAATTTATATGTTAGGAAAATAAAAACAAACTGTATAAACAGTGTACACCGTAAAAATATTCTTTTCATAAGTAATATAACAAGTGACCAAGATTTTTCCGATTAAATTGATTTGGATAATTTGTGACTGCTTGTTGAGATAATAATTATTTAAGATCAACAAGCACGAACAAATTATGCAAATCAATTTTATCAAAGACAAATCTTGTTCACACGTTGTATTTAATAAGACTATATCACGAACAAAATTTGTTGCGATGTAGTTTGCTTTTAGTAAGTTAGGCAGTTATCGGATGTTTTCGTAATTTACTGTGTTAGATTATGTTCATTTTGGCATGTATTTGGCTGGTAACTAAGCAAACAAAAAAATAAATAAACAAAATTTGCTTTCTGTAGTAATTGCGAGCATTGTGAGTGAAAATGAACCGTTTTGATAGTACTCCATTACTATTGATTAATATATCTATTTTGTGACCTTTATGTACCTACTTATCTTTCAATTCCTGAAATACTTCCACTTGTATAAAACAACAATTAATTAAATACCAATTTATTCCTACAAGTGGAAATATTTCAGGAATTGAAAGGTTAGTATTGATAAAACCACGACTGATTTTATCACTTATTAAAATTCACACGTGATTCTTTCACTATAAAATGAATGTCATTGGCTGTTGCTAAGGAATTCCAACTGTATGATTGGTTGACAGAAATGTGAGTGATATAGTTCATAGAAACTTTGCCACTCTCCCGGGGATTGAATTTTAAAAACTCTCACTGTCTGTAGATTGGACACTTCTAATAATATTTTGTTGGCGCGTTTCTGCGCCATTTAGAAATCTAAAATTTATTGGGATCTTGCACTTTTTTCATATTTTTTTCTTTTTTTTCCAAGGAGGAAATCCTTTATGGACGATGTGTGGAACTCCAGTACGGTGTGTGCTATGTACTGTTTACCCATTAAAACCTCCTGCCTCGCACAAAAAAGCATTCACAGTCGTACCTAAAACCGTCTACGAACATTACATCAGGTGCGACTGGCGGGCTATCTCCCTTTAGATCGCTACTCTTCCCTGATCCTGATTTTGCCTCGTTCTTCTGTCTTCTTTAGGGTCATGATATCCCTTATCATAGTATGTACTGATTTCCAGTTGGATCTGCTTTCCATCATTAAAAAGACGAGAGTCCTCGGGCTCTCCTGAATTCATCCCATCTAGAGCACTCATAAATGGCGTGCTCCGCCGTGTCTACGGTTCCACAGTACATACACACGTCGGTATCATCCCGATTGATTCGTTTTGCGAAGAATCTATACACACCATGCGCTGTCAAGGCTTGCGTCAAAAAGTAATTTAGTCTCCGGCGTTTGCCGTTGGACCTTTCTCGTCCGTCCGTCCATCTATTTTGCCAGGCACGCAGTGAAACCACACTTGCTTGTTTCCCTGTTAATTTCTGATCGTCTTTATGCCTGTGCTCACGCAGGTAGCATCTTTCAAGGACCAACAAGTCTATAGGTATTCTACCAGTTATCACTTGCAATGCCATCCCAAACATCGTTTTGTACGCGGACGCTGCTGCTCGTAGAGTATATTTTGCATGGCGCTGCACAGAACAAACTGCTTGCAGCTGCCTGATCGCCCAACATTGGGCACTAGTCTGGTCAGTCTGGATAACTTCTTCTTGTCTAGGGGACTGTCTCCACTATATGCTGTCTGATGTTTAGTTTGTCGTCCATGACCCAAAATAGGCGAGGAATCTAGCTGGACATAGCACATTACTATGTACAATATCATTTAATTGAAATAAGGAAGTTTTCAAACATTTCTTCAAGATTAGTAAAAACTAAATGAGTAGTTGTAATTTTTTTAAATGACACCATTAATTGTGAGCTTGAAATCCTCTTAAATGAGGGTGGAATTTGTTTTTCATTTTAATAATAATTCAATTCAAAAATGATCTTCGCTAGAATAAAACATATTCCGACTTTCCATGTACACTACTTTTTAAATATTTTCTCTGGGAAGCCTTAAAATTTGCACCACTTAATCTATCGAAAAGTTTATCCAGAAATTTTAAAATTTTGGCAATTTCTTTAGCGTGTGATTTCATTGTAGGTGCTTCTAATGAATCACACTCGCCCATGGATAAATAAATAGCATTTGAAATTAGAAAAAAGTGAAATCAAAATTGCGATCGAAAGATTTTACATTTATCTGCATTAAAAGAAATGATGAGGTAAAATTCACAACAATTTGGTGCTTTTTCAAATTTCAGAAAGTGGTGCTAACGATGTTTGGTGAAATGTGTGAGTACAAAAACTTTGACGATAGTACATGGGAGCCTGTGCCGTATCTACAGTACGTTAATACGTATTATCTATAACTATGCGTTTTATTATTTGTGTCAAAGAGGATTAATACTAAGTTTCAAGTAAATTTTACAATAAAAATAATATTTTCCCCATGTGTTGTACTTGTTCATTACCTTTGGAGATGAATTTAAACAACGCCGAAGAACTTGTTTTATTAATTTTGTCGGAGGATTAGTAATAAGTTTCAATTAATTTGAAAGCATAAATATGTATTTTTAATTTTTTTTTGTACACAGACTTTGCCACCCCCTTTCACACAGAACTGACTCAGTAAAGGACCTGGGAGTGATATTTGATTCGGAGCTATCCTTTAATAAGCATATTGAAGGCATCTGTCTTTCGGCTTCGAAAACTTTGGGCTTTCTCATTCGTGCTTCTAAGTGTTTCCATACCATAACCTTACTAAAATCGTTGTATTTTACGCTTATAGTTCCAAAACTTGAATACGCCTTCATTATTTGATTTACTTTCTACATGTCGCAGCAGTTTCCTATTGAGCGTGTACAGCGTCGATTCTTAAAATATCTATTTTTTAAATCCAATCACATACATATATCCCAATTGGAATACTTCTTATGAAGAACTGCTTCACCTTTATGGAGTTCAATCGTTGACTGTACGTAGGACTAATTACAGTGCAAGGTTTCTTCATCATCTTCTCCACAATAAAATTGACTGGCCCGGACTGCTATCTATGGTTAGATTTAATGTCCCAAGTGTTTCTACCCGCTAAACTACTACTTTTAAACTAGTGACTCCGAGGACGAATTTATTGGTGAGATCACCGATCTTCCATATGATGAAGAATGCCGAGATATACTACAGCGATATATTTATTGGAGAAGTGGAATAGTGTAAGAAGTGAATAGTGTACCTTGTTGATCTAACAGTAGTGCAATTGGGGGTATCCCCGTAATGGCTTGTACTCCAGCCGTAGAGATGGTCCGATAGCCACTTGCTACCCTTAGGAGTGGCCTTCTTTGCAATCGCAAGAGGTTCCTGTTCTTTTTTATCCCCAAAGCATGCGACCAGGCTGGGCTAGCATAGATGATTTGGGAGCTAGCTACTTTCCGGCCTTCTGAGGCCTACGTATTTATTGTGAGGCTACGTATTTAAAAGTTAATCCATCGTTCAAAATGACGCCTAGATATTTCAGTTCCTTCTTGGGGAGGATCTTGTTGCCCAGTATATTGAAGCAGATGTTGTCGCGTTTTCTTGGCCCCTTGAGGATTGCAGCTTCGGTCTTATGAGGAGCTATTTCTAGTTCGTGGTCTTCCATCCAGGCAGCTAGGACTTCGAGCGACTCATTGCTTTTAAACATAAGATCTCTCTGGTCCTCGGCCTCTACTATTATGGCGAAATCGGCGGCATATGCCAATGAAGTTACCCCTTCCGCAAGTTCTAGTTCAAGAACACCGTCATATAAGATGTTCCACAGTGTAGTGCCCACTACAGAACCCTGTGGAACGCCTGCACCCACATCCAGCCTGGATTTGCCTAGGATGACCTTCCGCTCCTCAAAGTAGTCCACGATGGTATTCACCAGGTATATCGGTACCTTCTTGCTTATCATTGCTTCTATATTCCGGTTCCAAGAGGCCGAGTTGAAGGCGTTTCTAATGTCGAGAGCAACCACAGCCACCCATCTCTCCTTGGACTCCCTAACTATGTCTACAACCGCTCTTATTGCGTGCGTTGTAGATCGACCTTTAGCGAAGCCAAATTGTCTCGTAGACTGGCCACCATGTATCTCAAGCTCTGTTTCTAGCCTATCCTTGATCATATGCTCATATAGTTTACCAAGGGCGCTTAACAAACATATCGGTCTATAGGACGCTGCCGAATGCATTGACTTTCCCTTCCACAATAAGATGACCTTTGCTTCCTTCCAAGTTCTTAGGAACTCTTGGTTTTTTAATAACTGGTTCAAGACATCTAACAGGACATCAGGGATCGTACGCACTAGTCTTATGACAGCCTCGGTAGATAGGTGGTCCACTCCTGGTGTTTTGCCAATCTTCATTTTTCCAGCAGCGCTCGAAATTTCTTCTTTCAGAAAAACAGGAACCTGCTCCGCTGTCTGGTTAGAGTCTAGTAAGTCCTGCGTTTCTGTCTGTAAAAGCTCCTTTACAATTCTTCAAACCAGACCACATCTGAACTTTGACAAAATAGTGAATAATAATTGAGAACCAAAATCATTCTGTAAAAGATACTTTCAAAATGTTTTACGGTTTCAAAAATGAAGAATTTATTCCGTATTTTAACACACACTGTAGAAATATTCATATGTTATACATTTGTCCATATCGAATAAAAATAATAACTCGAATGATTTATTTTGTGTGTATTAAGATAGAGGCAACTCATGAAAAAACAACATCGCACGACAGTTAATACAGAACGTTTTTCAGTTTTTCTTAATCTTAACATATGTGAAGAAGAGAGAAATAATTTTACCAATATTATCACAAATGAAGGGCTCTAGTTCCTGTGGGCAAGGTCATAATGGCGGCGCCAAATGTCCTAACACTGTGGCGTCTGAACGGCGTTCACTTATGTATACCTGCCAATATAAAAGCAGAGACAGTAAAAGATCTACAACAGGCTTGTGACAAATATTTTGCAGAATAAGTACTTTCAAATTTGGAACAAATATGAACTTACAATTAGACGTATAGTCATAAGATCCTGCTCATACAGGCATCCTAATAGAAAGCAAAGAAGGTTGATAGGACGATTCTAAGTCTTCTAAGTTATCTCACAATTGCTTTCTTTGGTAAGGGATTAATCGCATATTTCAATATATTAGGTGCTTGTCTTGGAAGACCGCAATTGATTTTGCTGTCAAACTGATACCGAATTGTTATTTTGTGTACTTATATTACTTTAAGATATCCATATTACATTACCTCTTTTAATAGCTATTAACATATTTAGAATTTTATAGCTTTCCAAACAAATCTCTTTCATCCAACGTATCCTCTTTCTGACAGGAGCAAAAAAAAATTAAGTGTTACGTACGACAAAGTTGAGGCAGCAAAAGCAAACCACATAAAAACACGAGAAACAAACGATACACATTGAACAAGTGAGAGTAGTATGTCACTGACACGTATAATCATAAATTAACACAGCCCAGAACGTACTACATACTTACTACACACAAACAAGAAGGGTTTGGCTGAACGACTGTACGATGTTGTAACGTTACATAATTAATTGTGCTTTCCCGTTCTATGCATGCAAGAAGCCGAAAGTTTCGGTAATGCGGTGGGTCTTCAAAATTATTGTTATAGTTATTCTTTTTTATTATTTATGCGTCGGAATCGGGACGCTAGACGTCTTCTAGAGCACGGATTTGTATATCTTGAATGCCTATCTCATTCTAGCTTGTATGTTTAGAATCGGAATCGAGACTCTCTTAAGTTTTGCCGCTTTGATGTTGGAGATTTCTTACGATAGGGATGATGTTGGCAAAGATTATGACGTTAATGGGTGTTAATTTTATAGGTTTGTTTACATTCAACTAAGTGAAAACGAGGGAAGGAATATTGCACATTGTTTATGAGCGAGTGGTTATATATTATAATATAATACATTGAAGAAGTTTTAATGTTGTAAAATATGTAGTTTAGTATTTAAGTAGACATAAATTAGTTTGGATTTTGTAACTACAATCGGCTCTTATGTTTGTATCTTTATTATTATAATATTCATCGTGAAGTTAGATTCAGACTACAGACAATGTGGTAACGTGTAAATTATCTTGGCACTTGTTATAGCTGATGTATACTACATTCTTCTGTATCTGATAACTCAAGCTATTGTAATAGATTATTTTATTATTTTTGTAAAGTCAACGTCAGTTCCTTTAAAATAGTATGTATGTATGTCATAGATATAGTTTGTTTTGTTGTGTAAATTGGACATTTTGAGTTGTTGCCACTTATGAAATACTTGAATTTCTTTAACAAAAAAGTTTAATTTGTGGTGCTTCTGTTTGTTATATGAACGTGTTACATTTACAAACATATTGGAAAGATGGGAAACTGAATAGAAATTGTGATATATGTATTTGAAAATGAAACTTTGGTGTCACAGCAGTCGTATGTACAGGGTGGGCAAATTTCGATGTTTTAATAGGGGATCTCGGTAACTATAAGAGGTATCAAAAAACGGACCACGCATCCTCGATCTGTTTTTTTTCGAGAAAATATCGATGGTGGAAACCAAATTTGGCTATCGGCTTTCGGTTTAGAGTTATCCCATTTTCGTTTTATCCCGATATCTCAGCTATTTATGAAAATTGACAAAAATGACTTTTACGTTCTTCAGGCACGTTTTGATTAGAATGCAGCGGCGTTAGAGATTTTTTGAAAAAATTTTCGAAATTCGAGGTAGGACATAAAGTTGTATTTTTTTATATGGAACGTATAGTTGGCTATGATATCATTAAAAGAGGATTTTTTTGCCATTTCAGTAATATATATCATGTGGGGTCTTTTCGTTCATTTTCACTATATTATAGCAAAACATTAATATTTTCCATTGATTTTTATCATTTCATTGCTTTTTGTTAGTAGGCGTGTGTCATTCAACAAACATGAATCTGTCAGTAGGTTTATAAATAGTATCAATAGTTTAAGTTGATTATTTGATTGTTGCTTCAGCTTAAAATTATTAATTTGCGATGGCTTATGAAAATTACGAAAAGTATATGTTGGAATGCTTTATTCACATATGCTGAAGCTGCACCTCGAATTTCGACAATTTTTTCAAAAAATCTCTAACGCCACTACATTCTAATCAAAAAAATGCCTGAAGAACGTAAAAGTCATTTTTGTCCATTTTCATAATTAGCTGAGATATCGTGATAAAACGAAAATGCGTCCTTTTCTCGAAAAAACAGATCGAGGATGCGTGGTCCGGTTTCTGATATCTGTTATAGTTACCGAAATCTCCTATTAAAACATCGAAATTTGCCTACCCTGTACATAATAGTTTGCAGCAACAAAAAAAAGTGTAACTAGCATAATTAAAAAGTCAAGTTTTATACCTTTTTTGTTAAATATTTTTTCCTAGTTACTTCGTTAAATTTAAAGAAAAAAAAGTTTAAAACACCGTCAGCTTCAGGTATGTATTATGAATTAGATTTAAGGTTAGAAAATCTCTTGAATCCGATTTCTAATTTGACTAGCTCTGATGCCTACACTATTCCAAAATGTTTAGGGATCCTTAAAATCCATTGATTACCAGCATGAACTCAAAAAAGAAAATAAATTCGGTTTATATAGTTGTGTCAATTGTACATATTTTAGAAATAATTGCATTATTTCAGGTGAGAATTCATCAACTTTGAAAAAAAGTGCAGTCTGAGCCAAATCGAATGAAGACAAGTTTAATCACCCGCCAACTAGAATAAGCCACATCTATAAAAAACTGTTTTTTGTTGACTTTAGGAAAATAAACACACATTTTACAGTATAAACTATGATTAAATATGTTTGCGATATTAAAAGACACACCTACAACTTTATTAGAATTTATTATTACTTTCACATATCGCAGCTGACAAACATAACTTTAAATGAAAGTTTACCTGATTGTACATACAATTTCCTTAATTTATATGGACTTTGTTCTATTCTTTATCTTAAATCACGTGCAATTTATTCGACAAAAACTTTTGGTCACATGTAATCTATGATAACGAAAACTTATAATTGCAATATCTATATATTATCTAATTGCAACTTCTAACGTTTTATTCTTAATGTTTACTTGGTTTTTGATAGCACTTCACTACTTGTTAAAAAAATAGAAAAAAATGAAATTTAACAAGAAAAATTCGCAGAAAATGAATTAAAAAAAAATTATATTTATAACGATGCCTAAGACCTCCAAACAAAAATAAAACAAGAGGAAATATCGTAAACCACTCACCAGTACCAAACAGTAAATATTCAAATCTCAATTTACGTTTACAGGTTATGTTTAAAGGAGGCAGAACATGTAATTGATTGATTTATTGTAAATCAAGAATAGCTAGGCGGTTAGGTCTTATTGCAACTAATATAGTTACTTGTGATGTCATTAAATTCTCAAACAAATGCGTAACCACAAGTAACTGCTGATAGTGAACCACTGAAAAAAAAGGTTTATTGGATGGAAAAATATCTAAGTGTAACTGTTCTTTGGGTTCAATATAAGCAAGAGGACAAAAGATCATTTGAAAATACACTGTTGGAAAAAAGTGACACGCACACCCTGTATAATCTGAATTATGTGACCCGAACCCAATGAAATTTGGTATGGAAGAAGCGTGTGCTATCGCTGCATGACGAGGCATGGAGTCAATAAGTCGTTGAATGGTAATGTGATGGATGACCAACCATTTGGCTGCAACTCGCCTCTGTAGTTCCTCAATGTTAGCAGGAGGAGTCGGATAACGTCGAAGGGTCCGACTGATCACATCACAGACATGTCCGTCGGATTAAGATTCGGAGAACGAGCTGGCTGTGGGAGCATTTGTATGTAGAGTAGGCTTCCACAAAGGTCTTTATAACACCCTCGACGTGTAGTTAGGAAATGTCGTGCATGTATAGCAAATGTGAGCGCCGCTGAACGTAGGGAAGCACAACGGGCTGCACCTTCTGTACTCAGTAAAAAATGCAGCTATAGAAAAAATCGAAACTCGTTGCATCAAGGGAAACCCATTATATACAATTTTTACTGGTGACTCAACAAGGGACAAAATTGCATCACTAAAAAAAAAGCCGTGGCATTATAATGTTGCTGTAATTTTTTTCGAATTAAGCTCAAAATTGTTATGTCTATAGCAACACCTGCAATGTTATTGTAATGTTGAAAATGCAATCCCCAATGAACTTAAAAAAATACTAAATTATCCCAAAAGAAGTTGTTTCTACAACTGCCTTTAAAAATGTGTATTATTGAGTCAAACCCCAGCTCGTTAATACATAATCATCATACTTATATTACTTATTGGCGTCTAATTTGCATCTAAAACCTAAACAAGATTTAAAGTAACTTATTGTCGCTATAAAATAAAATATAAGTACCCTACTCATAGCAACTTGTAAAGTTCTGCTGTCATTTTTCCACTAACACATAAACGAAGAGCCAACTAATTATTTATTATTTTTATTTGAATGCAAAGAGGCTATCAATAGACAGCCTTTTAGGATATCGTTTGTTGTTTGAACTAACATTAATTTAACCAAAGCTGGAATCTCATCTGAATCTCTAGGAGTATATGGGCTTCGACTATTGCCCGCTATGATTAATGAAACGTTCCAACAGGTCGGAGTCTTCATCAAAGATTGGTCGAGTGATAAAATAATTTCAAAATATTTTGACAGGTAGATATGGATTGAATCTTTGGATACTTACTTTCCCTTGTAATTTTACTCTATTGTGTTACAGATCCAACAAGTTACAGCATTTATTTCGACAATTTATTTATAAGCTTATCGCTGCACCTCCAAGTGCAGGGGTTCAATACCCAGAGTTTCATCAAAGAGTCTTTTTTTCATATTTCGAACAAAATTCAGAAAGTATTGTGGTGTCATACGCGTCTTATTGAATCTAATTAATGAAGGATTTAAATGACTAACTTTGATAATAAACTTTCTTTATTTCTTGGACTCATGCGTATAGTTTTGTTTGATATAACACTAAACACTTTAACCCACTAAACACCAAACAAGTTTTAACTAAAACACCGACACGTTTCAACAGCAATGCTGTCATTATCAAGGTGATAATAAAACTAAATTAAAATAAAACCTACAAATAACAGGTAACCTAAATGTTATGCACGGTCAATCCGATACGCATCATTAATTTCCGATTACCGAAAACAATGACGAATGCGGGATAGGGCCGTTGTCACCGTTCATTACACATGACTTATTTTTATATAATTCTAAACTTTCGAAAACCTTTAGAAACTTACAATTATTTGTTTGTCTAATTAATTTAACATTCGTATGATCGATGTTGTGATCTGTTTCAAAACTGTGTTGGGCAACGCTCGATTTCTCAATTCTATTAAATCTAAGATTAGCCATATGCTTTTTAAATCTAGTTGAGACTGCTCTCCTGGTTGCCCAATATATTTTTGATTACAATCTTTACAATTGATTTCGTAAATACCTGACTTTTCTAAAGGTTGTATTTTATCTTACCGATGAGACTTCGTTAACTAGTCCCAGAACTGTAAACTATTCTGAGATCTAGCATTTTGAAGATTTTACTCAAACCTTTAGTGATAAAGGGAGCGTAAGGGAGGGTCACAACGGATGAAGCTTTAACATCCTCTCGAAAAGTCGTAGACTCTTTCACAGTTTTCTTATAATTAAACTTCCTAATTAATTTATGGATATGCTGAGGCTGAAAACCATTACACCTGGTCGCATCTTTTATAATTTTAAGCTCTTTCTCATACCCCGCCTTGTTCAAGGGAAAAGTGAGAAGTCTGTGGACCAAAAAATTCAAGCTTGCCATTTTGTGTTGAACGCAATACTAGTACTGGTTTCATTTCTATACACGTAAAATTCTAATCTATTGTTATTTGTAATTACTAGTAGTATCTAGAAAGGGTAGCTGACCGTTTTCTTCTCTTTCACAAGTGAACTTTATGGTTTCGAACCGATTATTTAATCTATTGAGAAAATCGTCAATATTACATTTTTTAGTATCAAATATAGCGAAAATGTCATCCACATGTACTTCAACCAAACCCTAGGAAAGTATTTGCCCTCAAATTCTAAGTCCTTTTCAAAACGGCTCATGAAAAGGTTAGCCAAAAAGGGTGACAAGGCGACAAGATGTCTCTTTCATCAATATTGATTAAACAGATTTTAGTTTTTGCACATACCGTTCATATTCATACTACTAAAAAAGGAAGATGTTTATGTCAATGATATAGGTATATCCACATTAGGTTTCGTTTATTACGCACTAAATTAGAAACCGCCAGAACTTTTTGCTCTAATCAATTCGAGATTGAGGAGAAAATCTTTATGATTGGACCATTTAACGGTAGTTATTTCAAATAGGCTATTTTATGTGTTATGGTATTATACATAATGAACGGATAACTTGATTATTTACAACACTATAATTTACGTCGCAGGTATTTATTAAAGTACTCCTGTTGTGCAGTAGATTCGATATTTGCGTAATAAAGCCAAAAAAGAAATTACCCGTGTAATAAATTGTTATTTGCGTAAACCGTAATGTTGCGTTAAGTGCTTTCCATAAATGAATACTTATATGTAACTCTTACTACAGATAAAGATGCACTAAATGCAGAATAGTAAAATTTACGAAGTCGCCTGTAGGTAGTTTATCAAACTTTATAAATCTCCGCGTCTTTATGTTGATGTCTACCGAGAAATGTACGGCAGAGAAATGAAGCTCTTGGTTATATACGACGAATGCTTTTGCGGTTTAGAAATAAACTGTTTTCAGTCATGAATTTTCAGGATATTTGTATAGACATGGCGCTTTGAAAATGCCTGATATCAGTATACGAATCTCGTATAATTGCGGGCACCTTCAAAGAGTGGCGTCGTTTTCTAATCAGTTCCTGTATCCATTTCAGGTTTCCTTCAAACGCAATTTATACAATATGAATGAGAATATGCACAAGCAAGTCCATTTAATTTTGAAGGAGACGGTTTTATCTCAATTTTCAAATAAATTACATAATTATTAATAAATTGTATATATTAATTAAAATTAACCGTATTATATATTCGTTTTGGTTTCAGAACCGACAATGGGTATTGAGTGACAGAAATTTCGGTAAGTTTTTTATACATTCTATCACCGATATAAAAATAAACTTTTCCGTTGTATCCCGTTGCAAACCGATGTTTCATAATCAGTTGAGAAATACAATTTACCGGTTGTATTAACCTCTTTCACATTCAGTTATATTTAGCCATATCTCTTATCTGATTCAAATCACGCCATAGTCTAGCCATATTGGTATTAAAATTTAAATTGTTTAGTATTTTTCCTTGGGTTTAGCGTATATATTTGTATAAACAGCGATTTATATAGACATACAAATAGCTCTATTAGGTGTTTATCATGCGAAAACAACTTATCACGGTGTAATGAATGGGTAATTAGTATACAGCTGCTTAATAACGCACTTTTCAATGTTAAATCAGGCGATGAAATTATAAATGTTACAGTTTTTCTGGCGCCCTACATATATACTTATGTAAATTTCTCTGATTACTAATTTAAATGCTATACTCTTTACAACACGGTAACGTAATTATTGCTTGGAAGTTATTTCTAATTGTAATGTATGTTAATAATCATAGAATCGGTGTGTTTTAATCTCCTTATTATGTGTTTGTGAACATCAAGTATAAATAACTAATGTTAATTATGATTTTAAACCACATTTACATTAGTCCGTACTTAATTGTAATTTTCTCTTATAAGTCACGATTCTACTATTATTACGTGGACATATCGTATGTTACAAATATCACATTTTCTCTGCGTGAATAAATTAAGTTGTATAGGTAGATAGGTATATAATTTATTATTGTTGTGCGCCAGTTTATATTTGGGGTTTATTCAAATTCCAACGGACACACGTCACATTTTGCGACCACTCAATGATGGTCATTTTTCCTATATCTCTACTCCAAATTCCGAATATCCTGAATAATTGCAGTAATCTAAACTGGTTTTATATAGGTAGCGTGTATTATTATAGCAGCTCACTAGCTTATAAAGTTTGTTCCTTCTTCAGGGTTTAAAGAACATAATTCTGTTCATGAATCCCCTTTAAACAGCTTAGTGGTGTAATGTTAAGAGTGCCATTCTAGCATTGAACCTTTCGCTGTTACAATACAATTAACAGTAACGATGTAATACTGCAGGATAATGTTGTAACAAAGCAATAAAACTCTTCACACACACTAAATTATACAGCAAGAGTTGTAGCGGTAATCTAGACAAGCTGTATAGCTTGGGAATCAAATTCAACTATACCTATTATACTAAAAATCAATAAAATGTATCTTAACGAGTGTGGTACACCATCTACTAGCAATATTTTGAGCAAAATCTTTCATGTGCTCTACTTTCTGGATATTTTAGAAGCATCTGGCATTTTCTAAACAAATTTCTTTTTCGTTCAATGAAGAAAAGCACAAAGCTGGAAAACATTTTGCTAGTGAGCCTAAACAATCGTAATGCATATTAATATGTTGCTTCTAGATAGACATGAAGGGACTAAACGGCTAGCATTGATCGCTACATACAGAGAAAATGGTTCATCCATTTAATTACTCAAAATCTAGCGTTAAGTGGCAGTAAAAATATGTTTTTTTTTTACCCAAAGATATAATTTTGGTATTCTTTCTGATCATCTTTCTGCACTAAGAAAAATATTTCTTAAAAAATGCAAATTTCAAAAATAAATTTATCATACATACCTATAAGAAATAATTCGGTGATTATCTGTCCCCTCTTCTGGACAGTCTTGAGATGCCCATCTTCGTGGCTTTTAAACCAACTATCATTTTGTTTAATATTATATTTTTTCATGTCCTCGGTTTTCTCTAAAGCTGGGTGAAACACTCTTTAATAGCATGGCACTCAAGGTCAGGATCTCCAGAGGATTATCATGTAAGTTATTTAAATCATCAAAAATAAAAAAAAATTATATAGATATCCAACAGATACTGACGCGCCATCTATTCACATATGTTCAATCTACTAGTCATTAGAGTTTTGCTAGCCGAAAGTTATAGATAAAAAAATTGGAAAAACTTTTTCTGAAATCAAAAACCACTTTCCTCCTGTATCTATTGTTCGATCATTTTCCAATTTACAAGCCTTAAACTTGCTTGAATCAAGTACAATCACGGGTAATCACCATTTTTCTACTACAATTTATGTAAATAAGCTCTGAGGACACAACTTCTCTTACTTGTTACATTATACCTCTACTAAAGCAATTACCTACATTCTATTTTCCACTGGAATAAATTTGTTCAATTATCTTAACCCATTTATGTTTTCAATCGAAGTGAAAGATTTAAACCTCTTATTCTAACACCATTAAGACGCCTTCATGCCGGCTAATACTATTTTCTGTCATCTTGTCGTTTCCATACCTTATCTAAAAATATATATGTAAATCTAATACATCCCAATTATAGCCTGTATATTAGAAAGTGATGATGTATATCAACGATCAGCTTTAACTTATTACTATGGGATTTACATTATAAACAAATTTAATTTTTATCACGTTTACACGAAGTAGAGCAAATATAAATCACGTACAGGTATAGTAGATATGAAACGTTAAAGAAACCAAAAAGGGAGGTCTTAACTCCTTACGCGTCGCAGTTGCAAGTAAAGAGGATTACGACTATCGCGAACAACAATTAACTGTCAAAATAATGACATCCTATCAATTTATCGCCCATACGAACGGGTGTGATGCATTACCTTAATCCCGTTGATTATATTTCCAGGCGAACGGGACCGCGTTATTGGTTTTCACGTGCTGTCGGTTACGGTACGTTACGGTGATATCAATGTTGGATTAAAACACAAACCCACATCGTTTAGAAGAGTTATGAAGTATATAAAAAAAAGGAAGAACATATGAAACTTACATTTTATTTCAAAGATTTTATAGTACATTTTATGAATAGTAGGACAATAATATACCTACGTTAAGTCTACTGAGTTTTTTGAATTGAAAATCAATCGGATTATTTTTAGTGTACCTACACACATAGAAATGAATCTCCGTTTAAAGAATTTTTTCTCGTAGGTACTGAGTAAATTGATGTATGGCAAAATTGAGAACAGTGCGGTTATCAAATATCTCTGCAAGAAATTTATATGGATATGGTACAAGTACTGGGTGAATCTGCACCTTCATATCAGGCGATGCAGAATTGGGCGACGGATTTTAAATTTGACAGAGAGATCTGTGAACAAGGTGTCGGTGCTGGACGACCGAAAACTGTACATTGTAAGGAAAACATTGATTTGATCCATGAAATGGTCCTGAAAGATAGATGAATCACTGTGAAATTCATAGCTCAGACTTGGGGCTTTTTAACAGGTATCGTAGAAACTATTTTACCTAAAAAATTAGGTCTCAGAAAGGTAGTTCCACGATGGGTACCGAAAATGTTGCCGCAAGAGCAAAACCCTGGAAACATATCATTTCAGAGACGAATTTGGCCACCATTAAGGGTGATCTTGAACACTTCCTAACAAGATTTGTTACTGTTGATGAAACCTGGGTTCACCATTATGATCCCAAATCAAAAAAGTAGAGCATGGGAAGGAG
The DNA here is from genome assembly GCA_023690525.1 of Holotrichia oblita. NCBI lineage: Eukaryota > Metazoa > Arthropoda > Insecta > Coleoptera > Scarabaeidae > Holotrichia > Holotrichia oblita. Next base: position 75,194,330 of record CM043021.1, on the reverse strand, counting down.
GCAGAAGGGTTAACCACCCCCTCGAAAGTTTCATGCAACACCATCTGCAAAGGACAGTTGTTTGGGATGCCAAAGGAAGTATCCTTGTAGACTTTTTACCACGTGGTCCGATTATAATTGGGCAATATTGGCTTTGATTCAATCTCGTGGTGTACTGTTTCATCAGGATAACGCTCCTGCCCACAGGAGCTGCGTTTCAATGGCAGCAATTCATAATGTATTAGGCTTCGAAAGAACACCATTGTGGGATTCACTTTTGGGACGGTAAGACACTGACAATACCGGTGAACGAATGGCCCAAGAAAAAGCATTTTTTCTCAGGACATTAGAAGTTCTTTACCATCGTTATATCAAGTGTATCAACGTCTTAGAGGACTATATTGAAAAATAAAAAAATTCCTATAAATAATAGTTTACTTGAAATATACTTGAAATTTGGTACTAATACTTTTTGTCACAATTCATGAAATACGTGTTTCTTCAAAATCAATCTTTAAAGGACTAATAGGGGGTGGGAAAGTTTCTACAAAAAAAAAGTCTTAATGGTCAAATTTACTTGAAATTTGGTATTCATATTCTTTGACACAATTAATTAAGCATGTGTACAGGGTAAAAGGGGGTGGCAAAGTTTGTATAGGAAAAAAATAAAATATATTTCTATTGTCACAATTATTTGAAACCTGGCATTAATGCTCTTCAACACAATTAATGAAATACATGTTTCAGCGGTTTTTCAAATTCAATCCCTAAGAGGGTGAAGGGGGTGGAATAGTTTGTATAGAAAAAATTAAAGAAATTATAGATTTATGGATTATAATTACTTGAAGCACAGTTAATGCAACATGTGTTGTTAGTAAAATGTTCTTTAAATTTCTAGGGGGGGAGGGGGGAGGGGAGTGACGCAAATGATGCAACATTTTACTAATCACCTAGTCTATGCGAGCGAAGCCGTGAGCAGAAAAGATAAATTTTAAAATTAATTAGCTCTCCATATGGCTATTCCAAAAACTCGACCCTGTAAAAACATTGCTGAAGGTTGCAGTTTCCAATGATTTTTCTGTTGAGGTATATGTACATACTAGTTTAAGGGTTTGTGTCTTGGTTATTAGCGGCGTTGTCGATTAATTAAAATAATAAAATAAAAAATTACGTTTCTACAATATATATATTGCTGGTCCTATTAATTATTTAATGTTTTTCCAATTCCTTATTTCAACTTTTTATGTTTACTATGGGCTTACCTTAAATTTACTTCTAATATATGTTATTAAATAGATATTTGAAATGCGCATTCTGTTCTTAAATTTCGGCATTTTTAAAATGATTAATATTAGTTGCATTGCATGTTTGAAGAACATATAATATGTATGATCTTTATTCTCTAGTAAATCTAAAGCTCTTATCGTATGTACCTATTTGTTGACAATTTTTCTTATTTTAACTTAAAAGTATTTATTCGTTTGTGCCTATGTGTCAGTGTTGTTTCTTGGGGGTCTTATATTATGGAATAATAAATGGGTGATTAGTTTACAATGTCTGTTCTGTCATTTATTGAGTTTTAATTTTTGTATGTGGATGCTTTCTAATATGTTTCTAGCTTTGTAGTTTGTTTCATTTGTTATTATTGAGGTTTCTTTATAGTTACAAGGATGTTTTGTTTGGTTTTCATGTTTTTTTTAATGCTGTGGTGTTTTTTGAAAATTTGTGTCCGTTTATACGTTCATTTAAATACTGTTTTGTCTGGCCTATATACATACATACGAGGGAGCCTTTTGTATTCGCGGAATGAGCGGGTTGTAGGGGGTGATTAGGCGCATTGGGGGCGTGGCCTGTGCAGCGACTCATAATTAGTATAAATACGAAGTTTCATTGTTATTAGACAGTTAGTCTTTGAGCTATCGTCAACCAAGTAACATAATCAGGAGTGAAAAGTGAAATATGGAAAAAATCGAATATCGTGCCGTTATAAAGTTCCTTACCAGGCAAGGAAAATCAGTCGCGACCATAATGAATGAGATGTCATTGGTTTACGGCGACTCTTGTCCAGGAAAAACCATGGTGTACAAGTGGCATAGTTTATTTAAACAAGGAAGCGAATCCCTTGAAGACGACCCGAGGCCGGGCAGTAGCATTGAGGTGACCACGCCAGCACTTATCCAAAAATTTGAAAAAATTGTACTCGAAGATGCTCGACTAAAGAAGAAACAACTCGCAGAAATGGTTGGAGTATCCGATACAACAATTCTTAAAATCCTACACGATCATCTCGGTCTAAGGTCAGCGCAAGATGGGTGCCGAGAATGCTCACGCAGCCGCAAAAACAACAGCGCGTAGAGTGTTCGCGTGCATTTTTGGACCTCTGTAATGAAGACAAGGATGGTGTATTGAGTCGAATTGTTACTGGAGACGAAACTTGGGTTCATCATTATGAACCTGAGTCCAAACAAGACTCCATGCAGTGGCATTAAAAGAGCACAGTACCTCCCAAGAAATTTAAAGTGTCACAATCAGCTGGGAAGCTCATGGCAACGGTATTTTGGGACTCGGAAGGAATATTCTTGATTGATTATAAAGATAAAGGTGTTTCTATAACCGGAGAATATTACGCTTCAATATTAGAGCGACTAAAAGAAGCCATTAAAGAGAAAATACGAAAATTGACGAATGGTGTGCTGCTTTAGCACGACAACGCGCCCGTCCACAAGAGCCGCGTTGCGTTAGCTGCCCTGCATAAGGTGGGCTTCGAAATTGTGAATCACCCACCCTAGACCTGGCCCCGAGTGATTATTATCTGTTTCTGAAAATGAAAAAAGAGCTGCGGGGTAAAAAATTTACTGCCGATGATGAAGTCAAGGAGTCAGTTTCGGCGTATTTTGCAGATAAAGAGAAATCATTTTTTTATGAGGGTATAAATAAATTAATTGAAAGATGTGAAAAATGTATCCGTCTTGCAGGTGAATATATTGAAAAAGAAAAATAATTTGGGTTTTTTTATTTCCACCCCTTATCCCCTATTCCGCGAATATAAAAACCCTCCCTTATATATGCCATTACAATTGTTACATGAAATTTTGTAAACGACATGTATTTGTTTATTGGGGGTTTGGTTTTGGTGAATAATGAGTTCAGGTTATTACTGTTTTTATGGGCAATTGTTATATTATGTGGTTTAAGTATTTTATTTAGTTTTTCTGATAAATATCTTACGTAAGGAATGGGTAGCTATGTATTTTATATTTTGGTTTGAGTTTCTTGTTTCACTGGTATTGTTTCATATTTACGTAATCTTTTATTAACTATGTCGTTTATGAATTGGAGGGAGTAATTTTTTTGTTGTAGTATCTTTTTGGTGTGAGTAATGACTTCTGGTCTATATTTTGCGCTTGCTAGTTTTATTGTTTTATCTGCAAGAGCTGTTATTACGTTTCTTTTATGTGTTATTGATTGGTTGGAATTGTGCTTTAAGTATCTGTCAGAAGCTGCAGGTTTATGGTATAGTTTTGTTAGGATTTTATTATTTGATCTTATTAATGTTATGTCTAGGAAGTTAATTTTCTGATTTGTCTCTATTGCTATAGTGAATTGTAATTTAGGGTGGTAACCGTTGAACTGTTCCAGCATATAATTGATTTTGGTTATGGGAATGCAGGAGATACAGTCGTCTATATAACGTTTAAAGAATATTGGTTTAAAATTTCATTTAGTTATCGTTTCTTTTTCAAGTTCTTTTAATACTAATTGTGCAATTGCACTAGATACTGGTGATTCCATGGCACAGCTATATGTTTGTTTAAAGAAACCGCCACTAATAACCAAGACACAACCCCTTAAATTAAATCAAGAGCAAAGGAAAAAAAACAAGAATCAAACATAATTACTAGTATACATACAAACCGATTGACATATAGACAACTATGGTTTTTTTTCTGGGTTTTCCTGCTGTGAAACCAGCTTGCTTGAGTCGTCTACGAACTCTCTTGGCAGAAACTGACAAACCATTGCGATTTCATTCACGCGACAAATCTTTTGTTGTATGACGTTGATGAATCTTCTTCTTCTTCTTCTTCTCGACGGTTGTCTTACATTTGGGGCCTATTTTTGGCCTCGATATGATACCTCAGTTTCACTCTACCATTTTATTGTTATAATTTTCCAATGATTTATAGTTATTGCTGTATTATCCATGCTCAAGCTCGAGAACTTGAAAACCATAACAACTAGAACAGTGCTCTCCTCGACATTTTGTAAAAAATTTCATGCTCTACAAAAAAGGTCTTATTTGATTTCTTATACGGTTAAAGCTGTATTCGCAAAAACAAGGGAAAATATCGCAAAAATAACCCTAATTGTCACTTTCTACCCAGATGTAGACTTAACGACAGAAGATATCAAAAAACTTTTTTAAGACTTTTTTTGTAAAGCATGAAATCTTCTCCAAAAAAGTCTGCTAGAGCACTATTCTAACTGTTATAGTTTTTAAGTTATCGAGCTAATTCTGTTGGTGATTAAGCCGAGCCCCGACCATAGGTGCAAGATTTGTACTGTATATTATATGCTATATTGACTTGAATATTTCTACTGGCTGCCGTCAATCTTATACGACCATACAAACCTCCTCAAGCACACCATCCTTTCATTTGCATGTATCTTTTCAAATATAAACAACGTAGCAAGCGTTGCAATGCGAGACATAAATGAGGTTCCGATGACCTGTACTTAAATCCAAACGCTAGTATAAAATAAAACACATTCTAATACCATATATTTTAACAACACAAAATTATCCAAGCGTAACAAATACGCTCTAATATGACACCGGTTTTATGGTCATTAAAGTAACATTCGCATATTGTATGCGCGCGCGAAAGCAGAGTAATTATCGTAAATTCCTTGCCAGAATACTCTTAAAACTTGTCCGCAGTAAAACGAACAATGATAAAAATTTTCCTCCTCCACCCTTCCAACTTCCAGCTTTAACCGATTTAAATGTAAATTCGTCCACCTACATAGTGTACAGTATCCACCAGCCACCCAAACTCGAGCTTGTGGTACCGCTAAGGATGTCATTCGAACCCATTAAGACGGCGCACCCAAGTTCAAAACCGCAACAACGTCGTTTTTCACTCACCACCCGGAGTTATTTGCGCCGTATCGTCGTACGCCAGAGGCACCGCCGACTTTTCAGATTCAGACATGAAACTTCGTAGAACAGTTTTATCCGAGTATAAATGTCAATTTGGCGGCTCCGAGATAGCGGTAATTGAACAGATAAATACGCTGCGCGAACATTTTTGCATTTTATACCGGTGTTTCTGGTTGTGGAAATCACTACATAATACTTGCGTTAAACGATTCAATTTGGTGTGTGTAGTTGTTGTGTATGTAGTAGGTTTCGGAGCGGAACGCGAGGTAATTCTCCCGGAGATTTCATTGTTGCGCTGTAACGTAGGTGGCAGCACCAGTTATGTCTATATGTAATTGCGATAATGGATCCGAGTTACTGTTGGTTCTCGGAAGCACTGCAGATTTGCTGGTGGATAATAAATAATTGCCTTTCGCTTCTATATGGAGCACCTTCCAGAATCACGTAAATTAATAAATAAATGGAATAGTTTTTCGCTTTCTAGAGTTATATTTAGAATATTTTTTTCTACAGTAGAATAGCTAAAACTTTACGTCAACTGAGTTGTTTGTTTTTCTTCGGCAAGTTTAATGAACTGCTTCAGCTTTTTGTGGAGGAAAATAAATATCTGCATATTTCCTTGCCAACACTAATCGGATCAATTTATTATTAATTCCTTTTTTTTTAATTTAAAATGTTACTTATTATTCAATCGATGTTCTTGTCTCCATTCAATGATTCGTCAATACCGCATTTAAAAATGCTCACAGAACCGTAATAATGAATGTGCTCAATGTTCAATAATTCTCAGAAGATTCATAGATCTAGGCAAAAAATAATTAGTACAGGAATGAGGTCGTATAGAAGTACATCCAAATATCTTGCTCCAGTTAAATTTACGTCAAAGAAATATGTAACCAGACTTCAAGAATCATACTATTCATCCATTGGGTTTTCTTGATACCTCAATAACACCACTTTCGTCTATTGACGTGGCACTGCAGATAGTATCACCGTTTTGAGTCAGTGCATGGACAATGCAAAACTTATAAGGCTGGCAGTTTGTTTTCCTTTTATAATTTTATGTACCGTAGATGATATCCTGTTGAAGATAAATTTGATAAATTAATGGAATTTGATAAGGTTTGAGTGATAATTTTCTGATGGTGGTGGTCGCTTTGATTTAGGAAAATCACGAAATTGCCCACACTCACGGTATCTAAACTCAAACCTGCTTACCTTACCTGCTTTCCCAATCAGTTGTGTCGCATTTACTAACTCAATCAATCACATAAAATGTTTGATAAGGGACACTTTCGATATGTGAACAACAGACAGGTGACGAGATTTGATTATACTATTATGATGTGCCGAAGAAAATTCCGATCTGTAAGGAAGAAAATCATGCCGTCTTTTTTTGGAATCGACAGGAAGTGTAAAGCGTGTCGTCTTGCACAAACAAAAGATAGTCACAACTATGTGGTACATAGAACACTATCTGAAGTCATCAAAACGATGAGGAACCCGCAACCAAACTCAAGAATGGACATTTAGTTTCTCTATCACCGCGCTTGCAAACTTGACCACTACAGGACTGAAACTTCTTCAACACTTCCTCTACAGCCCAGACAGCCCCTAGATTTAGATTTAGATATAAGGGTGATATTGCACCGCGACCGTGGGTCTATTGTGCCCCCTTACATGAGGTGTAAGCTGCTGGGTTTTGCCTGCAGTCACAGCTCCCCATCCAGCCTGAGAGCTTTAATAAACTGTAACAGATGTGATGGTTTCAGAGAGGGTATTTCTTCCTCGTCTATAACGCCTTTGCCAAGGTAGTTGGCGCAAATTTCTTTAATTGCTGTGCAGTTGGATATCAAGTGTTCCGGACTTTCATCTTCCGCCCCGCAGAACCTGCAGTCGCTATTCTGTTTCAGACCTATTCTTTTCCTGTGCTCCCCGAGGTGACAATGCCCTGTAAGGAAACCTGTGAGGATGCGTAATCTGTTCCTGTTTAGTTCTAGCATGGTTTTTGCTTTCTGCTTGTTGAAATTTCCAAGGAATACCTTGGAATGTCTCAGACCAGGAAGATTGTGCCAGAGGGAAGCTCTGACGTCCTCTTCCCTGTCTTTAAGTTCTTTCTTATATGTGCTCAACCCTATTCCACAGAATGGTTCCGGTCCAACAAACGAAGTTGTGGCGTCCTCCTTTGTTAATAGATTAGCTTTCTCATTGCCACTGATTCCAGTGTGTCCTGGTACCCAGTATAATGCAACTTTGTTTTCCTTGCCCAGGTTGTTTAGTTTATCCCGGCATTCCCAAACTAATTTGGAGCTGATGGTGTTAGAACTCAGCGCCAGTAAGGCTGCCTGACTGTCGGAGAAGATTGCAATGTTCTCCTTCCGATAGTTCCTGTCAAGATTCACCTGAGCACATCTTCCAATCGCATTAATCTCTGCCTGGAAGACACTGGGGTATATTCCCATCGGCTCTGAGTATTTGGTTCCTGGCCCGAATACCCCTACACCTGTTTCTTTTTCAGTTTTGGACCCATCCGTATACCATTTGATGGTGTTTGCTTTTAGAGAGTGGGTGGAGGATTCTCCTTCCCACTCTCTCTTGTTACTCAACTTCGTTGAAAAGTTCTTTTCGAAGCTGTATTTCCTAACCATTTGGCAGATCCGAAAGTGGGGAAAGTCCCGCCATGGATGACAAAACTCCTTGGCATAGAGTCTCGCCCCCTCCCGTCCGTGCCCTGGCTAGTCGGTACATTGCCGCACGGGCCACTCCCTCCACTACTAGATGTAGAGGTGTGAGGTCTAGGATGACCTTTAGGGCAGCGGTTGGGCAGGTTCCCATTGCTCCGGTAATGCATACACATGCTAACCTTTGCAGCTTCCCAAGGATTGGTTGTGACGTGTGTGACCTTTTGGAATCAGGTTATTGCCCCGTATGTTACCATAGGTTTTACTATACTAGTATACAGCCATCGCAGTATATTTGGGTGACAACCCCACGTTTTGCCTGCTAAATACCGGCATTTCATTAAAGCTCTTGTTGCTTTATTCACAGTCAGTTCGATATGCTTGTTCCACAGAAGTGTTTTGTCCAGGGTTATTCCTAGTTATTTAACTTCTGTTTTGCATTCGATTACTGCTGTATCTAGACGTATATCTTTCATTTTCAGTAGTTTTCCATCCGCTCCTGGTGATTTGTAGGGCTGGAAGGTGTTTATTGCCCACTCCATGCGTCCAGCCCAGACATTGCTTCCTGCGACTTTTTGCTGTTCCAAAAAATGTAAATGAAGCTGAAAGGGAAGCGATTTTCCAGTGATTAGGAATTTCTAAGGGCATGCGACAACGAGTGTCCTCTACTCTCTGGTGAAAGTTGGGAGAGCTGGTTTAAGAACTAGTTAGAATAACTGTGCGGCAATAGCCTTCTAAGAGATCACCTCAAAAAATTAGCCAGAAAGAATCAATAGTCTATCTGAGGTTTCAGTATCAAGATACCGAAAATAGAGCTAAAGGGGTGACAGTTAATTTATACATTCAGACGTGAATTTACGTTTGTGCTAGAAATTAATCAAACGAAAGTTATTTCAGGTATATAGTGGGTAGTACATACTACGCAATTAATTACGTAATTTAAATGCGTTAGTTATCCTGTCTATTACAATTTTGGAAACAATTCAGAAGTATGCCTAAATAAAATTAGCTTTATTACAAACAAATTCAGCTGCAATACTATTGTTAGTGTTAAACGTAAATTATATCTCATTTAAGCACGAAAACGGTAAGATTAATAAATATACGTGAGTAAGCTGTCTAACTTAATTTACGCAGCCATTAGTTAAACATGATGAATTTGAGCAAAATTATACGACTTTCAATATTCATTAGTGGACCGCCTACACTGTTCTACCGATACACGCCATTAGATACATATCTATTGAGTAAGTCAGTTTGGATCGTCTGGTGTTATAGCATTTCAGGTAATTGACATAATTATTGTTCGCTAAATACGTCTAATGCTGGCCATTCAGATAACGGAAATAATTGGTTCATTAAATAGGCTAAAATTACATCATTTTATATTACAACTATTTCGGTGCAATACAATGGAAATTGTCAATTTAAGTCAATATATTTTACTCTCCATAATCCTTAAAACCGTAACACCAGCTGTCTCATTTTTTTAAGATTCCCATTGATACTTTATAATGAATAATATGTGTAAACCACACAGAAATATAATATAGAATTAACTAGAAGCGAAACATGGTAGTGTAATCTATCGCTCACGTACCTAGAAAGAATAAGCCACAGTAAATTACCAGAACTTGAATACAGACCTCACACAATGTTTTAAAATTACATACATTACAAGTTACTGTTTAAAATAGTTTCAACATACCTTTGTATAGGTATGCATATCCATTATATACTTATATCTAACGTCTATAAAATTTGATACTCCAAAGCATAATAAACATGAGAAAAATACATTTACATGCATAGGAGCGGATCGTAGCAACGTTATTGTTCTATTATACATTTCAAGTGAGATCAGGTGAATCATTATAGAAGAAAAAGCATTCCTATAACTCGAAATTACTTAATATTCCGGCCAAGTAAAGTTTTATTACGAAAAATATATTTACTAGTTTCATGGCACATATATAACTTCCAAATGTCTATTTTAAAGCATATTGTATGCATATATGGTATGCAGATTTTGTTTACTTTCTGTTGTTTTAAAAAAAATTGCTACGTTGTATCAATACTTAAGAAGATGCTGATTAAAAAGGATTTCCATTAAAATTTGATCCGTTTTACATAAACATCATGTAATACCATGAGATTAAATTTTCTATTCCAGTTTCTTATAAAAATACTTCCTTGAAATCGATAAAGGCAGTCAGAATAACTCGTTGAATTTTTCGTAAGTTATTTCACTTCCTTTTTCTACTGGATAAGATTTCTGTCACCAGTCATTCTATGAGCGTGTATTCTAGGGAGTATAATGGAGCATTCAGTTCTCATACCTGTAAAAATACTTTCCAAAAATTTTATGCTATCTCTTGAATAATACTGAAAAAAAGAATTCGGTTTCTTCAGTTTTCCAAATTTCATCATAAACTTAATACCAAAATATAACAACAACATCTGCAGAAACGACTGGAAAGAAAACAAAATACAAAAAGATCAGAAAGACCAAATATCTCTGTCTGAGCCTGAGAAGCAGCAGTAACAAAAAATAAAACCCGGAAGGGCATCAGGAATAGACAACATTAGATACGAAAGGATAAAATATATTGGAGAAGAAGGAATAAAATAGCTCCACAAGATAATCTAAATTATATGGAAGGCTGAAGAAATAGTAAACCACTGAATGAGGGCTATAGTGGTATCAACCTACAGCATCTTCCTAGATCATTGGGGGGAAGAGGAATTCCTAAAACGACGAAACAAAACTACAAGCAAATAAAAGTCTCCGGAACTATTTTAAAGAGAAAAGCGAGACATGTGAAGTGCACTGCAGAATCATCAAGAATCTGACCGCAGAATAACACCACTGAATTTAAATGACGACAACCAAAATTTACTGGACTAACCGGCTGACGTGAGGGAACGGACACTCGAGTGGAAGGCCAAACCGCTTCATGGAAAATATCCCACACAACTTGAGGCTGCACACATAAACAGAACAGCAAGTTGCTTAAGATGGGCAAATGTATGGGGAAACGGAAGGATTTAGGGTGGCGATCCAGGATCAGGATCATGCATCAAAACATAGACGACAAATGCAGACTATAAACTGGAAAATATCGACCACATAATCGAAAGCTCCGCGAAGTTGGCTGCAGAAGAATACACCTACAGACACAACAACGTTCCTGAACAGATCCATCAACGTTTAGCACATTATGTATTTTAACATGGAAAGACGATCGTATTACAAATACACTCCTGAAAACATATTAGAAGATGAGCAGACCAACTGGAATTGGAGTATACAAACAGATAAGCCAATACAAAACAACGTCCCAGATATCGTGCTAGTTCACAAGCAGCAAAAAAATTATTGACATTGCCGTCACACTAGCGCAAAAAACACTGAGAAAATAAAAAAATACTTACCGCTCTTCGAAGATCTGCGAAGAATATGGGACCAAGATCGCGTTACCGTAATCCCCATTATAGTTGGGACTACAGGTGAAATTCCAACGCAACTTGAGCACAACCTGGAAAAGCTGGAAATAAACAAAAACACTTACAAAAATCTCCAAAAGAGTGTTATACTTGCCACATTGTCCGCAAACTAATGAGAACCGACGTCGAAGATCCTTGAGAGCCGACCGATGATACCTTCGATGCTACGAAGATTCAGAGCCCTGAAATAAAATCAAAAATCCTATTTACATGTATTGTACCTATATAAAATGTATTGTAATATTTAAAACATGCCTACTTTTTCCTTTTTTTTGTATATATTTGCTTCAGGCCATGTATGCATTTATTGTAGAAACCACTTTAGTGTGAATAAATGGAATAATAATAATAATAATATATTTGTTAATTGACACATACAAATATGTATTTAACAAGTCCAAAAACCTAATATAGTAAAAATGTAAAAACGTCAGAAGCTATGACAATAATATTATTATTATATTAATGTTGTGAGTGGCATATACATAAGATTGATGAAAGGATACTGGAAGGAAAACTATGGCAAATATTGGACCCTTAGGTAGGCCAAGATTGTATGTTTATGAATAGAAAAATTGCTGAACTAATTGCAGCACCAAATAGGAAAGTATAAATATCCACCATTGATTAAGAGATAGCATTCGATAGTGCTCATGGGAACAAGATCTGGAATATATTGCAAGCAGTACATAAGTTATCTGAAACTGAACATTCAGTACAAGGAGTAGGACACATTTTCGGAACAACCCAAGATAACAGGCAAAAGAGTATTTTCAACTCGTTTCTTTTTTACCGCTCTAATGGAGGAATGAAATGATGAACTGAAACCAATTTATCTGAGATACAGAAACCTACCACATGCCAATATAAGGAAACTATATCCCTTATGCAAATAGCTGGAAAAAATTACAGAACAACAACGACTTCAACGCTGGAGTGCTGAATTAACGAAATATAAGTGATAGTTGTGTCTAACTGTCCTGAAACACTCGATAAGTAGAAGAATTCCAGACAAGAATTGTATCAAATACTTAAAAACTGTTGGCACATGAAACTAGAAATCAACGAACGGATTGCCTAATCCCATATGGATTTATCAGGAAAAACTTAAGGGAACTCTCCTCCCAGGTCCCATTGTTAAAGAAGAACTCGTGCTTCACGATTGGAAGCTTTGTTATGGTGTGATGTGTAGTGTTCACTGCAAGAGAAAAATTATTAATCTATAATATCGTAACAAGCAACTTTGTACAAAAGTTTGAGAAATCAATTAATAAAAACAAACTTAGTGGCCCAAAAATTGTATAACATTAATAAAACACTTAATCCTTTCTGCAAAAATGAAACTGTTTTAGGTACAAAATTATCAGAGTAATGGTCATAAAATATATAGTTTATAATAGAAAAATAAAAAATTATTGAACTTTTAAAAATGTAACCATGTCATCCCTGTCCATTTACTAGGAAGCACAAAAATTTTGAACGACTCTAATCACGCTTGTTCATCTGTCTTTTCAGTATAGTGAAATGAAAGCGAAATGCGGTGTTATTACGCATCCATGTGACTCCTTCGATTCAACTGATGAATCAGGGTGTCACACAATGTTATATCGAAGGAATAGAAGAATGTATGCCAGTACTTCTGTTTTTTTCCAACTTATGATAGATCTCAAAGAAACCAATCTTGAAAAATTATGGAATAAGGTGTGTCCAAGTTTTGACAAAATAAAGAAACTCTTTTACAAATTTATAGTCAGACATAACAGATATGGTGCCGGATTTTAAGCAAACATTTCAGAATGAATTGAACTAACTAACGTAAATAAATGGTTAGCACAAAGTGACAAGTATCTTATTGGCAATCAAACCAGACAAGGTGGACGATAATTAGGAAGATTAGGAAAACCGCTGCAGCTTCACAATAGCTTGTGTTTCTAATACTTAATGTGCAATTCTTCTATCTTCTTCACAGTATTAAATCATAACATAATGCTGTTTCTCTTTAATCCATTGGTTTCTTATTTCGCTGCAATTCTTCGCTAGATGCTAAAGAACATAATTTGGATATATGCATACAATTGTTTCTTTTCTTTGGCAAGATTAGCATTCCCATGCTTGATTTCATTTAATTGCTTTAGTGCAATATCTTACCTACTGTACACATTTCCACACACAAATTACACATCAAGCGTTGTAATCAAACAAGCAATACAGCGTAAGAAGCCAAGCTATTATAACTCATCACAAAATAAAAAAGAATGCAAGCAACGGGGTATAATCATTCATTGATCTTTACGAAATGTGCTTGACAAAAATGAACAAAATTTGTCAACAGCCCATACTAAGACATTTCACTGGAAATAAATAAATATTAGGGTATGAACCTTGACATCTTTTAGGGATGATTATTCTCTGGGTATACTTACTTCCATAAAAGTAATTTTATGTTTCCTAACCTACATTATTATACTAGGCGGAAATACTGGCAAGGGATGATACCCTTTTCTAACGAGTGTTTGTAATGTTTATACATATTAGAACTAAACATGTCAATTACAATACATCCCCTTAGATTAAAAAAGAAAAATTACTTCCTGCCGCATATGGTAAACATATATATCGGCAAACTTCAACTTAGGTGGGCTGTAACCATTTCATTCTTGTTAAACAGTCGTATTTCACCATAATTTCTCTACAATAATGCTAAACTTACATGTTCTTAAAAAAAACAAGTTCTTAAAATCACGAAAAACATCTTCCACGGCATCTTGAATATTTCTTTCTGTGGGTTCTTACACATGCCATTTTAAAGTAGAATTAAAATTTCAAAGGAGTACATCTACACCGGCAAAGTGGCAGGAGTGCGTGGTCGGTTTTCGTATATTGAACGGTTTCGATCGGTCAGCCTTTGAAGTTCTACCTAATTTAAAAATTTGTATGTCACACAGGCACCTCAATAAATAAATATCATTGGTACTTGTCTGTCGTTCTTCGTCTTTCATTACTATACAGTTATGTTAGACGGATTAAAGCGAATTTATATTTAATAGTTAATATTTTACGATCGTCCTATGTTTGTCAACGACTTGTATTTATTTGCATAATGATTGTTATTACTTAAATTTCCATTCAAATATATGTAATAAATAAATTAACTAAAAAACTTTAATTGGCGTATTAATTTTTATTTTTCTACATTAAAATTATGTATTACGAAGTGTTGTTTAATTTTTTATTTTTCGTTAGTATCAATAAAACAAGCGTTGGTTGTGAAACAGCAGATACACTTGCTATTTAAGATTAAATTTAAAACAGCTTTTACACATGTACGTTAGAAATTGATAGAAAGTTTCACAATTTTCACCGAAAGTCGGTATCTGCTATGCCGTTTATGAAAATTCAATCTATTAATTTAACGTTGAACAAGGTAAACAGACAAGAATTTCATCTTCGATATATGTAAATAAGAATGTGTTAAACTCAATCTTTCGTGCCTACTTTTCCGTATAGAACCTGTTTAAAAAATCACCTACTCTTCTACGTCTTTATAGTAAATATTAGGTAGATAAATGTTTGATTTTGTTTTTAGTAAACAGTATTTTTCTATAATTCTATGATTGATTCATTTTTAAGTAACTCATGTTTTAGTCGTACGTCTTCTTATCATTTGTTAATTAGAATTACACATCCAATTCTATGGACGCCTGTGAACTTGGTTTTTTTTATTGAAGTTTTGATTGCACTCCAAGAAGTTCTGGAACTCTTGATAAAATTTAAAAAGTTTTCTCGTAATAAGTAGAGTGGTAATAGTAGGAGTAGTTGAAACGTGGAGTGCCACGTTCACAAAAAAGATAGTACCAAATTTCGCAATAAATTTAAACTTTTTCTGAGCGTATTAACAGTTACTCCAATTAAACAATTTTTGAAGTAGGCAAAATTGCGATAACTATCCAAATATTCATCTGAGCGTTTTAAACCTCAATACTTGTCTCCAAAACTCTTGCGGTACAACTAGAACTTCAACAAAAAATGTGGGACTTTCGAACCTCGGTAGTTATTGCCAAAACCCTTACACCACTACCCAAAACTTAACAAAACATCAAAATTCTTCTTTTAATTTTTTTGAGGTACGAAGAACTAGGATAACGTCTACAGTTTTGATCTGAACCTTTAGAACCTCTACAATTAATACAATACCTCTTAAGGTGCTACTCAGAACTCCAACAAAAAGCTTGAAATTCCAATTTTGTTTTACAAGAAATTGCAATAATTTTCAAATCATTAATTTGAGCGTGTAAAACCTCAATAGCTATTGCTAAACTTCAAGATGTCTTAGTTAACTGGGATAGCTGAGTTGAGGCTCAAAAGAGTCACATTAAAATTTTGAAAGTTGTTGCGATTTTTCGTACCTCAAAGTGCAGTTTTGCTTGAAGAGTTTCAACGAGTTTTAACTAGTGCCCAGAATATGAAAGTTAAACATTAAAACAAGTCCAAGCTATGAGAGGGCTATTGAGGGTGCAGATAAGCATTTAAGGTCACTCAATCAGGAACAGACTTGTTACAAAGAAGCAAATAACGAAGAGAATGAAACTAAGTGTCTACAAATCTGTTCGATACACCCAATTCAGACTAAAAACAAACTACAAAAATTTGCTGCTACGGGTGACTCTAGAAAAGAAAGCTGAACCAATAAAAAAATTTACAGAAGCAGATGGATGAAGACGTGAGACGACAGAGAGGAGGTAATACAAGATCGAAGACAACGGTGCTAGTGCGTAATAAGAAGAAATGGGAGAATGTTGTATATGATTCAGAAAACCTTTTGGCAGACCTTGCTTTTAGGAAGTTTATACATTGCATGGTATATTTTATTTATAAATAGAGTTTCCTTTTTTTATATTTCGGGGTTGTAAATTAATGACCTCAACAACTGTTCTCCTCTTTTTTTTCTGACATTCTGATTGCATGTGAATCAGAATTTGTGGTTAAAATGTTTTGGGGGTTTACTTTATGAACCTTATTTATATGCTTTATTTATCTCCTTCTCTTGCGTACTACTTCAGTATCTATAAATTATTTATACCAACATTCATTTAAACTAGAAACTTACCTAAATAAGCAGAAGTAGTTTCCATCTTGAAATAAATTATTGTAGAATTAAAGCAGAGTTCTCAAAAAACTTAGTTGTTTTTGTCTGAAGAATACGAGAAAAAGGTAACAATCAAACTTATTTAATTACTAAGACTCGCCACAAACAAAAAAATACACAAAAACTACGGCAGGCAGGCATCTACTAAAATAATATTAATTTATTCTTACCGCCCAGATAATTAAGGTTAGTAATTGAAGTTCTTGAAGAGTCTGATATATTTCTTGCCGGTATCTATCCAAGTTGAAATGAGTACAAGTTTGCTTGTAAAAATTGGAATTATTAGAAATTAGAGGAACTCATATCTAACATGTTAATATTAAGTAGGTTAAGTAAGATAGAAACGTTTACCTTATATGGAATAGGCACGTTGAATATACAGTTACAGGAAAGTTAACTTAATACACCTGAAAATATGCAATGATCTAATGTTCTATTTTCGTTACAGTAGCTTGAAGTAAGAAGAGAACACGATAAATCTCACATAGAACTCCGAAACTATTATTTAAATCTAACATTCAATTATTTCTTCGTTCTAACTTTAAAAGAACAAATGATTGTTCTCCCACATAAAAAAACAAAAAAAACCATTCCCGGGCAAAAATAAAACAGAAACTAATAGATATTTACAAAAAGAAACCCATTACGTCGGCGGTACATTTCTAGAATCAAAGAAATCCAATAGGAAGTATAATGACGCTAATCAAATTACCCGGAATTGACAACACGGCCAACCCCATTTATCCTGGATGTAAGCCTTTTTAAACGAATTGTTTGCGTAGGTGTACTATTGTCTAGTCAAAGCAAAACTACCCACTGACGTTTATGGAGTGTTAAGGATCATTACCTTTCCACAGAAGAAGACCTACCTAAGCATTGTAGGTATCGTAAAAACAATTTCTTTAAAAGAAATCCCTATCTCACCTTTCCACGGTCTTTTTTCTTTAGATGGTCATCTATTGGAGATTTATTTTACGATTGAGGACAGTAGCGGTCTTTTAAAATTTTGTTTAGAGGCAGTTTATCCTCGGTTGTTACGTTGCAAACACGTCAGTTCGCAGTTTTAAGGGAAGTATATACCTTAACAAGAGATATTGTTTTGCACAAGTTATTTTTAGACAATTTTCGTTTTATTTTGTGTTGTGTACGTTTCATTAAGAAAATAATTTAACACCATTTTTGTGTAAATGGCTCACATGTATTTATTTTGCGCTACAGACAGGTAAGATAATTAGTATTTCTAGCAATAATCTAAATATATTACGTCATCGGTCATATAACAATACATTTCATGATACAACTTTTACTTTTACAATCTAGAAAATCTAAGGAAAAAAATGTATTATTTTTAGTGTGAGTATTGGCTTGATAATATCAACACTACAAATTGTGTTGGTGTTTTATTTCTTCCGGTTTATTTCTGCTTAACTTTACCTTCGATACTGTTTATTTTACTTTAATTACATGTCTAAATTTACTTCTAAGGAACTACGATTTGTACATCTAAAGCTAGTAAATTATAACATTTATATCTAGGGCATATTAACATATATTTCTTAATATTTTTGGGCTTTTTATTTATTTGGCAGTGTATCAAAAACTATAATGTAATTTTAACCCAGACGTTTGTTTTGAAAGAAACATAATTATAATAAATTTCCCACAGAAAATGGCAAAACTCAAATCTCAATCAATATTTCTATTATTTTCTTCTTTATACATATTATACAGGTATTACACGTGAATCATCAAGTTAAATTAGGAATTATTCTTATTAAGCTTCCCCTGAACGCTTTGCACAATTGCTGTATTATTTGTGATGTAGATAGACACAACATGAGATAACATTTCCATTGAAGCTTTGTATAATACTTCCCTTAAGGTACACGTAAATTAACAAATACTGTGGCGTATAAAACGTCAATAGTAGTGCTGTCATTGTGGGTCCACTTGGGCACCAGATATTGTTTTAGATACTACTTTTTTTTTAATGTGTGGTGGGTGCTTAGTTGCAGTGACTCCGTAAGCTGTATCGCTTGTCTGGCTATCACTGCAACTCTCGCGGTGTAGTTTTTGTGTGTGTATGTTGTGTTCAATTGGCTTTGTGACAGCATCATATCGCCTTTTATGATGCCGCGCTGTTAATCACTTTGCTCCCAACAGCGAATGGCAAGTCGATCCGGGATTAAACTCTCTGAAAAAATGTCACCGTCCCTCCAGAGAATTGAACCCCGGCACCTATCGTCCTCTCACAACAATAGTCAGCCGCCTAACCACTGTGGCCATCGACACGTTTTTAAATTTCGATGTACTAATGCGATACCAATCATAACAAGCAGGAAATTTGTTCGTAAAAGGATAGAAAGTGGTACCATTTACTTGATGACGAGCCCCATACTGGATTAATGATCTGTACCTGTTTTGAACATGTAGAAAAACAACTGGATGAAAACGAGGATTCTCACTAAGTATGAGTATCGGCTATACAAGCTATTGGCTGTACCCATCATTACTTACGCACTCTTTGTGTGATGTACTTGTACACTAATACAAAGTGCTGAAAGGTAGACCTACTTGGGTAGAACGAGAGCAATGAGTATCTTAGGTGTATCTCTTATTAGAAGTAGGCGAACTATAAGCAGAATTTAGATTTGCCTGCCGTGATCCACCCGTACTATATATATGGTGTCAGATAGAACAGACAAAATCTTCTATATCACCAAACCTTTTGAAGTTACTCCAAATAGAAAGTAATGGAGGCTATGAGGGGGCTCTGATAGTATACCTAGATGTAGAGGGATTTAAATTTACAAACAATTCACACTTTGGAGCATGCATGGTTGGTGGACAGGCACAGCCTCAAAAGGTCATACTAGCAAAAGCATAGTAACAGATGTGATAACTTGAGACATTTTTTTGGTGTTTCGAGGTAAAAAACTAGTTGACTAGCAAAAAATGCTTTAAATATATTTTCCAATAATAATTTAGACGTTGAGAATAATACCAGAAAAATGTTTGTGTTTTTGTAACGTAATATGATACATAATCAAGAATATATATTTGATCGTGCAATGACAGGTAGAATTTGTTTCGAGAATTTATAGTTTAAGGGCATTCTTAGTTCTAATAATATGGATAGGACGTCAAGGAGTCTTCTGGACTGTGCTTGAGGGTACTGCAAGAGCTGATTGTCGGAAACACAGTGAGACTGGTTTGGACCTCGACGCTTTCTAGCGTAGCAGGAAACCAAAAAACTGGTGAACTAGCACAAAATTCGTTAAATATATCTTCCATAGAGCAAGAATCAGCCTGTGGGATAGATAGATAATTTAAGGAATGGCTAAGAAATCTCTTGCCACTGCGAGCTATGCATCTATTCATGAGGCTTTCTCGCCTTGTCGAGTTTGTCTTCATGTAGCTCGCCGTACCTAGATATGGTTCACCAATACACTCTGGCCTCAATCTGGATAGTCCCTCGCATTGACACAAGATGTGGTGCAAGGTCTCTTCTTCTGTCTGACAGATTCTGCACATAGCGTTTTCTGCCAGACCAATAAAGTTGCTTATATGTTTATCGAGTCCGTTATGTCCTGTTAGTAGATTCCACACCGTGTTATAGGTCCAATTAGTGGTCTGGACGGTCCTCCTTTGGCCATCTTGTGCGATAACAAGAGAGGTTTGTTTCTACTATTGTAAGGAATTGTATTGTGGATTATGAAAATAGTCGAGCATTTTTGGCAACAACTGATTGAGTTTTGAACAATTTAAATTTTGAGAATAATACCAGAAAAATATGAATTGGTACTATTAATCGAGTAGATGGCTGCAGTGGTTAGGCGGCTAACTATCGTTGTGAGAGGACGATAGGTGCCGGGGTTCGATTCTCTGGAGGGACGGTGACATTTTTCAGAGAGTTTAATCCCGGATCGACTTGCCATTCGCTGTTGGGAGCAAAGTGATTAACAGCGCGGCATCATAAAAGGCGATATGATGCTGTTACAAAGCCATTTAAACACAACTTACACACACCAAACTACACCGCAAGAGTTGCAGTGATAGCCAGACAAGTAATACAGCTTACGGAGTCACTGCAACTAAGCACCCACCACACATTAAAAAAAAAATATATTTCATTCCTCTTTATGGCAATATGACACGTGATCAAATACATATATATTCCATCGTAAAATGACTGATAGAACTTTCTTCGAGAGTTTACAGTTTAGGGACATTAAAATAATGCCTGCAATATTTAAAAGATAAAAAAATAATTAGTAAAACTGTCCGAATATCTCACCTATTGCCACTTGACGTTTCGAAATTGACCTAACCTAAAAAACCGTACCATTAAATGCTTCTTAGCTCTAATAACATGCACACTGACCTGTCTCCTTATCTTGACAAACGCTTTTTCTCTTAGCTCTGAGGCGCTTCCCAGTGCGGTTTACAATTTCTATATCATTAACGCTACTACAGAGTATTCTAATGTATCATCAATGGCATGGTATTTTACCTTAAATCGTGATGAATATGAAATTAGACAGGAATAACCATATGCGTATGTTGTAATCGCAGAATAACAGTTATATTTTTTCCAACCTAAAGAAAAGGGAATTGAAAAAAGGAGAAACATGCTTTATATTTTACGATGTGTGTATTTTTAACTATAGATTACAATATTCTCTAAGCGTTCAAGAGTGTTGAAGAACGGAATCGTGTTATTCTGCATTTTAGACGTTCCTAAATTATAAAAGAGGAATGATCATACGATTAACAAGCTTGTACGCAGTATTGTAGGTATGTATATAACGAAGAAAGAAGAATCTAATAATATAAATATGTTGGTTTCATTGCGTTTTATAACGAGTATTCAAGATTTTTACGACCATCTTTATGGCAGTTTAGAGTCATATTAAGTACATTCTTTTAGTTCTTTCTAACCCCACTTTTTTATTGCCGCAATAGAAACGCTTCTCTACTAGACATAAATCGCGTTCTATTTAAACACCTTTCCCTTCATAAGTGATTAGATCAAAGCCAAGAAGCTTTAAAAATATGATTTTTTATGGTCAGATTCAATTGATAAAATAACCAATCGTCCATAAATGGTATTATGTAAGACAGAAGACGAAAATGTTTTCTAATAATCAGGTTGAGGTACATACAATTCGTAAAGTTGCCAGGATAATAAAATTGACGGTGGTTTTTGTTTGGTATTTTATATGCTTGTGGTCGTAACATTCTACTATAATAGATGTTTAATTAACCATTAGACAGTTATATGTCGTAAAATACTTTAGGTGGGTAATTATCTTTCACTAACAATAAGATTGTTGAGAAAGAAAAGAAATTGACAGATAAAAGGTTCGACTAATTGCAAGTATAAGACAATTAAAACAGAATTCTCATATTATAGTTTCTGAATTGTAGTATCTCTTATATCTTCTCAAAGTACACGCTTCTAAAATAATGTAAATAAAAGAAAACAACCATCGTTATAGGATCTTTGACACATGGAAAATTAACTATTGAGTATGTTCTCTGAAAGGTAACGAACATACCTTGCAAGTAGTTTATACGTCCTTTCGCTTTTATGAATACATTGCCCTACACGTAGGTGCTTACCCTATCAATGGCAAAATTATGCATTGTGTACTTATACTCCGCACCAGTCTTAGAACATAGTTCCTATTGTTCCTACAAGGAGTATCTTACACGTACTGTCTTGTTGGTCAGCCAATTTTCATAAAGCAACCACCTACTAGAATCGAGGTGTGTTCATGTTTTCTTCCAGCACAAAACCATCTTGTATATTGAACTGCGACTGTATACTTACATGTATACAATTTCTATGGCATTAAATTGAGATTTAAGTTTTTGTTTACATGCATAAAATATGCAGAATTTATACGCGAAGTCGATATAAATGATATTTTAATAGTCTGTGACATCGCGCTCGTAAAATGATTATCGTAGACAACCGTCCCTTCAACATCAATTTTACCTAGTTAGAGGAAATGATGAATGGAGTAGTCGCTGCAAGACAGTGTGTGTAAACACATCGCAGTATATCACTTGGTCACTTGTAAATATTGCGAAATCGCGTAAGTTAAACATTGCTCAGTCATGAGCATTATTTTAACGAGATAATAGGTTAATATGTATGTATGTATACTGTAACAAGCAAACATTGTTTTTCTACTAGGAAGTATATTGAAATTGTTCACGTAATTATATTTCATCTTAAATTGGATCTAACTAAAGACAGCGAAATGGAGTCTTATAAATGCGGCACAAACTTAAAGTGTATATGATCAAAAATATGTCAAAATACGAAACATTGTGCCTCTTTACTGTTTTTTTTAATTAGATACAAACCAATAAATAAATAAAGTAATTTTGAAGAAACACCAACCACAAAAAGCCTTTTATCTTTTTGGAAAACTTCTACGTTGGCGCGCATTCTAATAGCAATGGAAACATGCTATCTTTGATTGGTAAAACAACTAGGGCTCTTATTCATAATACCCATGCAAACGTTCGATGGAACACATACCTTGGACGACTTCACTTCGTGTGAAATTACCTTATTAGGAAAAATAATATTGGCAAGAAAATTGAGGTCTTCGGTATCATTGTGCAGCAGAGAGCGGAAAGAACAACAGAAAATCATTCTTACCTCCACCGATATCCTCCATAAATTCATCTTCTGATTCTGCTTCACCGGTACTAAAATCTTCCAAATTCATGGTGTTTTTTCAAAATCAAACAGTTTCAGGAAATACTACCCACTTGCCCTCATAATAGAGACTTGGATCGTATAAGCCCTGGATATTATTTAAATATTTTCTACAATATTACAAAAAGATGAATGGAATCTCATTAGGACAGCCACACATGGAAGAGTGAAAATGTCAACTACAAATTGAAGGTTTAGTAAAACTCTAATAAATAGAATTGCCAATGCTAGTATAACAATTTTAATTTTAGAATATGAATAAGTAATATACATCAAACCTTAAGAGCGTCGCTAGACCACTTGAAAGGGGATCCAGTTCCCAAATATATTAAGAAACGGGTCGATAGCCGTAGTGGTTAGGTGGTTGATTATCGTTGTGGTGGGACAATAGGAACCGGGTTTCAATTCTCCGAGAAGGCGGTGAATTTTTTTCGGAGGGTTGAAATCCGGATCGACTTACCATTCGATACGCAAAGCCATTTGAAAACAATTTACACACACAAAGCTACACCGCGAGAATTGCAGTGATATCCAGACAAGTAATACAGCTTACGGCGTTATTGCAACTAAGCATCCATCACACATAAAAAAACAACGAAAAAATTGAAGTGTTGAATAAAAAGAAATTGTAAGTGTTAAGGTAAAGTACGAACCTTGAGAAGGTGAAGCAAATAAGAACATTTTGCAAGTCTATTGAAGTTAGGCTGTGTATAGGGGGTGATTACGTCCCAAACCTAATGACCGGGAGATATTGATCTTGGGAAGCACTATCGGCAGAATAAAAAATATCTTTGGAAACTAAGCAACACCTAGCAGGGAGAGTACCTGTTGTAATTACAGAAAGCGAAGCTAATTAAGCATTAAAATAAATGTGCAAAGATTTGTACTGGAGCTTTATCACGATTCTCATAGGCTTGAAGAGAAGAAAGAAAATACTATCTCCGAGAGGACATTCAGAAGTAACCACTGAAGCATCAAAGAATTGTTGTCAATTACAATAGTTTTTGCGAATGAAATAAAACTTAATCGAGATAATGCATCAATGCTGCAAGAAAAAGTATTCCTGCTTATGTCTAACATTATCCAATTGAAGGTTAATCTAAATTAAAATTTTCTTTACAGTTTTGACTATATTAGTCGTCTTCAAATCTGGCTGAATCAGATTTGAATGAAATTGTAAAAATAAGTGCATGGGGCTCATTACACCAGTGGATGCCGCAGGGAAAGGAAACTATTCATTTCAGAACTTTGTTGTCCAGTTTATACAGCAATTTCCAAATTTTCACATGAATTATGACACCACTGAATTTGCAAAGAAAAATTTACGAGACTAACAACATATGTTTAAACAATATCTAAGTTTGTATGCAACGCAATTTTCTGCGAATTGTTTTTTTTTTTATTATTAATGTGTGGTGGGTGCTTAGTTGCAGTGACTCCGTAAGCTGTATTACTTGTCTGGCTATCACTGCAACTCTTGCGGTGTAGTTTAGTGTGTGTAAGTGTTTAAATGGCTTTGTGACAGCATCATATTGCCTTTTATGATGCCGCGCTGTTAATCACTTTGCTCCCAACAGCGAATGGCAAGTCGATCCGGGATTAAACTCTCTGAAAAAATGTCACCGTCCCTCCAGAGAATTGAACCCCGGCACCTATCGTCCTCTCACAACAATAGTCAGCCGCCTAACCACTGCGGCAAGATTTTAAAAACTTTGGTTAGGCCCAAATAGGACAGTTAACCTAATACATCTCAATACCAAAAATGCTTCATTACGTATGTACATTCTATTTATGATTAATTCGAGAAGCCATTATCCATTTATAGTAAACCAGTCTCTTTAAGAAAGCTGGCGGATTCAAGTTGTGGCTCCTTGGCAGCGATTTGGAAGGACCAAATTGTGTAATCCATTAAGATTAAAATAGTTATTTAAATAGTGTAACGATTCTGCTATTATGACGAGATCCAATAACATACTGTAATATTTAAGGGGACGTCTTCAAGTATATCATGAAGTTGGCGTTGCAGCTCTAGTAATGAACCATATTGTAGATTCTTCCCCAATGTATTACTACCAAACCGTTGCAGTAAGTTAGTGCTTCTGACTACGTTAGAATGCATAATAGTGCAGGTTTCGATTGTTTTTAATTCCATCTTTGGCGACCATTGTTCCCTCTCTGTCCATAAATAGGTGCTAAAAATTTAGATTATCCATCGTCAAAATACTATACATTGCAGGACATAGCTTATACCCGCCGCTGCCACCAAAAGGGGTCGAAATTGAAATTGACGTAGGTATACAGCTCTGGTTAAAATTGTTACACCTAATTAGGAATCACCTTGCATATTGCCCTTGTAGATAACTGTAATTGATTCGGTTTTAAAACAAAGCACAATAAACACAACAAGATGATAGCTCCATTTTACTCTACGCCACTCATCTCAAATGTTATCCTTCGAAGCGAACATAGTGGATGTTATAGTTAAGTACTGAATTAAACAGTTATCAGGTGCAACTTGTTATAAAAATTGTACCACTAACAGATACTCAACAACTGATGTGAAGAGGGACTCCCATTCAGCACTCGTTTTTTGCATGTGTTCGCATATACTCAGCCAAACTGTTACAAACAAGAAATCTGGCGTCTTCAGTAAAGAGTTCACAGGTAGACGCCACAACTAGGCAGAGGGTATCATCGATATACTGGACTGACATTAATTGTACTAAAGAAACCAATGAGGTTGTTGAGATCATTAATATAAATAAGAAACAGTATTGGTTCCCCTAGAATATAATTGCATCTACCTTGAATTAGAAAAGAAGCCATAGTTTTTCCCGATAAAGACGTAGTGGTGTATCAGTTGAATCCTTTGGATATTAAAAGACATACAAGTTTCTGCTGTGCATACAGGACATGGGCTATAAACTATCCACACACGTTTTAAACTGCCTATCTTGAAACCAATCCGACAAAAATATAATGAATGTATGATTTGCGTGTTACGGTTGGAGTAGGTAGTAATTTTCTACGTCTTTATTGCTTGGAATAATTTTGCATGACCTTTCAAAATACATACATATAATAGGTCTGTTCTTCATAAACTTGGAATCTACAAAGCTAATGTGGCATGTTTACTTTATTAAATAAAGTAGCTTTGAACGATAATGTGCAGATTTTGTGAAAATCTGCAGCTGCTAGTTTATAAGCCCTCTGAGATAGACTGGAGTGTTATTTTACATGTATTATGCAATCCGACAAAACATGAATAATATTAGTGCCGAAAAATTGAATCGTACATATATTCAACTATTTAACTAATACATATAAACATATACCGGTTATATCAATTTATCACACTACCAAGAATTGATTGTGGGAGCAAACACATTGTTTGTGTAAATGTACAACACCTTCTTCCAAGTACATACGTCGCGAAGGAGTGAAGACTTATACGAAAAACGCCATAATTAATATGCAGGACATGTACCCCTTATGTAACTCGTGTATAAATATTATTAATTAATAAATCAATATTATTTTTTCTACATTGTATTTTATAGTAACGGTAATGTAATATGTCTTATGTAGGTAGTAAAGAATGGATGTTGTTTACACGTTCATAACACGACCATTTAGCGTTATTAGATTCACTGTCCATTCGACGTTGTAAATCATCTGATGGTTTGACATTAGAAAAGCGCAAAGTAGAAATTATAATGATAAAAAAGGTGCGACTCATTCTTGTTTGCGAAAACTATTAATTAATATATGCGAAGTCAGGATGCAAATGATGTGGTGTGACGCCTGCTAGTCAATAAATTTTCATTAAACCAGCTGAACGCCTATACTTCTTGCACGGTCTTGTAGTCGTAACTAGAGAGTCCGCTCTTGCGTGTGTCTAGCACACGCGAAAGTATAAATACAAGTAAAAAAGTGGCGATGATGAAGAGAGGCATAGACATAAGATGTTGAATAAAAAAAAAGTAACCATGCAGAAAACGGTAATTAGTATCTTCTTCTGGACAGTGTAATTATGCGCTTATTAATAAATTGCACAAACAGACGCGAACGTTGTATGGATGAATGCTGTACGCAACGTTGCGGTTAACTCGTTATATGCGGTTTTACATCCTTGGCGTTCCTTAAATTTCAAAAACCGCAACGTTTAAATGGCGTAATTACACAGAAGATCTCGTATTAGTGTCCTCAAATTTGTTATATCATTTATTCTGTGTTTTCTTTATTTGGATGACAATTTTTAATGTGGAAAAATATTTAAAGTAGATCAGTAATTGATAAGATATGGTAATTATACCGTTGCACTTAATAAATGTTAATAAGTGTGAACCTGTAAATAATGTGAGGACGACTCCGCTTTAGTATTCATCGAAACTGTTGGGAACAAGAAATCTGGCGCTCTCAGTGAGATGTCCACAGGTAGACGCCAAAACTATGCAGATGGTGTCATCGATAATCTGCACATACATTAATTGCGTAGCGACTTCCCACCCAAACATTTTTCGATAGAAAAATTGTCTACAATCAATAGACTTCTTTAATTGCTTCCGCAATTATTGGAACTTTTCCAGTTGATTCCGGAAGTCATGATGTTTATATTATTATATATTTGTATTGAAGGTCAATCCTCTACAATATAATTGCATCTACCTTGAATTTAATCTTTATAATTCTACACATAAAATTAGTTATTCCAATCAATAACTTAATCTGTCATTCTTGCGGTTTTACACTACACCACAATTTATTAAACCTTAATGGCATTTCTATGGCAGCAATTAATGTTTATACTGCGGTTATGAATTTTATTATCTTGCATAATGTACACTAATTAAAAATTGTTAATTTTAAAGTTTTTTTCGATAAGAAAATTTATTATCGAAACACTACGCATTTGTATATTGAGAGCAACCCAAACAAACAAAATTTTATAAGGTTTACAAATTCACCACGTTTTATAGGACTACAACCTATTACACGTTCGCCAACCTTTGATATTAATGCTCTCGTAAGTGTATTTTTACTCGAAACCTAAAATTTCTCCACAAACAACGCGCAGCTAATACAAAAGTCGTTTGTATTATTAGCTAATTTATATTGAGCCATTACAATAAAGTGACCGACATTTAAACAGTGTAACTATTGTTTACATCGTGGTGACTATTCGGAAATGAAGGGAATGTGGAAATATTGCTGTATTGTGTATACATACATCGCCCCAGTATAGAAATTATTATCAAAACATACCAACGCTGTTGTGTTCTGGTATGTCATCTCATTAGAACATCTTCTTAATCAATTCTATCGATAGGAAACTAGTTCATTGTCTTGACATCGTAGCCAGTTTGGCGAGATAAAAAAAGATAGAATTTAGATGGTTCTATTGTTTCGATTTGAATCTTTAAATTAAAAAGCATTGTTTCTGTTGGAAGTGTATTGTTACATAATGTGTATGGAGCATGGTAGTTTGAGTACTGTTATAATTAATAACTATGTATTTTATTGTGTAAGATGTAGGTCAGTGCAGTATACTCGTACACCTTAAATTATAAATATTTTTTTAGATATTTTCGTAAAGTGGATATAATGACAAACTTGTTTTGGTAAATTATTGAAAACCACCGCAATTTTCTCTAAGACATGAATAAAGCCTTTCTAATAATAAACAGGTAAAATAATGAATTAGATCGCTACGACGCTACTAATCATTACGAGTATATCTTCTAGTGGTACCAATTTTCTGAGATAAAAAATCATATCTTTCAATCATTGTTGTATTAACTTACTTTACATATCTTAGAGGACGTATAAAAAAATATAATCAAAGAAAACGTTGTGATAGAGCTAAATAAATTATCAAAAGCTCAAATAATGTTTTCATTTTTAAAAGCTGCCACGGTAAAGAAAAACAGGTTCGATTGAAAATTGGGGTGGTTACGATTTCAGCACCATGATATCTACAACCCCCCTGATCTGGGCACCATGCTATGCTTCTATATGATTGATTATTGTATTGATATTCTAACAAGAAGATTCAACTTGAGTATTTTCAGGAGGGCCAATACGTCCCTCTATTAATTTGTTCTGTGGTATAGAAATAGTCTAATAATGTAGACACTATCTCTGTAAGAGATATTTCTTACATTAGACAAAACTTGTAACTACTTCTGTAAAAGTCCTTCACGTGCAACTGTGTCTCGCTGGTATAGCGAATTTAAAAGAGACAAATGTTGCTTGGTAATGAGGAACGTGCTGGTAGGCCCTGTTCTTCAGTTAGTGGTGGAAATATTGAGGGAATGAGAGGTATGTTCGACGAAGATCCAAAGATGAGATAGATGAAGCAATTCCTCTAAATTTTGAGAGCATTCCAAAAGATGCTTGGCTTCAAGACTTTACGTTGTGGAAACTTTGGTTACAAAGGTGCATTGATGTAGGAGGTGATTATTTTGAACATAAATAAAATCATTTTCGCAAAAATACTGGTACTTTTCTTGTATCTCAAAATATATAGGGTGTCTCTTGTACTCTTGACAGCGATGACCAAGTTTAAAGATCGTGAGTTACCTTAGTCATGTTGATGATGATGTTGCAGAATCTGATTCTTTTAACAATCCTAGGACAAGAAATGGCAATGTAATGGATCCTGAGGATAATTAGCCATTTTACGTCCACAAAGCCACGCAACCTACGCTTCTTTAATTCGAGATAACGGCCAGTTACGTTGTGCATTAACTTCTTGTAATCTTAGATTAAGAAACGGTAATTATTTTTGGTGAAAAATTAGTTTCACTGCTTAGTGTAGTTTTTCTATGAACAGTATTTTCATAATGAACATTATTGATCAGAATGTTTGGGCATGCTTGCTACCAAAGTACCTATCGAAAATTAACCATTAGCTATGCTGCGAGATTTATGGCAACAACAGAATTGGGTATTAGAGCACAGTGGGACGTTAATCTACAACTTGTTAAATACTTTGTTTTCCAATAAATGGCTTGGTAGCCAGGAATTTATTTGTTGATGCTGTTGATGTTTTCCTATAGGGTCAACAAACATTTCAAATATGTAAGCAAGAATTGCTTGCAAGAACACATCAAATAATTTAAATAGAAATTGGAGAACTATTTATAATTATAAACAAAAATATCAAACGTTTTAAATTACCATTTTTTTGAAATATATTATTATGCAAAACTGTAACAACAAAAAGACAATGATATCGAAGGCTTCATTCAGCTATACGATACAAAAATAAAACAAAAGCAAAAATTAGAAAATAAAAATACAGAATATGTACAAACTTCTTCAGGAGCAAAAACCGGGTGGGAGTGAAAATTTTCTGACTGACCTTCAGAAGCTTCTACATCTACCAAAGAAGTATACGGAAAAGAAATGGATGAATCAAAAGATTATAGAAGCAATGAAACTAAGGGACCTAAGTTACAGAAAGGCAGTATTTGTAAACCAAGAACGTCATTGCAACGAATATAAAGTGTTAAGAAAAATCTCATAAAACAAGAGAAAAATAAATACTATTATAGTATTATAGACGAAAACAAATATGTATAATAGCTACAGATTATGGAAAAATTTAAACGCAATGTTGCCGAATAAGAAGAATAATGTAGTAGGAGAAATAGAGTTTAATAATATAAAAATGAACAATGAAAAAAAAACTTTAAGACAAATTTGTTAGAATATGTTAAAAAAAATTTGAATGATGTATGTAATTTCGATGTTGTAGCAGCGTAAAATAGTTAATTAAGTAAAATGTAAGAAATGTTATAGTTGTAATACCTAATAGCTTTGCTAATGAAATAACTTACTTACTAGCTTTTCTCCTCATACAGTTGTTGCTTCTGAAGAAACCACTTACATTAATGACGAAACGTCGAGTTTTAGTAATTTTGTTGTTATATGTTTGTTATTGTATATATTTTATATTTTTATATAATAAAAAAGAAACCTGGAACCAGACTGGATAAATTTTCAATATTTGAAAATTTGCAAATGGGGGTGGTATAACTAACTTTGTAAAATGCCATCTTATTTTGAATATTATTTTGCAAAACTCTGCAACACTACCTATTAAACAACCTCCAAGAGCTTTCAAAATGTCAAGTTAAAAAAATAGGGGATGACCTAAAAGTTGCTTTGTAACTTTAACTCGACCATTATCATTACAAAAGTTAAATAAATATCATACATGTATGTTTTTAGAATTTTAAAAGGGAACCAACGAAAGGTTGGAATAAAAAGCTTACACTAGTGTTAAAAAAAAGGGAGTCTTTTATATCTTGCTAAGGAGCGCTAGAAAAAATAAATAAAAATGGAAATCCAAATAATGTTTCGAATTAATTTACTGTATTTATTTTTGATATAAATTTATTGTAAATATGTTTAGTGCGGAAACATCTCAGTACTTGTAAATATTTAAATACACACTGCCCTAAATATAATACTTTAACAGAGGATTGAAGCAAACATAGGGCATATTAGTTTAAGCTAAACAGGATCTTTTCTAGAATGGCTCTCTTAACCATGAGATAACTTCCTAACATTTACTTAATGAGTCACGACAGTGTCAACAAAATCGTTGCTAGTATGACAGTTGCGAAACGTGTTTACCGATATCGTCGAAATATATGTTACTTGACATTAATTTTGTGTTTTAAGTAAGATGTTGACATGTGGGGTTGACACGTTTTCAAAATATTGCTTGGTTACAAATCCAAAAATAGAAAAAAAATAATGTCGTTTATAAATTCGGGTGCAAAGTGCAAACGAAGCAATATTTAAAGAATAGATTTTTTAATGTTCTCGTTTATTAAATGAAGTATACTTTTTATTCCTTAGATATTGTTATGTGATATTTAAACTTATTCTAACTTATTGTTCACGGTAATTGTTAAAAAAAAAAATCTTAGAACAGCGATAGAGGGAGTGGAAAAAGAAAAACACAAATATAATAATAGTAATTTTTTATTTCAGAGAAAAATTCAAAATTTAATGTAACATACACATACAAACACATACATGACACAACACGACCCGATTAGGCATCAATTTCTAAATTAAAAATGCATCGTACAATAAATTAGAAAATCTAGTGGGGAATGACGTAACGGCAGTTTTGGTAGTTCAGAGCAGCAGCAGGTGGATGTAAACAGATTTATTTTGACAATAAGAAAACAGTCAACAAAAAATTTGAATTTAAAGAAAACACACATAAAAGTAATTAACAACCAATTAGATATTTATGCAATAACGCTACAAGTGATAAGTGGGTGGCAGAGTATAAAAAGAAGAAAGAACAGAGAACAATTCATCAGGACGAGCGAACTTAAAGGGAAAATTGAAGATGATTAACTAAAGAAGTACAATTTTATTATTATATTTGTGTTAATAATTTCAATCTTTCATTTCTGTCGTTTGTGACAGAACAATTTGGCGACCGTGACAGGACAATATTGGCATAAGAGTCAATACATCCTCATATTTCAATCATTAATTTTAATTTAAACTCAATTTTTATCTAAATTCAAAATTTACATACCATATTAGGTTTCTTTTAGGCCTAACATAAACTTTTCATTTCAATTCAATCAGTTAAGTACAAAATTCAATAAATAAAAATTTCAATTTCATTTAGTTAAAATATGCCTAAGGTAAGAAGCGTAGAAGGTGATGGTGGAGATGACATTAAAGATATGTTAAACATTATAAAAGGTAAACTTGATAACATTATGTCAAGTCAAACTTCCTTCGAAAACAGGCTAAACTGTTTAGAAGAAAAGGTAAATAAATTTGGATCACCGTCGGAGTTAGCTTCTCGATCATCAATTGTTACGCCTCCTGTGACTGCTACTGTTCCTGACATTTCCAACATAACCCAAAATGAAATGTCATGTGACTTTGGTAGACAGACATTTTCTCATAACCTCAAAATCAAGGATCTGGTCCCGAAGTTTGACGGTAGGCGAGGTTGTCCCGTGGCTTTCTTGATTTCAATCAAACGGGTGTTAACGCCAGCAACATCGCACGTACAATTATATAACATTGTTAGATCATCATTAGTTGAGGATGCTTCAGTCTGGTTTTCGGTTGTTGAGAATTCCTTCAACACATTCACCTTGAAATTAACTATTACACTAAGCGGTTTATTGCTCAATTACTACTAAACAATGATTCCCTTATGTTAAGCAAGTTTCACTACTATCTTATATCAGCATTATACGGTTTTCAAAATGCTATTGTAGCACATCTGTTGCGAACAATTTAACCGCGTTTATGTAGATTATAATAGGCAATATTTTACATTGCAATAGAGCTGTAAATAGAATAATAAATATACAAGAAGCGTGGAACATAGACGATGCAAATAATACAACATAAATGTGAATATGCATATATACTTTGAACCGCATACGAATCGACATTCGTAATATCTTACGTATTGCGCAATTATCCGCCCCTTCTGTCATAAATCCCAGCTAATCTCGTCGCCGATCTACCAACGTCGCGGTAATATTATGCACGCGTCGGTCATGTTCATCGGAGTGTTAAGAAAAGCTGCACAAAACGTCGGACGCAAGGCGTGCAGGATCTCCCAGACCGAGTGCTACTCGGACGTCTCGGACTAGCTGAAATCATGATTTAATTGCGTGGATGAACGCCCGAGAAGTGCAAGCTCGATGTGCGGAGGCGCTGTGTTTAATTTGCGGCCTTTCGGCATCTCGATGATGCGTCAAAGCCGCGCAACACTGCACCGCACGGCACAGTTCGCGCTAAGGCGCAAGATGAATGTGGCCCACCCGGAGGGCTGTAGTGCTATGCATGTTTCGCTGGCTACTCAAGTTCGTTTGTCGCAAGTTCACGCTTGTAATTATATTATTATGGAAGTCAATGTGCGAAGTTAAACAAAATTATATATTATGTATATAGATATTATGCTTTCGTAAATGTAGTTCGCTCAAGGAAAAACTTTAAAGCTGTATTATTTGTGACCAGTAAGAGAATACTTTTGTAGCATGATTAAAAGAAAGGGGAACTTTTGAACAGAATATTTGTTTTTTTTTAATATCTATAGCAAATTATGCATTGATGTTAATGCCGCAAAAATTATTACATTTTATCCCAACTCATGCCATTGCTAAATGTTTATAATGCCGCGCTTTACTAACAAGCATATAGAGCTAAAGTGAGAGGTCCTTCGCAATAAAATCTACACAAATCTGTAAGCACGAATATAAATTTCAGATTGAAATCTAAAATATTCAAATACCATTTCGTCAGGAAACAAACAATTTATTTAACGTTCTAATATTAAACGATATTGCCTGTCGACATAATATTTCCATAACTTATATAGCTTGTCTTTCACGTTCACACTTTACTAAGAAAATATAAGCATAACCGTCAAAACCTACCTATTGTTATTGCAATATTTCAATCCGCACTATAATATAAATAACGTGTGATAACTTCGCAATCTGTATATGTATATATGAAAAGTATAGCTTTATCTATTACAAATTTAAAGTTACCATGTAGACGATATCTATATGTATATCCATAAACATAAATAAGACTTTGTCGGTGTACGAACCGTAACTAACACGCGACCATGTTTATACAAAAGACCGTAAATAGAACCAGTTTTGTAACTTTCCTTAAATTGATACCAACAGCGATTTGAGGTTATTTCCTGAAGTTGCTAATATATATACGAATTAAAAGTGATTTTTTTCTCTCTATTTTAATAAACGCTGCTGGAGTGTTATAGAATTTTACTTAAATCTCGTCCAGACAAATTTCTTTATTACAAACATATCAGCTTGCCAACCTGGATGATACTTTACCACCTATTTATATCCTTTCACCTGAACTCGTTTCCTCAATCAGCATTTCTAGCTATGTGTTTTGGAATTCTTCTGAAACTGAAGAAGCTCTGACCAGTTCATTGCATGTATATATCACGATCCGACGAGAGGTGAACAGAGTAACCTCAAAACATCCATACTATGAATTCCTATCCGCCTTTTAAGTTTATCAACGATTCACTTAAAAAACCTCGCTATTTTGACCATCTATTTCAGGTCAATTTAACCGTAGAAACTCTATTACAACCATCAATCCGCTTCTGGTCAATCCACATATACAAAAGTTGTCGATTTCTTTTAATATTGGTGCGAGTTTTCTAATTTCTAAATTTTGAATAACTATCGTGCTATGGTCGATTTGTGACAACCCATTGTATTGATCAACTTCTAAGTTTGTTGATGTGGATTATCATTAATTAAAGCTTTCAACTGTTGTAACATCCCTCAATGCGTTTTTTTTTTTCGTAAAAAGCACAAATAGTTGTAGTGGATATAAAATATGAACCAATATTTGACAATTGTTTACCTTGAAATGGGACACGTATCAAAACTATGTGATAGCTAAACGTGACATATTGAGTAAATAGAGAATGGATCTCTTAGCTTGTACGTAGATGATATTTCTGAGAATAAGTTTATATACATAGATATCTGATTATAAGAAGAACGAAGAAGCTAACCTGTTAGTAAGGAAGGCCGCCACAACTTTGTTTGTTTCTGGATCCCGAACCGTTTTGCGGTATAGGGATGAGCACCTACAAAAAAAAACTCAAAGATAGAGAGGGAAGGCTCAGAGTATTCCTCTGGAAGCATCTCCCTGGTCTGAAACATTCCAAGATTTTGCTAGAACTAAGTAGAAACAGACAAGGATAGGTTTGAAACAGAATAGCGATTACAGGTTTTGCGGAGCGGAGGATGAAAGTTCGAAACACCTGCCACCTAACTGCACCCGAACCAATTATCTCAGTAAAGGCGTCATAGCCGAAAAAATATCTTCTCTGAAATTATGACAGTTAATGCAGTCACAATAGATCAATAGGTCGCAGTGCAATACCACCCTCAACTAAATCTAAATCTACCCTTCTTATGGCAATTACCTCTAATCTGTTTTTGGCTCATAAGTAATGCATGTGGTCAATTCATAAGGAAATTATAGGCAGGCAAAGGACGGCAGACATGCTGGTGCCGGGAACATCGCAAGAGATCTCAAATGCTTACAATAATTATCTGCAAAATGTAGTTCCAGAACTTTTGAGTAACGTGAAACGAGTAGAATGGAATTGCAATATGCCAAGAAATAATAGGGAACTAATTCTAAAATCTGACTAAAAAGTAAAAAAAGTAGTGGGGATGATGAGGTACCGTTGTGTATAGTCAAATTTAGCATTCTCATAATTGGCGATGTTCTCTGTCATATTATCAACGACTTTTTACGTGAAGGTATATTTCCGGATCAATTGAACCTGGCTTTAATAAAGCCACTTTTGAAAAATAGTGGAAATACGGAAGATCTGAACAGTTATAGGCCCATAAGCTTGCTTGCTAGTTTCTCAAAGTTGTTTGAACTGATTATGAGTCAACAGGTAATGGATTTCATGAATTGCAATGACATTCTTTCTGATCACCAGCATGGATATCACAGGGGAAGATCCACGCAAACTGCAATTTTTAGGTTTATCCGAGCGGTTCTAGAAACTTGGAGGATGGCAATGTGGCTTTAGGGACCTTCTTGGATTTGTCTAAGGCCTATGATTGTGACACTTATGGGATTAGGGGAAATGCATTAAAATGGTTTGAGAACTATTTAAATGAACTCAGAGGGTGCTTGTAGAGAAAAATAATGATTATTTTAAGTCACGAATATTGCATACTACAGTAGGTGTCCCACAATGCAGTATATGGGGTCCTATTCTGTTTATAATTTTCGTGAATGATCTAAATCATAGCGTTAATATCATGTATTCCAGTTTCACATCAGTAGGTAAACTAAGTCACTTCTCCCTCAGTCACTCACAGCTAAAACCAGCTAATTGCCATAATTATGACAATTTGGTGGTTTTAGCTGTCAAAATATCGGATATACAGCGTGTCCACGTCGGGGGAGAAGTGACTTAGTTTACTTACTTACATCGTATGTTGATGATACAAACCTTTTAATAGGAGAGAAGGAAATGTGTGATGTAGTAGAAAACGGCAAAGAAATCTTCTTACAATGCAAAAACTGGCTAGAACAAAATAAACTTTTACTGAATGAAGAAAAATCTGAGATGACGTTATTCCAGACAACACTTTGTAGGAAAGAAAAACTACACATTCTTATCATAGATGGAAAAATATTTCCATTGCAAAAAGTATTAAATGCCTTGGAGGTTACATAGATGAGTTTTTGGATTGGACGGAAGAGATGTATTACCTCATTGGTAAACTTAATAAGGTATGCTACTGTTTTCGAATAATTTTTAAATACTTGAATGAAACTGCGAAACGACCACTGTACTGCAAATTTTGAGTCAACTGCCAGATATGGAATTATTTTTTGGGGTTGTAATTCAAATATTCATAAAATATTTGTTTTCCAGAAGAGGGTAATAAGATTATTGTATAAAATGTCATATCGGGAGTTATGTAGAGGAGTTTTCAAGTCAAACAGGATTCTGACTATACACGCTGTCTATATATTTGACGCCATTATGTTTTTTTACAAGAACAGAGATGATTATGGAATACAAAAACAACAGACGCAGTAGAGATGGAAATTTTCTAGCATATAGGTTAACGTTATCTGAGAATAGTCCATTTTACATGGGAATTAGACTGTACAATAAGCTGAGTCATGAATTAAAAATACTGTTATGTTATTTCGTTAATTTCCAACAAAATTCGTTAGAATATTATGTTAAGCATTGTAAATTTAGGAAATATTTTGTCAAAATTACACGTACGACGCACACTCATGTTACCGCGGTTTTTGAAAATAATAATAAAATATGACGGTAAACGAGGAAGTCTGGTAGTTTTTTTAACGTCAATTAGACGAGTAATAGCGCCAGACACATCGTTTATTCAGTTATATAACATTATCAGATCTGCATTAATTGATAATGCATTTATTTGGTTTTCAATAATTGAAAGGTGTTTTTCGACATTCGAAGAATTTGAAGATCTCTTTTTAAGCAAATATTGGTCTGAAATTGAACAAGACAAAATTCGAAGAAATCTATTTACTGGAAAATTTGATTTACAAAAAGCACATTCAAGAGAACAGTATTTCATAAATAAATATGCCGGACCTCAGCATCTGACACCTAAATTAAGCGAAAATAAGCTTATTAAACATTTCGCACGTCATTTTGATTTCGACATAAATAAAACGGTAATAATTCACCCAGCCTCTCTTACCTTAGTATTAATTTCCAACAAAATTCGTTAGAACATTATCTTAAGCATTGTAAATTTTGGAAATATTTTGTCAAAATTACACGTACGACGCACACTCGTGTTACCGCGGTTTTTGAAAATAATAAAATTTAAGAAGGAGGTTAAGAAAAAACAAGAAAAGGTGAAGAATTGGTTTTTTTTTTTTTGGAAAAAACAGACGAAAAAGATAAGTTCTTTTAAAAAGTAGAAAAACATTTTAAAAATAGAAAGTGAAATTTGAAAAAGAACTTTGGAAATTAGGTAGTTTGAAAAGATTGAAAAGTGAAAAGAGTTCAAAAGAAGAAAAATTTCAAAGGAAAGAATTCAGAAGACCAGAAGACGGGAAGAAGTTACTATTTTTATTTTTAATATTATACATACTAAGGTAAGAGAGGGTGGATCTAAATTAATTGTAAAGTGCTTAATATAAAAATTATTTGAATTATTTCGGTTTGATTTTGACACAACAATACATACTATATAGAAAACATTTTCAAAAGGAAATTAAAAGAATTGCTGTTGGAGTTGGAACTATATACAGCATTAGTCTTTTTGTTAAATTTCTGTTAGATACTGTATATTAGTGTTTTTGTTTAGACTGAATGTGCTTCTTCTAATTTTAAAATATAGATAACGAACTTTTGGCTTTTACAAATTAAAAATTGTTAACCTATGCGTAAACGTGGAAAAACATTTCTTAACTTGTTTAACATTTTTAGAGCTCCAATTGAGGTTTCCTTGAATCTCACATTTATTGTATTCCGTTGCTTATTTTACCATCTCACCGAAAATTAGTAGGAGATAAAAATTAAATAATAATATTAAATCAGTTTTAGTTAATCGAGTTCAAGCAAAGTTAATTGTTTGTAGCTATTTTATCAATTTCATTATCTTTATTCATATCTTCATTGCTGTTTCAAATTACTGAAGAAAAGGAATCATAAATTTGAATGCATCCTGTGCGCGGTTAATACGAGGGAGCCTTTTTATATTCGCGGAATGGAGGATAAGGGGTGGAAACAAAAAAACCAAATTATTTTTCTTTTTCAATATATTCACCTGCAAGACGGATACATTTTTCACATCTTTCAATTAATTTATTTATACCCTCATAAAAAAATGATTTCTCTTTATCTGGAAAATACGCCGAAACTGCCTCCTTGATTTCATCATCGGAGTAAACGAGGACCATCCGAGATCATTTTTCATTTTCGGAATCGAG
Source organism: Holotrichia oblita (assembly GCA_023690525.1). NCBI lineage: Eukaryota > Metazoa > Arthropoda > Insecta > Coleoptera > Scarabaeidae > Holotrichia > Holotrichia oblita. The sequence goes on along the minus strand of CM043021.1, from coordinate 75,154,575 downwards.
GTAATAATCACTCGGGGACAGGTCTGGGCTCAGTGAACAATTTCGAAGCCTACCTTTCAGGGACTGGAACGGCAACGCGATCTTGTGGACTGGTTGCGGAACAGCACACCTTTCGTCCATTTTTCCCGTCTTTTCTCTTTAATGGCATCTTTTAGTCGCTCTAATATTAGAGTAATATTCTGAAGAACCTTTATCTTTATAATCAATCAACAATATTTCTTCCGAGTCTCAAAATACCGTTGCCATGAGTTTCCCAGCTGATTGTGACACTTTAAATTTCTTGGGAGGTGCTGTTTTTACGCCACTGCATGGAGTCTTGTTTGGACTCAGGTTCATAATGATGAAAGAAGTTTCGTCTCCAGTAACAATTCGACTCAATACAGCATCCTTGTCTTTTTGTTAAAATGCTGTTAACACTCTACGCGCTGTTGTTTTTTTGCGGCTGCGTGAGCATTCTCGGCACCCATCTTGCGCTGACCTTAGACATGCCGAGATGATCGTGTAGGATTTTAAAATTGTTGTATTGGATACTCCAACCATTTCTAAGTTATTTCTTCTTTAGTCGAGTATCAAAAGTACAATTTTTTCAACTTTTTTAAGTTGGCGTGGTCACCTCAATGCTCCTGCCCGGCCTCGGGTCGTCTTCAAGGGATTCCCTTCCTTGTTTAAATAAACTTGTATTCCGTTGTTTTTTGGACAAGAGTCGCCGTAAACCAATGACATCTCATTCATTATGGTAGCGACTGATAAAAATTGCCTGGTAAGGAACTTTGATATTCGATTTTTTCCATATTTCACTTTTCACTCCTGATTATGTTACTTGGTTGACGATAGCTCAAAGACTAACTGTATAATAACAATGAAACTTCGTAATTATCTAATTATGAGTCGCTGTTTCAGGCCACGCCCCCAATGCGAATCACCCCCCTACAACCCGCTCATTCCGCGAATTAAAAACGCTACAATGAGTTACTGTATCGTTCTGACACTTCTCTCCCAACAGAAAGCTGTCACCTCTAAAGTGGTTGACAGCTCAAATTACCGTTAACTCCTGGTATTCTTTGCCCAATTCTTGCACCTGAAGAATCAACTTGTGTTAGTAGCGAAATGTGGAGTAAATATATTTTCTGTATGTATGTTCATAATAGAAATTCAGCCCGTGAAAGCCCTCAATATCATATAATAGATAAAGCTATTCAGTTTTAATAAATGCTTTTCAAATATTTAGCTAGATTATGGCTGAAACTGTTGGGCGTACTTCTAGGAAGTTTCATCAAATTAAATTGATTGAGACCTTTATTTATGCGTTTATTCCCGAAGTAAGTTTACAAGAAATTAAATTGATACTATTTTGAGATGATGTATCTCATGCGTCTGGTATTCGCTTTCAGTTTCACCAATGTCGGATGTATCTACAGAAAACATTCATATCTAAACGCATTCACTCACGAAATTTTCATAAATGCGAACGCCAATCATTTTCATGAAAGTTTCACTTCAAACGTAGCCTCCTCATTTGTCATCGATTTTGACGGCTTTTCTTTTTTTAGAAAGACGAGTACTGCTTGAGAAGACGATATTGACTGTCTGGCGCTAAACTCACGCAATTCGCTCCTTAACGTGTAATTATGTTCATAAATAGGTGTGACAAGTGACTAGCGCCGACGCTCGTCTGCGGAATTCCAACAATGTCCGAATGACTGGGCTCTTTTATAAAGTTAATAATGCTCGAACGCGCGCGAGCGCGTGCATATATACTATTTACAATGTCAACTGATGCAATGTCTTGTCATGGTACCTTTAATAAATAAATTTATGGGTTTTCCGTTCTTTAAAAGGCCAATAGTGAATAAGGTACGTAATTACTTCGCGTAGTACGTATCTACTCATGCATACATTATTTTCAATTATATTCATAGACGTTATTCCCTGGGAACGGTTCACAGAACATACCGTAATAATTTTCAAAGTCGTTAGATAAAATATATTGCACGTGCACCAAATTGCATTAGACTGTTGTATTATGCAAAGTCTGACAATAAAATGTTGTACTAAACTTCATTTTCTTGCTACTAAACTATTTTTTTTGCTTCTAATAGCAAAATGGTTACAACATCTGAAGGAAGTACCTACTGTTGACAAATTATTTGTGAATAGTTTCTAATTAAGTACACATTTGCGACCAGGAAATGAACTCAACACTTCTTCACATCGCATCTAGTATTCGATCAACTTCGATCGAACCAATCGATGCCTGTTATGTTTACTCTACTATCCAAAAATACCTTGGGGAAATTGGATGTACATATAACCGATACAGAGAGAACCTTGCAGATGGCTCGCGCCTGCATTAAAGCCGGTCATGACGTTAAAAACCAGAGACCGCATCTGAGGCGAAGCGCCTTGATCGTGAAAGAATTTCTGCTGTCGCAACAGCTTCCACGCGAACGCGGGTGGAAATAAACAAATTCCGAATTCCGGAAGAAAAACAGTAAATCTGTGGATTTTGTAACGATCGGGACGTTTAATGCACAGGTATTCGCAACATGAAAACCTCTTTCTCGTTAAGATTTTGACGTTTTGACCTTATGTTTAGAAATAGCTCTGTCAAAATATTGAAATGAAAGAAAATAAGGTCAGGCAAAAATGTTCTAGGTAAACATTTCAGGTTGAAAGTGGTATACTAGGTTTGCTTTGGGAATGTTTGTGAAAGTAGGTCTGAGATCTTGATTTGGAATTCTTGTTGATTGGGTATAGAGTTAATCTTTAAACAGTGAGTTGGCACCTTAAGAAATTTTTTAATTCTGGTTTTCAAATAAGTGATACTATTGTAAGTGCTCACATAAGTTCATACTTGTTTTGACAGTTTATTAACACAAATTATTAATAAATCTTATGTTTGATAATTGCTGGACACAAAAAAGTTACACAGTCTGATTTGAACCGATACTATATTTTTGAATTTTTTTAAATGACATGTTCCACATTTTACTATATATTAGGTTATGTACTGCCAGTGTACCCCACGCGTTGGGCGCCATGTATGTCAAATCGGGAAAAATAAAAAAAAATAAATGTGAGCAAAAGTGTGCCTTAAGTTATTTCAGATATTAAACCTGCTAAGAGAAAAATTTGACTACTCGTCTCTCTATTATATCTATTATAATGTATAAATACTCCCAATCAACAGTGAGGGTGGTAAGAGGCTCTCTTGATCGACCAACGTTAAACACCTTGGAGTTACATCCGACAAGCATCTCATCTTTTCCGACATTGCTGTCAAATTCCTACCTGTGAGGTCTGTCCTGTACTCCCTTCTCTGCCGGAGAAGCTCTTTGAGTCTAAAACTAAGGCTCTCCATTTACGTCACATTTTTCAAGCAGATAATAACTTATGGGTCACTGACATGGTCCAGTGCCTCTAAAACTCAAACTCAGAGGTTGAATGTGCTCCAAAATTGCATTTTATGTTTGATCGTCGAAACTGCGTGGTTTGTTACCAATGACCAAATTCACCGAGATTTAAGTATTCCAATCGTGAGTACTTACGCCATGACGCTGGCCAGATCTATCCTTGGAAGGACCCATCGGTCTCGAAATCCGTGGATTCAACACCTTGGGGAGTTGGATCCTGACAGGTTTCTACCGTTGATAAGAACGCGGTTTATTCTGAAGGATATTTAACAGCGTTAACCTAAGATGCAGCCACCATCTCCGCAGTCCGTTTAGTTCCAGTCACGCGGTCGGCTTGAACCGCTTTTATTGAAAAGTAATAAGGCTAATGTGTACAACATTGGGCATTTTTTGGTAACTCAACCTGAGCGACCAGCGTTAGTTACCTTTACATTTAAATGTTCGGAAATTTAACCTAATCAAGTTACTCTTGTTCGTAAATAAATCCACCGGGTAGGGATTGTGGGTATGGCAGCTAAAGATTCCAACAATAAACTCAAATTTTCAAATTCTTAGCTTTCGCAATTTATTTATTGCTTCATCAGCGAATTAAGCTATAGAAAGCAGAATACAATGTAGGTTATGAAAGAATATAAATTACACACAGAAACTTACAATAGAGTGTACAATCTTTTCCACCCCTCGGAGATCGAAAATTCGACAAATGCCCGGCTAGATTTTTTTCGTTTTTTTTTTTTTTAAATATCTCGGCTATTAAGAGAGATAGGACCGAAATCTCTTCGGTACAACACTGAGGGCTATAAGTACAATCTTTTCCACCCCTCGGAGGTCGAAAATTCGACCAATGCCCAGCTAGAAATCTTTCGGTTGTTTTAAATATCTCGGCCATTAAGCGAGATTACACCGTCAATGTGCCTTGCTGGGAGTTTGCCCTCTCCTTTAGATTAACAAGGTGAACCTACTTGCCGAGGAAGAAGCAGATACATCAAACGGTTATCGAGCTAAGTAATATTTATATGATGAAAATGTTGTCCAGAAAAATTTATGAAAATGTAACAGTCACAGCGCTCAAACGAGTTAATGTGCCTTCCTGGGAGTTTGTCCTCTCCTTTAGATTAACAAGATGAACCAACTTGCCCAGAACGAAGCAGATTCATCAAACGGTTCTCGAGAAAATATCGATGAAAATTTAGTCCTATAAGGCGTTAATGTGCCCTGCTGGACGTTTGGCCACACGTTTAGATTAAGAAAGTGAACCTATTTGCCGAGGAGGAAGCAGATCTATCAAACGGTTATCGGGCTAGGTAATATTTACGAGGGAGCGTTTTTATATTCGCGGAATGGGAGATAAGGGGTGGAAATAAAAAAAAACCAAATTATTTTTCTTTTTTAATATATTCACCTGCAAGACGGATACATTTTTCACATCTTTCAATTAATTTATTTATACCCTCATAAAAAAATGATTTCTCTTTATCTGCAAAATACGCCGAAACTGTCTCCTTGACTTGATCATCGGCAGTAAATTTTTTACCCCGCAGCTCTTTTTTCATTTTCGGAAACAGGTAATAATCACTCGGGGCCAGGTCTGGGCTGTAGGGTAGGTGATTCACAATTTCGAAGCCCACCTTATGCAGGGCAGCTAACGCAACGCGGCTCTTGTGGACGGACGCGTTGTCGTGCAAAAGCAGCACACCTTTCGTCAATTTTGCCCGTCTTTTCTCTTTAATGGCTTCTTTTCGTCGCTCTAATATTGAAGCGTAATATTCTCCGATTATAGAAACACCTTTATCTTTATAATCAATCAACAATATTCCTTCCGAGTCCCAAAATACCGTTGCCATGAGTTTCCCAGCTGATTGTGACACTTTAAATTTCTTGGGAGGTGCTGTGCCTTTTTTATGCCATTGCATAGAGTCTTGTTTGGACTCAGGTTCATAATGATGAACCCAAGTTTCGTCTCCAGTAACAATTCGACTTAATACACCATCCTTGTCTTCATTACAGAGGTCCAAAAATGCACGCGAACACTCTACGCGCTCTTGTTACTTTGTTGGTTACTTGGTTTATGTTAGTAACTGTCTAATAACAATGAATCTTCGTATTTATACTAATTATGAGTCGCCGCACAGGCCACGACCCCAATGCGTCTAATCACCTCCCTACAACCAGCTCATTCCGCGAATATAAAAACGCTCTCTCGTATATGATGAGAATGTTGTCCAGAAAATTTATGAAAGTGTAACGGTCACAGCGCTCAAAGGCGTTAGTCTACCTTCCTGGTAGTTTGTCCTCTCGTTTAGGTTAACAAGATGAACGAACTTGCCCAACACTCAAATGCCGGGCTAGATTTTTTCGTCTTTTTGAAATATCTCGGCTATTAAGAGAGATAGGACCGAAATCTCTTCGGTACAACACTCAGGGCGATGAGTACAATCTTTTCCACCCGTCGGAGATCGAAAATTAAGTTGGTAACATCTAAATCAAGTGGTACAATTACAAGAATAAATCATAGTGAATTCTCCACGTGTAGAATGTAATTATTGAAAGAATTTCCATTATAAAATTAACGAAATTAAGGTTAGTTATTTTGGAATTATTACCCACATAGGGCTTATCATATAAAAATACTTCTTAATATCTAGTTAAAACATAAGTAATCGTGATAGTCTAATGAAAAAATTCAAAGTTTAGAATTGGTTTGTTTGTTTTAGGGTTATGTTATGAGAATTAATAAAAATGAACAATATTTTAAATAAGAAACCTAGATCTACGGCAATTTTCTAATAGTAGGTAAATGGCTATTTTTCTTATATTTGAATGACTAAGTTTAAAACTTAACGGAGGACTTTGAGTCTGGATCCTTCGGAATACCTCTGGACTGGGAAATGGATTTGGTCTTTGTTCTTAAATTTATTTATTTTTCTGGAGATGAAACTTTAAGGATATTGGCAATTTGAATATTAATTGGGTAGAGGACAGGATAATTTCGGCTAGATATTTTCGTAAAATTGTAATTTTAAAATGTTGTTTATACTTTTAGGAAAATTTGCACATAGGTCTTGCTACTTTCGTAGTCGAAACGTTTCTGTTTTAACATTTTTTTCCAGGAATCGGAATTTTCGATTTCCATCACCGACTATTATTTGGTGTCAAGATGCGCAATTGATCTAATAAATTTGGTCGTTTGTATGGGAATCTTGGGCTAGATGTTATAATTTTTAAAACATTTGGAATCTATTTTGAGAAAATATAACGTGAGTATTTAAATACTTAAGGATGGTTTTTCATTTTATAGATCGTAAAATTTTCATTTAGGTCAACTGTCAGAATTTAGTACAATTAGTCTTGCAGGTTTCTGAACTTAAATACTAATTTTTGTAATTACAAAATTTACTAATTTGTTTTTTGTTATCTCTTGTATTCGTCCTATTAGGTTAAATGTCACGACAGTATATTATAGAAAATGTCTTAACACAAGATTCATTATAATGGCCGGAGACGCGATATAGCAGTACTCCTACAATATCATAATGAAAGCTAAAAACTAAGCTTGACAATTAATCTATACGGGTTTGAACCCGATTCTCTTGGACGAGCCACTACACCAATACCACCAATAATCAAAGCCAAACAAACCTTAAATCAAGTAAAATTATGCAGAACATTTTTATTATTGCCAATTATATTCTTTTTTTTAAGAAGGATAATATAGTCAATCATTCTTCTAAATGTAACTGAAGAACTTGGCAAAGTCTGGCATGAAGGCCTCATTATGCAATTGAAGCAGAAGTCAAAACAATTAGGACGAGAGAGAATTTTACTCTTACACATGTGACATTCCAGTAACAAATAACATTAAATTAGCCACACTCATTATTGATACTGTAGCCATCCTAGTAGCCTGGTGGCTAGTACACTTGCTTTCTAGTCTGGTGTTACTGGGTTCGTACTCTGGTACTTAGTTTTTGAATTTGGTTTTCTGTAGTTTTCCGAATTCCAAGGCAAACGCGTCAAGGCAACATCCTAGCTGGAGAAAGCTGTTGGGTGATCAATTATTATTGTTAGAAAAGGCATGCAACATAAAAGAAACAGATGCATACCACCAAATCCAATGACCAAGTGATAGTGATATGAATGAGACCATATATGTTCCTTTCAATTTAAGAAACAGGAAAATATAGGAGTAGGCATAACATACAAACGTTGAACCATTTTAGGAATAACTGATTCACCTAAGCAAACATTATGCTTATATGAAGAAGGAGATTAAGCTACATTCTAAGCAAGTACTAATGACAAGACTAAGTACATTGTTATTTAAAAAAATACCGCTTGTATCAATATTTTATTCCTTCATAATTTTGTATTTATCCATGGATTTGGTTATGTTGATTTTTTTTTAAATAATTTTTACTATTCTACAAATAAGATTAAGCAATATTTCACGACAGATCTTCCAAAATAAATCATTTCGAAAATATGGAGCGCTAACGTGATCCACCATGCGTATCTTGAAACTATCAAAACACATCGCCACACTAAATTAATCAAATCGTATGACGCGCGATGAGTATCAATACAGCGATACAACTGTACCAACACAGACACATAAATTTATAAAATAACATCTGACCGCGAAGTGACAACCAACACACCTAATTCCGTTTCTTTTGCGCGCAACATATGATTTACGACCTATATTGTGAACGCATGCCAATGACATACGAACCAATCTGCAGTGGAATCATGAATAAATTCATCCAGCATATGTCTGTGCATTTCTCCGAAACATACATCATTGCGTTTTGACTTTCAGCGAACTCTACATCCAGAATATTAATAACGCAGCAGAGATTTCCACCGACCGTTATTAATTGTAACAACTTACCCCCACCGATGACTGCCTTCGCAGATGTCCAAAGGAGAAATTGCGATCTGTCAGCGGTTTTAAATTTATACTCGACAGTTGAACTGATGTCGGAAAACGAACTAATTAATAATAACGGGAAGTCGTGAGTCTTGTAGCCTCAAAGGAGTTGAAATGTAGAAAGGGTTTCGAAGAATACGAGATCAAGATATGAAGAACAAAGCTGTATATGCTACTGATGTAATATGCTGCATTCGTCTTCGTGATTTTATATTTTTTTAATATGAATATTAGAGTAATATATTTAATATAGACAATAGTGGATTCGAAAGGTGTGAGTCAACCTCTTTGTTTATTACCATTATACTTATTTTTGCATAATTGATATAATAAGTAATAGCCTCAGGATTGTAAGCAAAGTCTACTAAAATTGAATTCTGTCACTAGTTTGAAGAACTAAACTCAGCTAAAAAAGATAGTAGTAAGTATCGTAAAATTAATATTAAATATTGAAAATACCCAATAGCAAAGCCAGGCCTAACCAAACGCTTCTGTTACCAAGATCAACATACATTCTGTGCCAGATTACAACTTCATATAACTTTTCAAAAGTTTCTAAAATGTAACAATTTTTCACAGCACATAGAGCTCTAATGGCAATTAGACACCAATTAGGATATTTTCTAAAATATGCAGAGAAACTAACCTAAACAAATTATTTAGTAAAGAATGTATGACTCTCATTAATTCTACCAACGTGCCCTGTTTAAAACTAACTTTAATATATGTATACACATAAAAAAAAATCTATTCTCTTACATTGTAGCATTTATGAGTATAGTAGAAATGCATTCCTCGTATCCTAAGTGTTTAAATTCTTAATTTATATTCAAACGTTTACCTAATACTTCGCTTCTAGAAAAGAAAGCCCGTAATAGAGCATTTAATCGTTCCAACATCGTGCATGGATCGGAATTTATGCGGATGCATATAGAAAAAATTCTCGATCGAAATTATACTGATTTGTCACCTAGTCAGGTAAATACAAAGACGCCCATAATGATATCCTGTTACGCGATGGTGTCAATTTTATGGTCTTGGTACGGTATTTTAGGGGCGAGATGATTTGAGCCTGAACAACAACAACAACGACAAGGATTGTACTCGGTGCATTATTTTCCTGTTCGCGTCCTTATTTATCTTCTTTTATATGTACAACCGGACAAAAATGTATTAGGACCAGTGACAATAAAGGGAGTGCAATAAAAGGCAGCGTTTCAAATTCAATTCTGAAGATTGGTAGAGTAAATCAAATTCACTTGTTGCTAATAAGGTATTAGAATTTAGTGCAATTTAGTATTTTCAAGCATCTGTTAAAAATATCAGCATTGATAAGCATCTTCTACATGCTGGAATCGAAGCCACACCCTCTGGTTTTAATGACGTCACTGGACACTGTAAATTATGACTTCTGAAAATTCGTACTGTGACAGAAATAGCTGGAAAGAAGCCACTAGATAGGAAAACATTTACATGAATATTAATTTCATAGTCTCTCATAAAGTACTTGACTATTATAGAGAAGAAAATCAAAAAAAATTAGTAGTAGGTGGTTGATGGAAAGTATAAGAACTATAACATATGCTAAATCATAGAATTATCAGAATAACAAAAAAGAACAAGAATTGGCGAACTTTTTGTCTGTTTTTGGTTCTGATAAAATAAACGAGAAAATAAAATAGTCAAAATGTTAGAGGATTTACCTATTCTCATTAAATAACGTAGCAGTATCTGTTTATAAACCGTCCAGAGCAATCTAAACGATGTATCACTCATATTAGCAAAAGCGATGATCAAAATCAAACCTTAAACTTCCACAGATCTGACTATTTTGTTCAGAATATTACCTATGTGGATAATTCATCAAAAACAACTAAAAAATAAGAAGCAGTTCATTTACAACATTAAATACTTAAACCACAAACAACTTTAAGCAAAAACTTCATACATACCCATGGAGTGACATTGTTGGTGACTAATCCGTTTTGTAGCTATTACCAACAAATACTTCCTGAAAGAAAGTCAGAAAAGTAAATGTAATAAAAGATCAACACCAGAAATAGAAAAAAAGAGAAACAACTTATGTACATGTTCTAGGAACTATGACTAATGCAATCAGAAGAAATATGGGTTCGGGAGAATACAATAAATTTAAAGAAACTTATAAAATTATCTTGAACGAAAAATAATTCTGATAAGAAACTAGAAAGAACATAGACGACATGGTAAATCAATAAACAAAACAAAAGTCGACAAAAACACAGTCCCTAACGCTAGTATGTTTAGAAATAATATAAATTCGAAGGATATTAAGTTATTTTTAGCACACTTGAAAAACTGCAATCATCATCAACAGTGAATCTTGATATTTTAGGCCAGTAATAGTAAGATTAAATAGAATGAATCGTTAATAAAATTGTCCGGATTGTATGCTAATGAATAATGGACAGTATACTAAGACCCAACTTACTTGATAAACAGATGTCTTTTAAAAGAAGAATTTACCAATGAAATAAAAATAGTCAAAATTGTTCCCATACACAAAAAGGCTCTCGGTTAATATCAATATAGTCAGTAATCAAAAATTTTGATTACTTTGTTGCCACTAGACCAGTCCACTATTACGTCCAACATGAATACAAAAAGAGATCTACTGGTGCAGACACAATACCCACATTTAATTAGATATATCTGTGTTCAGATGTTCTTTAAATATTGCTGACCATACCATATTATTAGAAAAATTATAGAATTAGAGAGACTAGACGTAGGATTTTGGGGTCGTATGTCAAAAATAGAAACAATTTTCTGAAGTTATGTGGACGAAAATCTGCTTGTATGCAGATGACAGTTCTATATTCATAAAATCACAAGTGATCATATAAATGAAGAATGATTTTCCCGAAATAACTTACTTATGAACAACAAAAGAAACCAAATGATGCCATTTACGCGAGAATCAACTTAAAAAAACAATAATCAATTTTTTGCGGCTCACATTTGACTCTAGCTCAACTGGTCCTCAACCGGATTGCCGATAAGCTAATCAGCGTACTATGCAATATAAAAAGGATGAAATCTATTTCTACGTACAAAGCTACCACACCTACATTCAATTTCCATAGTGTGACTAATTATCATATCGAGATTTGAGGCACATCCAGTGATATTGAGCATGTTTTTGTGTTGCAAAATCAGATGAAAATTCTTAAAAGTTGCCTAAGAAATAAATGAGTGGATGTACCAGTATTAACTATTTAAGCGTCTACGAAATGCAAGGCTGTCATAACTAAATACGTTTGTATAGGTTTTTCATAGGAACAAAAGTCTTTGAACAAAAGTTCGAATGAATAAAGTGTGAATTATGATCTCGGGAGCAATGTCCAACTTTATGTTCGTTTAGTCTGCAACATTTCCTAAGACATTCTGGAACAAACCAAACCAACCCGTGTGGATATTGTCCAGTTATGGTGTCTTATATATTTATCTTTCAATTCCTGGAATATTTCCACTTATAGGTCAATAAAACAACAATTAATTAAATACCAATTTATATCGGACAAACCAAACAATATTTAAGAAAACGAATTTATAAACACCAATACACTGTTACACATAACGTCATCGCTGAAACTGCTTTATCTAAGCACTCTAAAGATAGAGGACATAATTTTGATTTTCAAAACACTAAAATTAAAAAAAAGGAAAATAATTATAAAAAAGATTAATTTACCAAATAATACACATTAAAGAAAACGCGGTAAATTTTAGAACTGATATCGATAATTTAAATGTTATTTATAATAATTTCATTAGCCTGAATTTTATTAATTTTAAGCTCTTGACTAGGTTTTTTGCCATATTTTTTTAGTCCTTGAAAATAGATTGATATACGAATAATTCAATTTTTTTTTTGTGGTGGGTGCTTCAATTCAATTGGCTTTGTGACAGCATCATATCGCCTTTTATGATGCCGCGCTGTTAATCACTTTGCTCCCAACAGCGAATGGCAAGTCGATCCGGGATTAAACTCTCTGAAAAAATGTCACCGTCCCTCCAGAGAATTGAACCCCGGCGCCTATCGTCCTCTCACAACGATAGTCAGCCGCCTAACTACTGCGGCTATCGACCCGTTTTCATTTTAATTTGTATAGTTGTATTAAACCAATATAGGACCCTTCATTATTATTTGCGAATGTAATTAAAATTCGATATATCAATGAATTCTTTGTTTTTTAGATATTTTTGTTGATAGGCATGGTCATTTATATATTATTAGTATTTTGACACATATTAAATGGAATAAATTGGTATTTAATTAATTGTTGTTTTACTGACCTATAAGTGGAAATATTTCAGGAATTGAAAGAAGAAGATAGATATATTAATTGTCTCACATATTAAAAATGCACGCTATTAAATCATTTTTCATTGGTCCCCATATGTTTTCAATTGGACTAAGGTCTTGTGAAGTTGGTGGCCAAGCAATTACTCCTTTTTGCTGTTCTTGAATCCATGTTCTTGTATACCGTGAAGCAATAGTAGATAGATAGATAATAGAATCTTGTGTTGTCTCGCTGAAATCACCATTCATCAGGATATAAAATGGTAGCTGCTTTGAGAAGGTAGCCATTTAAAATATTGCAATACTTTGAGTTGTCAACGTTGGCTTGAACAATACACAGATGAGTTATACCACGCCTAGACATTACTCCCTAAACCATTACTTTTGTTTTCTCGACAAAATTTGTAATCTATTGCCCACTATTTGAAAAATTTAAAAAAGGTTTTCGAAACCATCCTCTCAAAACTGTTGCGAAAATTTCATTCTTCGTTGAATATGTGCCAATGTCACTGAAGATTTTTTCTGGTTTTCTGGAAGGTAACTTTCTCTCTTCAGTGATTTCCGTATGGTTTCTGGACATACATGTACTCTTTGTTCATTTCTAAATCTGTTAGTTAATTTCCAAAAGCCTAAACGAAGATTTTGTCTTTCTAACTGAATTAAGGCATTTAAATTGTTACCATAAATTTTACGTGATTGCCCAGAAACTGGCTTGTGATTAATTATAACTCCAGGTTTTATTCTCCTGATAACTTCGTACACTGCACTTCTCCCAAAGTCGGCCAATTTACACCAGTTTTTTTAACATTTCACACTCTTCTTTATACAATTTGCTCCACCAATAATCTTTTTTCTAATTGTGAAATAGCTACATAAGTATCAGAACACACAATATTGTTAGTTGTTTTGGTCAATAAACATGTTACCATGACAACATATTTTGACATTTTACTATTTTTTTTTAGATAAAAGAAAGATTTCGATGACGCAGACAGTTTTAAGTCTAGACATAGAGCTACAATTGTAATAAAATCTGTTCTTTTTTTATTGTCACTTGTCCCGAAACATTTTTGTCTAATTGTACAGATATAAACCGTGTGTCGATCATTTCGATTTTACCTGCCTTATTTATACCACTCGAGCGTACTAGAGTTTGTCTGAAGTCATGACCTATTGCCAGGACACGACCGGTTGGCGTGTTACTGCTGCAGCATGATATGTATACGTTGTGTACGTATACTCAAACCTAGACTCTCGATCTTGCTGAACGTGTGAAGTTTTTGAACGTTATTTAATTGATACGACACGATCACGTTGAGAAATGAATGTTTCACATGTAGTACCCGAACTAGAAAAACTGAAGGAACGTATTTGTACCGTGCTTGTTATTATATGTGAGTACCTACGGTCAGGGTGTTGCCTTCGTTATACAGCAACGTGCGCATTTATCGAATTCCAAGTTTGTTTGATAACATTTCTTCGGCTGGTACACACTTAGTCTGACTAAACTTCACAACGAAATAGACAAGGAATTTATTTAGTGCTTTCTCATTCTTTCAGTACGGTCGCTTAGATTATCTTATTTTGATTTACTATCGTTCAATATAAATTCCGATACTCTGGATTAGAACGCATATAACGAACAATCTTTAAATTTTATAGTAGACAATGATGTATCTTGTGCTACCGTTGAAGCATAGGAACTAATTGTATATCAATGATAAAATCAAGTGATCGTATACGCAGAAAACCTTTCGATTCTACTAAAATTTTATATATTTTAAAATATTCTGTATAGATCACATTTCCGACGATAGGCTATAGATTTATACAGCATGGTGTTAGTATACATAAATGCAATTGAGTTTATTTTTTTAGAAGATCAGAAGGCTATATTTCGATGATTCGTCAATAACAAATTCGAATATATATTTAGTTTAAATCGTGCCCGCTTCTCACGGTCAGAATCGCAGGGAAAACTAATACTGGTATAAAAAAATATGTTGATGTCGAAAATCCGTACGGTTATTAAAAGAAATTTCTCAAACTACAAATCATGAACAAATAAACATGCGCACGCCGTCGATGTAAACCTAATATCCGAAATCTCTATAAATAATCAATAACATTCCTTTCAGTTAATGAGTATTTCCGATGCAAGTAAGATTTTTGAAATACCTCACTGAAACACGAACTACCATCCAATAAATAAACTTTCGCTTTAACTGTTCTTAAATATACTATAACTTAATACAAGTACGTAATTCTGTTCGTTATATTGTTTACAGCGGATAGAAGAATTAGTAAGTGGATAAATAGTTTGAGTTTGTTGCCGAAATTATTCCGGAAAACTATAAATGGTTTTTTTCGATTTACTATCACAAATATACCGGGTGAGTTTTTTTTTAATGTTTAGCATTGGGATCTGAAAAACTGGAGATAGAAAAACGCTTAGATGGGGAAAGATGCGCAGTTTTACGAGTTTGATTTAAAACTGCTTTTGTTTCTCCGATAACTTTCATGGCTTATTAGATATTCAAAGAAAACTAAATTTTACGATTTTCTTTAAACATGCTTAGCGTCGTTAATAGTAATTTTAGAGAAAAGGTGTTCAGATAAAAGTTTTAGATAATTTTACGCCAAATAAAACTATGTAGCTAATATTTTTTATTCGTTCACCATTATCGAGTTATGACAAACTATAGTTGGTTTTGACAACACTAAAAAGCTTATTTTTTGCTGATTAGAATGATATAAAGTTTGATGTGGTTATTTTAAAAAATAAAGAGGAGTTGGCCGCATTGAGTGGAGCGATCGTTGGCCTCTCATTGACTGATAATGTCCCTGACATCCTTAACAAATGGAATCAGGTATGATATTGAAGTTACATCAGTGTCTCTTTCAGATGGCAGTATCCAATTACTATTCTGGTTATCTGTCTCAAAGTCTTCCCCGTCAGGGCAAGTAGGTCCTCACTCGAGAAAAGTTTTGTTGGTCTCTTCTACAGTAATCTTAATATTGTGCGTATTGCCTGTTTGATAACTTCCCAGGTTAATCCTTCTACTAGTTGTGGGCCTATAGTAGCTGTGCTTGACCCATATCATGGAAACATTCCGATTTCCTGACTTACGTCTATAGTGGAAGGTCCAGAAGACTACTCATTACCTTGTCCGCACTTTATGTTCTCCCTCAATCCATAAATGTTTACTCTTACTTTTATGTAAAGTTCATACAGCTAACTTTGAACTAACGATCTGAAGAGAGCTTGTCTTCAACGTTAAATTAAAATCGTTCATTTTTAAACGATAACACAGACTGCTTTCATTATGAGAAATTGCTGCCGATAGATGATCAATTATTATTGTGTTTGGATTATTTTCATAGTTTTTTGGATTTGAATGATTAGTTAAACTCATTGTGTCTAGAGCTTCTTTGGGCAATTACGAGCCTGCCCATTTTTCTTTTCAACAGTAGATTGTTGTCGGACTCTCCATCTAGCTTCTGTAATTCGGATTATTGATGGTGAAATCTCATTAACCATTGGTTTAGTTTTCCTCGAGTTAGGTTGTGTTATGTTGGTTAGGTTTTTTCGTATCACCGTGCCGTGGCTGCCTCTACTCTGCCTCTAATTAGTAGGATTTTCCATCCTTATAGTCGTTAAAGCCATATAATTTGTTCCTTTCAGCTTCCTTCTAAAGTGGTTAGGATTATGGTGACGTTCCATTTTATCTTGTGGTTGTAATTGATCAGACGAGATTTTGCTGTTTTTGTTTTTCTAATTGAACAGTTATCAATTATTTTTTGATTTTTAATTGTATTGGTTTGCCGGTTTCTTAGATGCACCTCAGTCGTACGACACCTTGTTTACCCAATTTTATTATTATCTGCTTTTGTGCTAATAGTTAGAGCTGACCCTTTAGTGTCAGGTGTTCTTCTTGCACTTCTAACCTTGTAATTGTTGTGATTTTTCTAATAGGCTTGATAGGTTGATATTTCAAACAATTCTTCGCTTACTACGTCAAAACACGTCAGTCTGTATGGAAACATTGTGCAATTCTCCATGTCGCGGATTAGTGCTGTATGAAAAAAGGTGATCTGTTAGGACCGGGACGAAAAAAGGCAAAGTCTCGTGCTGTTTTATTGAACAAATTCTGGTTAACAATCACGAAAAATGCATTGGCAATAGATGATGAAACGCATGTCAAAAAAACATGCTGAGCTAGTCGGGACCTCAATTCTGCACAATGGAAGTTGGCGAGAAATTTTTGGTAGGAATGGAAGAGTGGTAACAGAAAAATTGGGCGAGAAGATTCTGGTATGGCGAGCAATCTCTGCGTGTGGTTTAAACAGGTAGATTTTACAATCAATGGCAAGGACTGCCCAAACCAGTGTATTATACAACGCTTGGTGCCACTCTATCGCCAGCATGCAGAGTTCCAATATTTTGGCCTGATTTGGGGCCAACTTACTATAGGTACTGGCAATACTTTGAATTTATTCAAACCACAGAACATCGATTTTGTATCAAAAAGGGTGCAGTTGCTAAAGACGTGAATGATTTCAAAAAATGTTGGAAGCCAACTGTTCGAAAAGTTTCGCAAAGATGTTCGAAACAAGGTGTGATATTTCGCTTTATGCATTGGATTTCTTCACTCGATCTCTTGGTGCAGAAGTAGAATACTAAACACTTCAACCCACTAAAAACCAAAAACTTTTAACTAAACACCAACGCGTTTACACAGGGAGGATTGAAGTGTTTAGTGATGTATTGGATTGTTGTTTTTCTGTAGGATGTTGTTGTGTTTCTCCGTAATTCTTTTTACTGTTTTGGCAATAGATTTCTTGTGAATTCATTTAGTTTAATTGTATATGTTACCTCTTTTCTGTTTCTGTCCTCTGAACAAATGTTTCGGGCTCTGTAGTATAAACATTGAGAAACTCAAATATTGATTATGATACACAAATTTATACTTTTTCGTTTATTTGTACAAAAACAGATTATTATTTATAATCCAACCTCCTTCTTATTTTTCCTGAATTTATACTTTTTATTTTAAAGCATTTTTGCTTTTTTCAAATGAAATAAAATAAATTTAAATATTGGCTTGAATAAATACGAAATGGGAACAATACCGATTCTCTTGCATACGTTCTCTTGATATTTCGATGAAATCTCTCCTTGCATTCATCATCAATCGTGTCCAGGTTAGGAGAAAAAAGTGTACTTTCAAGGATATATTTTCTAAAAATATTACAGAGAGAATTGTCCCAATAAATATCCCTTCTTTTCATTTACTAGCACTGAGTTTAGAATTTGTTTTCGTCAAAATCCAAGATCCTGATCATGTTTATTCCTTTGACAACATTTCTCATCAACCTTAATTTTATACACAACAGTGGTAACAGAATCTTATTTCTCTCAGTTAAAGGATGATTAGAAATTAAGTTTTCTCGCGTGGGCTAGTGCTCAATATTGAAATGAGAAGAAAAAGCAATAAGATCTTGTAAATCCAGATTGCTGTATCTCTAAATTTTACCTAGATTATAGATTATATGTAAATAATATAATAACATGTAGCAATAAGTGGCCTTTGAACTTTTTAAAATCTATACTTAAACGATATAAAAGGCTAAGTGAATAACGCCGGCAAAGAACAAATAAAATCAATTGGCATATTCAAATGGATTTCGCTAAGCTGCAATTAGTATTACTATCTTGCAATGCACATAAATCAAGCGTACAATCCCACACCGTTTTCCAGTCTCCATTTTATGTGCAAGTCTGATGAGCATTTATGCCAAACAAAACTTATTTATTTCCTTACTGCGAAGCGTAAATAAAACTACTATAATTATCGTTGCAACAAGAACATCTATTGTTTTCGTAACGTTGAATTATCGTCTACACCATTCTTAATTTTTAACCCCACATCATGCATTTGCGTCTAAAATAGCCCATACGATGCTTAGACAGAATAGAAGTTGACGCCTTCCTCTTTCTAAACCATTCACTTCTATTTTGCATATTATTTGAGTATTAATTGGCATCAGAGGCAGTGCCAACTGCTATCGCATGCGCTTTGTCGTTCTTTTTACGTTACGGATGTAGGTGAGTGGGGGAGTTAACGGCACTCAACTAGCCAACAATATAAATATAAAGACAAAGTGTGCCGTGTTTTGCCGAGAAATGTTAAAATAACGTTAAGCTGTCCTGAGAGAGAGAAAACTGTAGTCTAATGTTTTATTCATTATATTGTGAAATTTATACATACGTATCTAATGCGATGTTTTATAAACTTATAGCTTGAATTTCGTCGTGTAAATAGTTTTTGTAGCCATGGCAGTTGTTATTTATGATCGCTGGATGCAGTAATTACCCAGTTAATTTTTTGTCCGGAGATATAGAGAGCAAAAGATAAATTATATTTTCTGTATTCGAATAATTTTATGAAAATGGTAGTTATGTATTCAAATTTATTAAAACGAAATTATAAAGCAATTCTTAAATAGTGCAGACATTGATAAATTCGCTTCTTTTGTTAGTTTGTTCGAGATTGGTACAATCTTAAATGATTTTCGAAATTTTCACATAATTCTACACTGATAAAAATTAGTTGTCGAAAGAAATATAAACAGATTTTCAATCATGGATATGAAGTGAAAGTAGAATTAATTGGACGAAGCTACTACGATTCACTGCTGAGATAATATCTCGTTAAACTAAGGCCCTATGCTGAGTATTACATGTAATACCGGTGTCAATTAGGCAACACTAAATAACAACAACTACAATTTTTATAAGATTACGTTAATCAATAAAAATATGTTTGTAATTGATCTATTTTATTAATTTTATAATCTGGTCTACAACGACTTTTTCAAGAAGTCGTAAAGTTATTTATCGGGCAGCTTTTTTCGGCAATCTACGAGGGTGGGTCAACATGTCCGTGATTTTTTGAATTTGCCGCCTCTTAACTGAAAGGGCAACAGACATCTGTCAGTTGACTCCTGTTAAAATTTGATCAAGCTGCGTCATTTAGTTTGTGTTTTACAGCCATTGATAGCAGACTACCGCGTGATTTGAGGAGAAAATAGAAAAAGTAAATTCCGTGTGCTGATTAGGTAAGCACTACTTTTTGCGGAAAAAAACCATCACTCAAACCCAGACTAAGCTTGATAAGTACTATGATATCAAAAATTAAATTGGTCAATGTTGGTCATGGAATGTAAAACGCTTGTCTTAGTTTAAATCAACCTTTTGAAATAATTCAATCATTGTCAAGCTACACTGACATTATCAATAACCCACAAATGTGTTACCTACTTAGTTCAGCTGTAAAATGATAATGAACTACAAGCTACAAGTTATGAAATAAATAACGTTTTTATTAACCAGACAAACTAAATTACAATAATTGTTGGAAATGTCCCCCGTTTTGTTCAATGCACAAGTTTACGCGCCTCCTCATGCTGTGAAAAGCGTTTTACAGCATTTCTGGTTGCACATTGCTGAACAATTCTTTGTTGCAGTTCTTGCAAATTATGTATCGGATTTGCGAAAATCTTATTTTTTAAATAAGGAAAGGTAAAATAGTCCATAATTGTCAAACAAGGTGATCTCGGAGGAAACTCAACTTCCGTATGCAAACTTATCAGCCGGTCATCAAAAAACTCGCGGAGAAAAGCAAGATTTTCTCGTGTAGGATGTGCTGTTGCACTGTCTTTCTGGAAATAACCGTATTACAGTTCATCATCGTCTAACTGTTGCACAAATTCAGTCAAAAAATATTTCTGTACCTTTCTGCGTTGACGGTGAAATTGAAAAAAAAATGGTCCAATTATTCTTCTGCGAGAAACTGCCATCCGAACATCAATTTTCTGAGCATGTAGTGGCGTTTCAATAAAAATATACGGGTTATCAGTGCTCCACATTCGCATATTCTGAGAATTGATGTATCCCGAAAGGTGGAACCAAGCTTCGTCAAAAAAAAAGTTAAGCTAAGCAGATGATCATTCATCAAATTATTAACGAACCAATGGCTGTACGCAAGGCGTCTGGTGTGGTCTGCAGGCAGAAGAGCTTGATATGATTGCATCTTATATTCAAGTCTTATATGTTCAGGTCCTTCTTTACAATCGTTTGGCATGTTCCATAAGAAAACTGAATTTCTTGAGAGAGATGTTTTAAAGGTTTAGTAGGCTCTTCTTCCATACGTTGACGAACGTCATTAATAACTTCTTCTGTACGAACTCTTGGTCTACCAGCAGCTTTTTTATGCGTCACAGAACCAGTTTCGCGAAACACTTCAACACATTTGGTAAGGCATGCATAAAAATTGTAATGGTAATACTGCTACGGCTGGGAAGTGCTCTCGAAAATTGTCCAAACACAAACGTTGATTGTATTCCCAAGTTCCATTAATTAGCACACCCGTTCGAAAATAGGCTTCAATCATGTAAAGTTTGTGCTCTGTGGTGAGAACCATGATTCAAAAACCGTGCAGGATTAGAAAACTTCAACACAACAACTTGACAGATTTTAACATTCAAAAAATTATGACATACCTAAATGTACGATGCACGCTACGACAATAAGTTTAAAATCCATGTCCACCATTGACCAATTTAATTGTTGATATCATTATGGAAACTCTGCACCATCAATTTCAACGATAAAAAAGTGGCTTACTGAATTTCGTTGTTGCCGTACAAGCACGGAAGATGTCGAACGTTCTGGACGCTCAGTTGAGGTCTCTACACCCAAAACAATTGAAAACATTTACGATATGGTGTTGGCTGATTGGAGATTGAAAGTGCGAGAGATTGTGGAAGCCATAGGCATATCACGTGGCTCATTGGTTTCAATTTTGATGAATGATCACTTGGGTATGAGAAAGCTCTCCGCAGGATGGGTGCCGCGTTTGCTCACAATCGACCATAAACGCCATCGTGTGACAACTTTGCAGGAGTGTTTGGCGTTGTTTAACCACAATATGGAAGAGTTTTTGCGCTGTTTTATAACCGTGGATGAAAAATGGATCCACCACAACACACCAGAGACAAAACAGCAGTCAAAACAGTGGGTTTCTCGGGGTGAATCGACGCCAAAGAAGGCCAAGGTGGGTTTGTCAACCAATAAAGTCATGGCGACCGTTTTTTGGGATGCACACGGTATAATCCGCATTGACTACCTTCAAAAGGGTAAAACAATTAATGGCGGATATTATGCTAACTTATTGGGTCGATTTAATGAGTATTTGAAAAAACAACGACTGCATTTGGTCAAGAAAAACGTTCTTTTTCACTAGGACAACACAACGGTCCACACATATCCATGAATCAGGCTACGAAACCTGAAGAAATGGCTTGGCGGAAAGAGACGATGAAATCGTCTCACAAACAAATACCTGTTTTGATGACATCGACAAATCTTATTTTTTGGAAAGGATAAAAAATTGAAGAAACGTTGGACAATATGTATAGAGCTCAAAGGACTATGTTGAAAATTAAATGATTTTTTATCCAAAAACCTGTGTTTCATATTGACCCGTTCTCGTATAAGTAATAAAACCGATTATATTATGACGAACCATATTTGTTACTAATCGTCCCTCAATCATCAAAGTGGGCACCAACGTTTCTGAACCTATACTTGGCGAAATTTCTATAGTACCTTGAACCCCTGAACTTTTGGACTTGGTTGTCAATATTCAGTTGGTATCCGCTTGAAGAAATATCGATAACGCACAATACAAAACACAATTGGACTTTAGGACGTAATCTCCGTATTTAGCATATCTTTATTTACATATGTAGAACGTTACATTCCAATATTACTTAACATTTCAATTCTTTACATTTCAAGACATCCGAGTTTTATTTATTTTTGCCTGGCTAATGACTTTTAATTTGCAAAATAAACTTCAAGCGACATTCGATCAAGTTTGTTACATAATCTCATGACGATTCTGACAAGATAAATGAAAAATCACCATACTATTTGCAAACATTACGGTTCTCATTATCGAACATAAACATTCATCGCTTATTATTCCTGGCACGATTTAAATCTTGTACATAATATGTATGTATATTTCAAAATATGTGTATATTGGACTACTTAGCGTAACAAAGACGCTTCCTCTAATCATATTCTCTACCTAAATAACGCAACGAGCAAGATGTAAACATATTGACCATAATAATGCGTCGACGGCCACTTAACGGCTGGAGTGTTTTTTCTATTTGAAACCGTTTACAAAAGTATTTTTTTAAGATAGTACCGGAGCTTCGACACACAGAGAAAGGACTGCCCGTTATTTTGTTTGGCTCACACGTCACTTACGATAGCAAGAAGCACGACTACTTCAACGTTCTTCGAGTGGAATTTCTGAAGCGTTCGAGGGCCTCAACTTCGTAGATGAAGCCAGTTAGTTTTGACGCGATTGGCCTATTTGATTTGGTATGAATAAGGAGGAATCGTTATAATAAACAATGGGAAATTGTTGTTATTTTTGCTACTGAATTGGACGAATTTGTATTGAATGCAACCTGTTAACCTTTCTTCTATACTATGATGCATTCGGTATATCATCTATTTAAACATGAAAAGCAAAATGTTATTGCTGCGAGACTTAGACTGTAAGTATATACTTTTAGCAAGAGAATTTTATGAAAACAAAAAAAAATCCTCCTAATTTTACCTTTCCTTTATAATTGGACGCAAAAATTACAGTTCATTAACTGGGTCTCATCTCGCAAAGATGTTTCGTTCTGCACGCGCAAAAAAATATGCGCGTTTTTGCTCACGCGTGCATTACAGTTCATGATGGACCGACTTAACACACACAGCTGGCGCGATCTTTTTTCTACCCTAATAACGACACGCATCGTAACCACAACAGGAGCACGCAGTACATAATTCAGGCAGGCTCCTCAGATATGTCGTTCGGTGTAAGTTTTACGGCCGATAAATGATGTCCCGCCTGACGTGAAATTTATACTTCTCTTTGTTAGTGAAAGACATTGTGTCTACGTTCCTTTTAATGTCTCCTCCTTGGGAAAGAGCGATTCGGATTAAAAATATCGTGGTCGTCTTAACCCTGATTTAACTAAATCTAAAAATAATAGAGCGTTAGTCTCGCTTTTTTTGGTATAATTTCGTAATTGTCTCTTTGTAACCGTCTACTCTTCAAATACGGAACAATTCCGTGCGTAGGTAAATGTGAACGATGTATTATTATATAGCCTTTATTGCATGGAAATTTTATTTTATTTGTATGGCGTATTTAGTCACTTTCATTGCGTCCATGCTTTTGAAAACGATACTTCATTATTTTAATGCTTTTCTATTTAACTTCTATCTTGAATCCTACATCATAATAAAATTAAATTTCACAGTGAAATCCTCACTTAGACAGTGCCTCCATTATTACAAACAACCTTATTAAAAATTATTGTGCATTGTACACTTCATACGACATAAAAACATGACTAGCAACTTTAAGTTTTGCATTACCTCGATTTAAACCGAAATTATCCACCAACGACGAAGACTGTTGCTTCATTATCTGTCAATAAATCATTCAGTTCCCGATTCACGTACAGAGATTGAAACAAACAAGTGGATTGCCAAGGTTGGCGTACATACTAAATATGTAATAAGGTTGTGACTTTCTTAGATATCTCTTTTAACAGATAAACATCAAAAGTGTATTTTGCAGGAAACCATAATATTAGAGTTAAATACTACAAAGTGAATAATTGGTTAATTACAACTAAAACGTTCGCAATAAAAAAAAACTAAAATGACATCATTTATTGACATTATCTTTAATATAATTGATAATTACGTTTTAATAACAGTACCATAAAATATGGAGTATGTATATACTACCAAGGTTTCGTACAACGTTTATGATATCAATGGTACAATTTCTCGTACTATTTAATATACTACATTAACGTGGTAGCATTAAACTGTAATAATAATTTATTGTCATATCATAAAAAGAGCCGAACCGTATTATTTACGACATGACTGTTAATAAAATCAGAAATGACAGCAAAATTTTTACTGGCATAAATCAATTGGCAACACTCAATTGTGGATACTATAAATGGATACATAACACAGTGGCACACCCTCCTCATAAGGCCATTTCACGGAATATTAGAGCAATGATACGTGAAATAATATTTTGACATCAGCTTCGCATTACTGACCCCAAATAAAAGGAAATATATTATCCAAATTACCATATTTATTAAACGTAATTATTTAAATATAGTATTCAATAAATGATTAAGTAATAATTCATTCCCTATAGATTAATAACTGCCAACTAAGGCGAGTAACAAGATTGTTTTAACGTTATGGTCATTAATTGCATACTTTACTGTGTTTTAACAAGGACTTTGAGGTTTTGAAAAAATGCCTTGCCTTAAACTTGATATAATAATGAAAACTTTGTTCAAATCAGCAACATTTGGGTTTCCTAACAAATACTGAATTGGGTTATAAATGATCTCCGATTTTTGTTTGAGAATAACTTAAGTATACAGTTTTGCATCTGGTTGGAAACATAAATGTCCTTGGTCCTAAAGCAAAAAAAAATTATTGACGAAAGACTCTGCTTAGTCATCATTTTGGATCATGTGACCAAGCAGTCGAAATAGGTTAGACCATTGGTGCTGAGTTCAACGAGAAGGATGGCTTCACACCGTTGCAGAAGCAGTCCAATTCAACTAATATTCGTTGGCGTTTATTACTGAAAATTAACATAAGTTATAAAAACTAAAAACAGACACCTGAGTTATTGTTCGATTTGCAAATTTCAACCAGATATTTTGAAGCAATTTTATTATTCTCTGAGATATGTGCGTGGTTCAATATCTTCAGGCGTCAAAAGCGCCTGTCCATATTCTTGAGACCTTCCAGATTGCATCTTACAGAGCAGTGACAAGTAAAAAGGACAATAAGCGTCGTTATGTTGTTAGCTTTGCTTTGCAGAGATAAAACCATCTCTTGGTACTCCATATTTCACGAGAAAGTAATGAAGAGGGAATTACTTCATTGGTTTCTCCGTATTGGATCTCGTTCCTTCAAGCAACAGAGAAGTTCTTATCTAACAAAAAGACTAACAAACTATTTGTCTTGCAAGTTTCCCTATTACACCATTTTTTTCAAAGTTTGTGTGTTCTGGTATTTAGTCAGAAATACGTATTGGTTCAATTTTGGTCAATTATGTAACATTGACTATAGATTCCTAGGTTTTAGTTTTCAGTGTGATGTCCTATAACGTAGCTATTACATCGCAGAAAAAGCCTAACACTTAAACACTATCATTTGTTTTGCCCGTTCAACAACGTAAAATCACTTTTGGAAAAAGATATTTTCTTTATTGGGAGCAAGATTGGAGTGTAAAGGGGATGGTTAATTTCTTAGAAACCATAGTACCGCACAGCAGCCGTGAATATAGTGGTGGGAATCAGTGCGTTGTTCTGAACTCCTCTTGGCCTACCGTGAATGAAGCTAAGTTGTTTCGGCTATTTGGTGTACTCGATCAGAATACCGGCGTGTGATCTTCTACTTACTTTTTGTCTACTAAGGATAAGCATATGCTGTATCATCACCATACAGGTTTACAAATTCTCTACAACAGTCGATAAGCACCAGTTTTTGAAGCGCAATGAACAGCTGCCATCTTGCATTGATTTTTGAGGGGTAAAGATGATCATGAAGTATAGACTACATGCATCACATGTATTTACAGTTTTGTTCAGACTTTCTCAAACTCAAAGATCTATAAGATGTATTTCCGTTTGAAAGATCATTGGGTATAGGCGTCAAAGAGTTCGAACTATAAATTCAAGCTACATACTTTCAAGTGGTACACTTTAGAATTTTGATCCATCGCAACATTATTCGTCATAGTTTGGAACTAGTACTTTAAAAAGCAGAGTAGCAAATCTAGGTATAAAAATAGTTCTATGGAAGCAGCCGTCATTGATACAGAGTTTATGAAACTCGATCATGCATATTACCGACCAAATTAATCCAATTAACGAGAATATAATTTTTGGTTTCCCAGTGAGGTTTCTCAGAAAAGCCTTTGGCATGTTCATAAGAAGTGTTAAGCGAAGTAAGGGACTGGCTGTTCCATTGGCTTCTCGTATAATCTTTCGTTTGGAGTTCTTTTGGAGTATTATATCTCAGTATTTGCCTTCATTAGAGTATTCCCCGTTGTTCCCCATTTAGGAACATTTCTTCCTAGAATGCTTCTTTCTTTTACTAAAAGGTACAACTTTAGTTTTCATACCAACTAATGTAACGTGAAAAATTACAAATAAGTCTGTAAAGAGTTTATGACTATTATGAGAGTGTTTCATGTAATTATACCAACTGTTATACATAAAAACATCGTCAGATAATATCATAGATCAAATAAATTATAATAATAACGTAAGTAGTATCTCTAGATATTTATTAATTGCCCGACTTTGGAATGAGGTGGTACTCATCGAATGGATTATATACTTGAATTCTAGATCAAAATCTGCAAAGCTAGAGATGAAATACAGATTACATACTCAACGAGAAGTACTACTACTCCTTAAATGAAAGTTATAACTTAAATACTTCTTAGTACGCTGTAGCTAGTCATATGCATATGTGATACAGAACGCTACGGTCGACAATGGTTTCGGATTATTACCTGTTTGCACTGTTGTTATATAGTATTAACGTACGACAAATACAGTCAAAATCACGCTA
Source organism: Holotrichia oblita (assembly GCA_023690525.1). Classification (NCBI taxonomy): domain Eukaryota; kingdom Metazoa; phylum Arthropoda; class Insecta; order Coleoptera; family Scarabaeidae; genus Holotrichia; species Holotrichia oblita. The sequence goes on along the minus strand of CM043021.1, from coordinate 75,127,111 downwards.
ATTGACGCGGCAAACACGTTACTTTGTTTGTGATTTTATGAGTACACGAATTTATTGTGCGAGAACCCATGAGAAAGATGTTTAAGTAATTAACAGGCCTATAGTAATCGAGGCATGGGAAATATTTGACTAGCAAACAGATTTCATAATGAATATTTGTTGTACCCGCTCTCCCGCTAAATGCCTTGTATGCAGGCATAGCTCTGATAATGTTGTGGACTTATAATACACTGGTGAAAGCTCCAGAAAGCCAGAGAGCTTTAGGCGCTGCATACTTAAACGGAATTTTGCATCAATTAATGAAGAATTTGATTTAACGTAAAAATGAGGTAAATTATGTTTCTCGTAGGTATCATATAATAGACGCTATTAGCTAAGCAATTAATGCACATATGTATATAGAGTGTGTAATAAAAGTTTTTTTTATCCGAGTTAATTTCGAAAATCTATAGGGCGTGAAAACGTACAAGAAACAGAAACAAAGTTAAGCTAAATTGACGTCTTAATTTGAAAACATTTCTCAGAACCTCTTTTATATTCAATTCAATTATTTGCTAGAGCAAACTTGAGCACAATAATCCGCAAAGTTTACTTTTTAGACCGAATAAAAATTCTACTGCTCCCGTTTCCTGATTATAATCGTGTAGGACCTCAGCTCGACTGAGGTCTACGTACTCATTCCATCTCCATACTTTGTTCAGAATATCTTACAACCTTCCCACTGCAGCGCTGCGTGGGTGGGTCGAGTCCGAAAGGTGGCTCACCCAAAAAGACCTATTGTGCCCATCATTGTTAGAAACTTTAGTGGCTTTTATCCGATGTGTTTAGGGCGACACTCGTGTTGTGAGATGTTTCATCTAACGAGGATTAAGGACGATGATACTTCAGGTGGGTGTGACCTTCGACGATATGCCTCCCTACAAAATTAAGGCTTGTGCAGAATTTCTGATTTGTCTCAGATCTGTAGAAGATGGCAACGTTACGCCCATCTATAAGTCTGTTGACAAAAAAGTGTTTTCAGAATTACCACTCAGTATCTATTTTGCACTGCAACAAAAATTTTTAAACTAATATAAAAAAATTTACATACATATCTTATTACAGATGCACAGCATGGGTTTTTGAGGGGTGGATCATTTCACACTAATTTAATAATATTTGCTAATGGTTCATCTGAAGTTTTAAATGAGCGGGTAGAAACCGATGTAATTTACATAAGATTGATCACAGGTTAGATGCATGTATTTAGTCTATCAAAGGAATTGATAAATCGAGTCATATTTAAAAAACAGGCAGCAGTATGGGTCATACAACTGTGCTGACTCTAAAATCTACTTTATGAAGTCAGGTAACAATCTGGGACCTCTTTTATTTATACGATTTTTCAATAACTTTCCAGTGAGTGTAAAACATTCTGAGTGCTTACTATTTGTTGATGACTTTAGAATGTATCGGGGGGCGGAAACAATTAAAGATGCCAATCTGCTGTTTCCGCAATTGAATCAATTATTAAATGGAGTTTGCAAAACGGCGTGCACTTCAATATACAAAGTACATACTAGTTTATATTGTACCACTATACAGCGTGTTCAAATTGAAGTCGGCACTATTGCTAACTTTGTTACTACTAAAGATACGATGTCGGTTAAATGACCAAAGTAGTAGCGTTTTCTCTTCCGCTTACGATGGTAAAATTTTAAAAACAATTGAACTTCGGGTTTTCGAGATATTAAAAAAAATAACATTTTTTTAAATGGAATACCCTGTATATTTTTGCACATTTTGAATGACAATTTAATTTCAAACAAAATCTACTAATACATAGACACCCAAAAATTAACAAATAAATGAACTACAAGCATTTATATGTACCAGTTCAAGTAGATCTGAATATCGTGTAGAGCCAATGAATGTCCGACTATTGGTAAGTAAAAGAAACATTTTATTATCATCTATCATCTAAGGCGAACAAAAAATCATTGATGCTTAGATGGTAATCATATTTTAGTTTTTAATCACTTGCTAATAGTAATAATAAAAACGCAATTTAGCTTTTTTGCTTCAATTTTATCTTTATTATGAGCGTAGACAGAATCGATTTATTCCATTAGTTTTAAATTTTCCAGGGATAACTAGGACAGCAACAAAAGATACATAGTATCTGTCAAGGTTACGAGTGTTAGTTTAGACATCTTAAGTACACAGCTATTTGAATTTGCTCCAACAATGGCATTTACACAATTAGAAAATAATAATACTAGCTTTACCTTTACGTCCTTATAGTTTCTAAGAGTAGGGTGGTTATGCATTCAATGTTTTGCATTCAGAATTTCCTTTTTGTTGTTCAAATAAGATTAATATTGGCAATAATAAAGAGCAAAATATATTAATTTTTCGATAACTAGTCAATGTCTACATGATTTTCCATTAATGCTTGTATTTCGTTTATTTGTTATTTTTTGGGTGTCTATGTATTAATAGATTTTGTTTATAATTAAATTATCATTTAAAATGTGCAAAAATATACAGGGTATTCCATTTAAAAAAATGTAATTTTCGTTAATATCTCAAAAACGCGAAGTTCAATTGTTTTTTAAATTTTATCATCGTATTCGGAAGGAAAAACTCTACTACTTTGCTAATTTAACTGACATCGTAGCATCAATAATAACGAAGTTAGCAATAGTGCCGACTTCAATTTGAACACCCGGTATATGATCTCGAATAACATACTAGAACCTAAATTTTTAATGAAAAACTTGGACGCTATTATCGCCAGTATCTTCAACTTTTCAGTTATAAGCTTATCAACGATGAAATCAGAGATTTGGATTCCCCATTATTTTATAGAAGTCAAAAACATCTCTAAATCTACTCTATAATTCGCTGGAATTCGCAAAAAGTTTCGCTACAAAAAATTTTTTTAACATCTGCAACAGAAGCATGCAATGACGTAAGAATATAACATAAATAGCTTCGAAATTCACTAATCCAGCAAATTCGATAATATCGGCAACAGATTTCACAACTGTGGTCGCCTAGTTAGGTTATGTGACATTCAGTTTATAATGTGGATACTCGCTGTGTCAAAATTGAAGACCAAGCATACTTTCAATACCGGTTGATTGGCACAAAAACGGATAACTTATTATCCCCGCGTTTTGTATTCTTTGAAGGTTTTGTACCTTTTGCAGTTGTAACTTTATTCATCGTCGTGTCCATTGTTGCAGTTTATAAAATTAATAAATATTTAATGCAGTTTAAAGTTATTTACGTTCTATTTAATAATGTCTTGTACTAAAATATATATTCATATATCGTTCTAGTCTGTAAATTTATCCTTGCTTGCAAGTCAAACAACAATTATTACTGCAACTCTCGCGGTGTAGTTTTGTGTGTAAATTGTATTCAAATGGCTTTTTGACAGCATCCTTTTATAATGCAGTCCTGTTAATCATTTTGCTCCTAACAACGAATGGTAAGTCGATCCGGATTTCAACTCTCTGAAAAAATGTCATCGATAGTCAGCTGCCTACTCACTGCGGCTATCGACTCGTTTAAACTTAAGTAGTTTGTTTGCCCTTTGCTTTCTTAATACCGAGTAATATCTGTTTGGAGAAAAAGCTCATAAGTAATCAACTGAATTTGATTTGTCTTCTTGTTAGTTTCATTAAAGCAGGAATAACTTATAGGCCAAATCGTAGAGTATTTTGCTCCTACTGCTACTTCACGATTAGACAACATTTAGTAACTGATTAAGTTAAGCAAACTAGGTGCAGAAAATGCTATCCGAGAGTATTTACCGAATGCACAAAATGTGAGGTAACTTTGCATTGATGCTTTGCCGTATATCACAGGGTGTAATAATATTTGCTCTATTATTTTATGCTTTTTCATTTGTCATTATTACAAAAATATAATTTATTGTCGTGTATTTTACCTATAATTTATGAATGGACAAAATTTATGAATGCTGTGCAAATAATAAACTATACGACCATAGTGTGCTTCTGAGGTTTCATTTTACAGAATTTATTACTATGTAAAATATTATTTCTAAATACAACTTCTATAAATAAAATAAGTTCTCGATATGGAAAGAAGGATTTATTATGCAACAAATTCTCAAACTTTCTCCAAACGCTATAGAAATGACTTAATCTTCATGGAATTCGGCGCTAATTCTTAGTCAATTAACGGAACTCAATTTACATATTAAATTGGTAAGATATATTGCAAACGTACCCGTGTATCTAGATTCACGTAGACAAATCTTTCAGAGAGAAATATACACACAACAATTATAGTAGTCGATTCTAATAATTCCCTATGTAAATAAAGCGCAATTGTAAGTCCCCTGTCAGACCTATGACTTTTACATGACTGTCTGTGTACGATTTCAACGGCTTTAATCTCAACGAGAGAACGCGACGGCCGGCAAAGAATTGACTTGTTTATTGTCATCTATTATATGGGCAGTAGACAACATTACGGCTAAAATTACACGAACAATTACAACACGGCCAATGTCGTATCTGAATCTCTCTCTAACGGCTAAAATTAATTTTAAGTGGCCGATGTCGGAGCCCACGGACCCGAGCCGGAATAATGGACAGATATCCGCTAAGTAAACGATTGACAGATTTGCGATTGTGGCAATTATCGTCGTGTTTTATGTTTTGCGGAGATCAAAGTGAGCATTTTTATGGTGCGTGTTAGCACTATGTTTTAAAGCTGGTATAAAATCGATATTAAATGGAAGATTTTAGTACTGCGAAGTTGTTTGCATATTCACTGTTTTGTTGAACTTTTTTGGCTAGAACTGTTACCCTTCCAAGCGGTAGTAAACATGTAAGAGTGCTATTGCAAAATTAGAAGGAAAAAGTTGATTATTTTGCACTTCCGTAAGTGTCATACAAAACTACTTTTTTTGACAAACTAACTAGATCTAGAACAATGTCAGCATTGAATAAGCCGATTAGGTCTTCTTTATAGTTGTGGTAAGAAGGATAATTCGTCAATCGTTGTTAACACTTTTGCAAGGTTTTCGTTTTTCTTACCTTCTTCTGGTGGTGGCGTTCTTTCAGTACTCGATTAGTTTAATGTGGACGGTATTTGACCAACTTGATTCAAAATCATTGGTTGGTAGTCTTTATTTTTATTATTTTAGGAAAGCTAAAGTATCAGTACTATTAGATGGCGAAGACATCCAATTAGGACGCCATTACAAGAAACCAATCCAGTATCTCCAGATTTCCTAGTACATACATAAACTATAATATTATAGACATAAAAACAAGTCTATTATCTCAGAGTCAATTAATGTTTAATAGTAGTCGCTACCTCATAACCACTTCTCTATTGCATATTATTTTGCGCTAATTTCTCAATTGTTGGAACATTATTCATGATAATGCCATTACACAAATGTATCATCCAACCCCTCACTTAGGATAACTTCTGGATTGTTGTCAAATCACGCGAACATTTCTTGAAGTGCATATGGAAGAGTAGTCTTGCACAAAGTGAACAGGGCCACTCCAAAGAAAGAAACAAGAACTGGCTAGGAAAATATTTTGAAGAAGTAACTCTGTAATCGGAACAATGTTCTTTGGACCAGATGCACACATTTGTCCTCAAAAATCTCAATTTATTCTGCTGTTGCTTCTAGTTGTTTGCAGAACTCTTATATCGGATTTTTTGCGATATTTACATTTTTCTTGGATTTTTTTCATGTTTTCCTACTTGTTGTAGGTATCAGTGCTTCTTTACTAAATAAAAAAAAAACCATTGTCTTTCTCCAGCAGAAATCCTAAAAGGCATAGTAAGTGAAATGCATTATGCAGAAAGAGCGCAAGTCAAGAAAACACAATTTGAGAAAACTAGAAAAAACCTTTTTTCTAACGTACTAGCTTTATTGTAATAAATCTCTTAATAGTGTTACGATGTATCTGTAACTGGTATTTGATCACGTTATTTTATAACATGACATGCGACCTTTCTGCAAAATGAGAAATAAAAACCTGGTAAACTGAACGAATTTTTATTACTTTCGTAAGCAAAACATACAAAATAACTTAAAAATAGTTGGCTAAAGTGTAGTAACCTGAAAACAATGAACTAAACCTTATTATACTTCAACATTTTCATTATTGTTACAACATGTACTTGACCATAATGGTATTAAATCATAAAATTGTTTGTACTCCTCTGGTACAAATGCAGCACACTTGTTGATGTGTTCCATCTTATGGTGCTTTATTGTAACATTTTGTAGAGGGTATGCTGGAGTTGTAGGTAAATTTGCAATTACAACTCTTCCAGGTTGCTTTAATTGAGAAGTATGTTTCATGAAACTGTTGATATACTGATAAACTTCTACTCGACCAGGATATTGAGAATCATACAAGAAACTTGAGAAAGGGCTGATATTAAAATAAATTTTATTTTGTCGCAGAATATCTTTAGACTTACTTTCTTGTGATGTACAGTCTTTTTTGTACAGTTTTGGCCAATTTTAGAAACTAAAATTGATTATATCTGTTGTAATGAGTTCTGTTATTTGTATAGATCGTATAGATTCTATCATGCTTTCGTGAGTTTCTTTTTATTATGGCGAAGTCTCTATCTCAAGGGAGAAACGAATGACCTCTTACGGGAAAATAATGTATAACTTTAGAGAATCATCTACTATCAGTTAAAAAGGAAGCATTCGGATCAGTGTATGATTTTTATTTTGTCCCCAGCAATTGTTGGAAAACAGTCGAAGTTCCTTTACATTCTCTGGACTTTTTTTTTAATAATCCAATAGAAACAAACAAATTTCGTCAGCTGTTTTCTTGGCTTGTCTTTCATGGTAAATGTTAGTTTCGCTGTATTTTGTTTGATATTATGAATGCAAAAACATAAAACCGTCAACTGATTGTAGTAAAAGACGTCTCCCACGGGAGATTTAGGTAGCTTCATATTTTGCGTGAAATTGACAACACCTCTTTATTATCCTTTTCTTCTACCTCACTTTTTGTTTTGAAAAAAAATTCTTACTTCGATGTTTATGTACTACTAACTCAGCAAGTGCTGTTTTGTTTAGCTGTATCATTTAGATTCCAATCTTCAATTTTGTTATTAAGAAGTTCACAAGTAGAACAAACGTCAATCTGAGGTCGACCAAAAAACAAATTAAAATTTTCACGGAAGAATTTCCTATAAGATGCATAACTAATATTTAAGCCAACATATTTTTCTGTAGACAAGTCGAACATTATTTTTATGTTAAGTTGACTGTCTAAATCTTTCCCTTCTATTCCAAAATAGTGGCTTAATTTGGTGGAAAAAAGATTCCACATGACATCTCATACACAGCTTTACATCCCCTGATAGTGCATTGGCACTTGACTTCTGTTTACGCAGGTCTCTTGGGGTTTGACCTAGTATAGTAAGCTCCTTAACTCTTCGAATGCGTTTTTCAGACACAGCATACAAATTTAAAAACGCCTTTTCACACATTTTTATTCTAGAACTACCTTTTAGAGCAAAATATTTATACATGAATGGGACTTAGGTTTATAATTTTCTTCCTGACGAGCACGCCGCTGCTTTATGTCGTAAACTTGAATATTGCCTTGCAAGAAAATGTCTTGCTCATCTTTTGATTGGAATAATTAAAATCGATAAAAAATCTGCAACCTCTCTTCTTCTGTAAACTTATCAAAACATTTCTCTTTACAGCTGCAATACATAATATGCTGTACTTGTAGGAAATATAACAAAACCATTGTATTAACCTACATGCTAAGCCCACTACTTTTATTGAAATTTGTTTGTTTCTATAGTTCTTGTATGCAGGAGCTTCTACGCGTGATTTCTTGATTACATTTCTTTTGTATTTGCTAGGATCTGCTTTTCTTTCCTTCGGTTTAGAAGTAACTTCCATATTTTTGGTATTTTATGTAAATTCACACTGTTAGACCCTAATTGTACTAAACTTGTTTAACTATAACCACATAGCACACAATAAACTATTATACTAACCTCACTTATTGACATGCAGCTGCTGACTTATTGGATCATTACATGCAGCAAGGGCGCATATCATTGACTTACGCCCGTTATGCATAAAACTTGCTGTTACTGATGTCCGATACATACATACTGTAAACCAGACATAAGCTTATTTTAGCTAGCTTTTAAGCTTGATTCTGACATATGAAGTTTTCTTTGAGGGTAAAAAACATTTACGTTTGCGGGCATTTTGGAATATAAACCTAATAAAGTTGGGCATACATATGTATGTAAAAGGAGCCAATATAGTATTGGGCTTAAAAAGCAAAAATCAAGGATATCTAGTTGACTGCGGGTTGCCTCTACATTATAGCACAAGCGATAAGCTGAAATAAGATCCAAAAAGCTAACAATAGAACAATTGAATATTTAAACATAGATGCTTATCATGGAGTTCCACAAGTAGAGGCGATTTGTGATTTATCCAATATCTGGCTATACATGACTGTGGGAAAAAGAAGCGCAGTGAAGGCATTTAAAGAGAAGTATATGCTTGTCATTTAATTTCAATTATGGAAATCTATTTTGTGATAATAATAAAGCCAAAAACAAACCCTACAGAAAACCGCAAATAAAGATAGAAGATCCACAGGAAGTTGAACACGTCATAGATTAAAGAAGGAATATTGTAATATATCATAAAGGTCTCCTTTTTCTTTTTAGCCGTAATCTTCTTTGATAAACTATCTCCATCCGTTCTATTGTTATCAGCATCTTCTTAATAAATAATTCTTGGACAAACCTACCAAGAGAATGATCTACTTGACATTGTAAGTATGACAGGTTTATATGTTTACAAGTACGTGTTGTCTTCTGACTTAAAACTTTATTGGATCATAAATCCTCACTATTTAATGTTCATTGTCCGGCGTTAAGCATTGATATATTCGAAGAACTTGTATTGAAAGGATGACATTACCATTAAGTACTTTAGTACCCCAGGAAAGCGAAACAGAATTCAATCTTCATAGTGTATACTGAAAGAATGAAACCTGTAAAGTTAGTGTTACGCTTAGATATAAATCTAAGATATCTATCTAAATTATCATTCAAATCATACGAAGAGAAGGCAGAAAGTATTATAGCAAAAGCGTGAATATGCTTTCATTCCAAGAAATCGCATTTCCTCAGTAATTGGTAGTTATTAAGCGTTCATACCTTACACACATCTCCCTCATCTGTTTCCTACGACATTTTTATGTAAGTACATGCCGGTTATCACAACATCACATAACATAATTTCAGTAAACGTCTACACGTCTACTTCTAGAGATGGCTATCTGCAATTGAAATTCCCTTCGCTCAATGTATCCCAGAGACCGAGAAGATTTATCGATAATGAATACAAAATTCGATTAATATTCATCACACCTCGATCCATAAACAACTCCAATGATGATTTCGCTCCATGCTTTTCAATGTTAGTGTATGTATATACCCCGTTAATACAAAAACGTTGTGTATTAAACGTATGCGCATATTCTCTCGCATGTTCATATCTTCTTTTTACCAGCACCTCAAGACGCACGCATACATGAGCAGATGTTCTTCGAGAATGAATTTCTCGTTATTTCCACTCCTTTTCCTCTCTTTCTCTTAAGAAAGCAGTCTGTCAATGATCGGTATTTTTCATTGATATTCTAACGTGCTTCGATCTAGTGTCAGCGTACAGAAAAATGCTAAACACCTGATCCGACTGTCCGATAATAATGCAAATAGGGATTATGTAAGTCCTGTATGTTACTATGGTCGTTATAACAAAAAATTGGCATCAATTGACGTGTTGTACTATTGAAGAGCTATACAATAATGGTGGTACTCTTGAATTACAAACTTTCCAACAGACATGCACTTAAACTTTGTATATAGAAATGTACATCAAGGTAACTCCCCCCCTCACATAATATAAAATTTGACCTACTAGATGATTATGTTAGAAAGAAAGTCAGTCATAGTACTCATAAGAAATTTATAATTCAAAAAGTCAGCAGCAAAATAAAAATATATAAAACAATAGTGAGACCAATAATGACGTATGCGTCGGAAACCCGTTCCGATATAAGAAAGATTAAACAACTGTTAGGGACAAGAGAGATGAACACTCTGAGAACCATAGTGGACAAAACAAGGGCGGATAAGGAATTGGAAACGTCAGATTTGGCAAAGGAAGAAGAAGGGATGCAACGAACATGTTCAAATAGCAGATGAAACTATAGTGGTAAAGATTACAAGAGACCAAAGATCGGAACGAAGGTGGGCTTCGGGAAGATCGTTAAAAAGGTGGAAAGAAAGCTGGATATCCACTTTAATTGAGACCATAGCAAAAGCTCGAAAAGGAGCGGATAAAATAGATAGTAAGAACAAAAATATTAACCTTTTCGCATCGATAGACCTTTTAAAAACCAACAAATGTAATTGTTTTAAATTACCAAACTGACCTGATGTATACACCCCTTTCGTATGATCTAAAAAATAAAAATAAACTAGTCTTCGCCTAGTTATAAAATAATCTTAGTTTCGATTTTAAAATGCAAGATCATAGTACAGAAATAAATTACTTCTTCACGGTTAGTAATTAATTTATAGAAATGAAAGGGTAAATTAAGACTATATACCGCAATGACGTTGGGTGGTCCATTTGTATCCAAAGCAACGGTAGAAGAAAAGATAAAAAATTGCTATAAATTCCTACCGGGCTATTACCACTATTAAGTCTTACATTTTTTCGACAGCCTTGACAGGCGGGTATCTCACAAATTTCAGGGCAGACAGCCCATTACGCATGCAGACAACAACATCTGTAATAATTTCATTGACCACAACCGAACACACGAATTACGAACAAACGTACACATATCAAGTAGGTAGAACGGCGACGAAGAAATACTATTCGTTTTAAACGGCTTAATACCCAACATAAACATGCAACGAAAATTATGTGCGGACAATTACACCTACATGTTACTACATACGCGGGCTTTTCTAATTAGTGTCCCGAACAATTAAATTATATTGACACGACGTTGTAAAGGAATGTATTATAATTTTCGTGTGATGTCTGGCGGTAGCGTTCAAAACGCATTTATTTTAATAAATCTCGGAGTTTTGTTGGCGGGAACGTTTGACGTTGATAATTGGAACAAATGATTTTGTAAGTAACTCATCCTTATTTGAGAAAATAAGGAATAAACTAATGGTATTCTAGTTTCATGTCATACATACATCATAAAAGCTTGTGAGACTGGCTGATAATTATTTTGATGTATACGCTATAAACAAATAAAGTGGCAATAAAATGATTTAATTTGCCGTTTTGAAATCTCTAAAAGTCGGCTTTTAAAGTTATGGCCACACTCAAAAATTTACAGCGTTTGAAGGTTGATTTTATATAGTAAACAGTGACATTTAGCGATGTATATCTGGTTAATGTAAGAGCTAATGAAGATATTGAAGAGTTCATTATCTTGGACGAACACGATTATATATAAACATGCATTTAAAAAACTTTTCCAGAACAGAACAAATAGCAATTACACATTAAACTTAAAGAACATTTAAATTTTAAAGTTAAAATAATTGATCGTAAGGGGTAATACTCGTTGAAACTCCATATTATTTGAAAACAAAAATTACTCAAGTCGTTATATACAATACTTAGTTTACTGTATACTATACTGTATATTGCTTCGCTAAACTTTAACTTTATCAGGTGATGATAATCAAATATAATTTTAACAATTTACTATAATCTTGACAAGCCTAGGTACATTATTTTAATTTTTTTTCAAAGTAACCACCTTTGGCTTTAATAATTGCCTGGCAGATACGTGGCATCCTTTGAATTAATCGCTCCAGATATGATTCTTCTATAGCATTCCACACATTCTGCAGAGCACTCCAAAACACTGCTTTGATATTTGGAGATATTTTTCGTACTTCACGATCCAAGTGATCCCACAATAATTCAATCGGGTTGCAATCAGACCTCTGTGACGGCCACTCCATTAAGGACACAAATCGTTCAGAAGATTTCTTCTGGAAATAATGTTTAACCACCTTTGCAGTATGCTTAGGGTCGTTATCTTGCTGGTAAACGAACCCTCCCCCAATGATTTTCAAAGATTCTCAAATAGACATCTTTTGTCATTTTTTCGTCTATTTTAACTAATTTTCCTATTTGTCCTCCAAAACAACGCCAAACTATGATATTTCCTCCTCCGTGTTTTACTGTTTTTGAAATACATTCATCTAATATTCTCGCTCTCCAGGGCGTCGCCGAATGAACGTACGACGTTTACTTCCAAATAGTTCAAACTTAGACTCGCGCGTCCATAACATATTTTTCCAATCATCTACACTCCAATTTGTGTGAATTTTTGCCCAATTTAGCCTTTTTCGTTTGTGTATAGAACTTAACCTTGGCTTCCTTACTGCTATACGACCTCTTAGACCGGCTTTTATTAATCGACGTTTTACTGTTGATACCACTTATTGGTTGACGACGTTGTAAATTAAATTCTGCCGTAATTTGCGGAGCAGTATGTATTGTTCATCTCGTTCTGTCGTTGATCTGGGCCGCTTCGTTTTCTGCTATCTAACCTATCGGTCTCTTCCTTTCTCTTAATTGTCCTGCGTACACAACACTCGGAAATATTTAATTGTTTAGCAATTTCTCTATTTGACACATTCATTTCGCGTAAGAAACATATTCTAGCAAGTGTTTCAATGTCTAGTTCGCTTCTTCTCGGCATATTTTATCATTTACCAAATATTACACTCGTAGAGCGTAATGGAGCGTACAGTACCTTTATTATACTGAATATTACATTAAGAGGATTAAGTATCCCTTCTACGTTCTGTTTTGAATGCACCAATTCCCTATTTCCTAACCATTATCGGATTTATTGCTACCATAAAATTTAATACATACCTAAATATATTATTTTCATATTTCAGACGAATTTCGGAGAATTACTTTATCGTAGTACTATGTAAAAACTATCAACATCAGACTACAAACAGCATTTTAGGAATAATTATATAACTATGTAATTATTTTAAATAAGAACTACGTTTAACGCAATATATTAGATGAGATCAAACTTATGAACGGTTGTGTATATGCCTTACTAGATGGATTTTAGTGCAAAATAGACATTAATTAGAGGACTAAAACTCCTTATTGAATTGTAAATAATTTTGTACAGGTATTTAACAATTAACGTAGTTTTGTTCAAATGTTAGATTCAGTTACCATCACCTGATGAAGTTAAAGTTTGCCGTAACAATATTGTAGTGCATAATAAATTAAATATTTGAAACAACTTGAGCAATTTATTTTCAATTTTAAAGTTGACTTCAGCTAAGGTAACGCGTTTCCTAATGGCATTTTAAAGCGAAAATCAACTTTGATTTAAATGTTTTATTTAAACAAAATAATGAATACAAGTTCGAGTATGTCTAAAGATTAATTAAAGATTGCGTAAAGGTAAAAAGGTGCGGCATCAATGAAGAAGCATCTAACAATTGGTTACAATTTATACTTCAACCAGAAGAGTAAAATGACTATTCAAATGAACAGCTTGCTCAGCTAAGGTTGCGATAAGCTAGTTTTTAATGTATGAACATTTTACGCAACTGTACAGTTCCCAATATTTTTTTGTATTTCGCTGCTTAGAAGATTTTCTAAATTTCTTTACTTAGGTAACCACATATCTCCTTTTTAATTGCACTCGGTTATATAATATGAAATGACTAAAGTGCCGGTATAAATTACGAAAAATTATAGGGAATGAAATGCATCCACTCTAAACTCGTTGACTTTAGTTAAAGGATCTTTAAGAGGTTGATTATGAAACCGACACTATTTAACCGATTTCACATTGCATAGAATTAACGCAAGGGAATAAAAACAGAAGACTAGAAAACTACAAGCTTTTGAAATTTGCAATTAGAATGTCAGTAAACATATTTACACGAAATTTGAAGAGACTAGTAACAATAGTTTCATGTACAACACATTTAATATTCTTTCTAAGTTGTTACTAATGTTTAAATAATTCAATTTTGAATATTTCAATGTAAACTTTCCTTATCTAAGATATTATATTGACTCTCTAAAAGAGAAACTGGTGGACTCTATTCCTTTAAATGAAATAATTACACTGTTTTAACTGCAATCGCAGTTCTTGGATATCCTTGTCATCAGCACTGTGTAAACAGTAATAATAATAATACACACATTTATTGGCAAAAAAAAACATATACGTTTCGATACTACGTACAACTACTAATAGGTATATAAAATAACCTGAAGAAAATAGAATGCTCGATATACAGTGGAACTCCCCCAACTCGAACTCCCCTAACTCGAATTTCTCTAACTCGAATTTATCCCTAACTCGAAAAAAATTTAACCAGATGTAAGACGTAGAGTCTCTCTATCTCGAAATTTTTGCTAAAGGTACGTGATACGCCATTTGTTAGCCGATATAACTTAATATCTATCGAAGGAATTCGGGAAAGTACGAATGACAACGGGTTTTATCATTCCTATTCACGTGCGTGTGCCGTTATATTCATTCGTATTCGTAAGTGTCTGTCAGCATGCCCCAGCAACTGCCCTGCTCATCCTGCAATACAATAGAAGCTGAAGGCCATCAAATTGCAATTTTTTCCCACCAAACGCAACTTCCAAACTGCAACCGTTAGATCAAGGCATCATTAAAAGTTTCAAAGATCATTACAGAGGAGGAATCCTTAAAAAACATTATGTGCATTAGAGAATAACAGTTCTCTTAGCATATCACTTCTCGACTGTGTGAGAGAGGTTGCCATGATATGGAATGTAGATGTGACAAAATGACAAAAAACCATTTAAAACTGTTTTAAAAAGGCTGGTTTTGGCAACGAAAACGAAGACGAAAACGAAATTCCCCTTGCTCAACTAAGAGAACGACTGCAAAATTCAGAAGATAAAGAATTGCCTGTTGAACTAAGGCAAGATTTTGAAAACTATGTTGAGTTGCTAAATGTCGAGAACGTATTTCTTGACACTTATCTTGAAATTGACATTCTGAGGAGTGTATCAAATATTGCAGATACAGGAACATCCGAAGAAAGTGATAAAGAAACTGTGGAGCAACCATCACACAAAAAAGTTTTACAAGCGTTCGAGACACTAAAGAATTATTTTATGGCCCAGGAACAAACATCCGATAAGACATATATTTATTAATAAAATTCAAAAATCGTATGAACCATCCAAGCGGCTAATGTTCGGCAACAGTTGATAACGGATTTCTTAAAAAAACAATTTTTATATAATATTCTTATTACATATTATGCTTTATAAATTTATACATATAATGAAAAGTAAATTGCGAATTTTCTATAACTCGAATTTTCTCTAATTCGAATTTTATTTGGGGATTTAGGTGGTTCGAGTTAGGGGAGTTCCACCGTAATATATGTCAGAAAAGCAAAATTAAAAAAAAAGCTAAATAGCAAGATTTATTGCCATATCATCAGGTAATCCTACAGGAATCGCTGCTCTTCCTGATGACCCAACAAAAAAAAATTATCTAAATAAATAATAACATGACTACCCACTATAGTATCAAATGACATAATTCAATTACATCACTTCCAAATTTATTTATTTTGCTTAGCAGCAAGTAGTCTTGTAACAGTTTTCTTAAAGTTTGTTCCAACACATAATCAGTGATTGATCCCCGACTTAATTTGTACTAAATGTAGTATACGCATGTGCGGTCAATTACCAATTCCAAACTAAAGTAGGTAGAAACCTGTCTTGTTGGAACAGAATTTTAGTTGTAATAGTTGAGTATAGATGGCAGCAGGAGCAATTTGTTACTGTTTATTACGATTCTTGGCACATAACCTTATTCTCGAGGGCTTGCTGCCTCGTGCTCTTTATAAATTAATCAAAATGGAGAATATAATCGTATACAAATCATCGTTAATATCGCTCATACTTAGATACACCGATACTACGGTTACTACCGTACAACTAATAAACAAGGAACACCAAAATGCACAATACAGCGCAAGTTATACGTGTATGCCAAAGCGACTTGGTACAAGGTTAGGTTTTCATTTGTCGATTTCGTACAATTTACTACTTAGATACAACTACGCATGCGTTAACTAGTCCCGATTTATGGGTTTGTAAAAAATCCGCGAATCGTTCTCACTATCCTCTTACAGTCTTGAAATCAATTGGTGTTGTGTTGGAACAGATTACTATTGATCACAGATTATTGGTTTTAGGTTGTTGGAACAGCCTTTTTTAATTGCGCATGCTCCGGGCAATTTCGGATCAGTTTATAGTTATGTTGGAACAAACCTAATTTGTTACTTTTCTTTTCTACTATTTCAGCTATATTGTTTGTTTACACATAATTGTTATAGGTAACTTGTGCATATCTGTTTGTATTATTTTTGTCCTGTAATTGGAGTTGTATTCTCTGTTGGGCAAATATATGTATATTATTATTATTATTATTATAAACCTTTAAACTGCAGCTACTTGATGTGGCTTGGTTAGTCGCTCATTGTCTGTGCACAATTATAATAATAAGGTTTATGCTGATCAGAAGTGTTCCAATATATTATTTCATAGCTTTAACTGCGTACGTGTATCTTCAAATCAAGTCCGCCGAATATATGTGAGGTAACTCCAAAAAAGCTCTAACAGTAATCGAAGTAAAATAACGCACTTATCTGTTGGACTACTAGTAGGCAAAAAGGCTACTTTTGAGGTTTCCGAATGAATATGCTTTACTATGACATGTGCGTGTCATGAAATTGCAGTGACCCTCCCATAGCAGCCCTGTGTCCACAATTGTAACGTCATTATAATAGTGGTAATAAGGAAATTCCACCCCTCCCCCTCTTCCCCGATTTCCATATCGTTCAAAAAATCCCTAAGCAGCTTATTAATTCCTCACTTTCGATAACATTCGCTTGTTAATCGATTGGGCAATCTAAATGGACTGATTAGGTAATTTGTTGTTTATAGCTGCCCACATGCTAACAGCAACAAAAACACGGCAATATCATAGCTGGAACGACTCTAAAATTTTGAGTGGTTCTGAAAATCTATCTATTATCAACAACAATTTTGAAAAAACATTAAATTGTTATTGGACCAGAGCCCTTAAATGAATAATATGGATTTCAAATGAAAACTGCTTCTTGATATATTGAAATTAAAATATTCAAACCTGACCTTCACTCCATTAAATTCGAAGCCACGGATGATTTGTAACACCAACATTGAATGTATGTAAATATTTACTTCGACTACAATACTACTTTCTTACTTGTTAATCTTAATGTTCTATTGCATACGACCATTCTAAACATTTTCAACGTACATACCTTTAAAGTTATGAATGAAAAATATATTTACTCATATTCCTTCTCGTAAAATGTACGAAGGATGACAAAGCAGGCGATAAACGACTATTCCAATTTTCCACGTTTTTTAACTTCGAACTGTGAATACGTAGGCCATGCATTGTGCATAGAGAGAACACATTAATATTTTAAGACCTCCTTTACTGCGTATACATTCAAGTTCATGGCTACAAAACGTTATACAGCTCATAACTAGAAGTCGTATAACCCATATTACAAGAGGTTCGATTCTTATGTTCAGGGAACCTTGTTATTGTTTCTTTTATCGCCGTCTTTGATGTTATGGGTACCGACAAAGAAAAAATCCACTCCTCCAACGTATTTGCGGTTTCAACAGTTCATTTTGCGGCTTCTATTGAATTACCTATGTTATGCATGTATGTATTTTATAACGACAACTTTTGATTATATAAAAATAACAATACCACATACTAGATCCTATCTATTTATTTTATGTTTATAACTTAACGATAATTTAGAAAATTCTCATTGTTTCATATTGACAGTAATGTGATTGGCGGTGATTGTCATTGAAAAGTAGACATGCCATTTATTCAGTGGGTTATTATAAATTATTTTGACCTAGTTTTTGTTCGAGTATCCTACATGCAGATCCAGATAAGAAGAAGAACTCAACTGCTTAAACTAAGAAGTACACGATTAGTTTACATACACAACACAATTCATTTTGACATCATACGTAACAAAAACATGCCAACAACACTCACTGAATGCATACGAAATTGGCGCGCAAACCTATTGTACTTTCTTGTACAGTATCATACCAGAGATGTCATGAGCCGATGCGACAAGCAAGAAAGGGAACAAAATAGTTGTGGAAGGAATAACAATGGAATTTCGACATTGGATTTTGTTTGCTTGATTTTAGTTTTAACACAGCACTTCGTAGAAAGTCAACACTTCGTGTTTGATTGATAGCGACGACTACACATTTATGTCAATCACAATTGTGTCCGCGTATACCCGCGGCTTCTAACTAATTTATTTTATAGGGCATAGACGTCTAGATTAGATGGTTGATATACATACATACATGTGCTAGTAAAATTGTTACGCGAATGACTAATAAACTTAATGAAGTGTGTCGTCACTTCCATTTTCTTAAACCTATTCGCATTATGCATTGCCATTGTTAACATGCTAAAAGTTTATTTATATGTTGCTATGGGTTGTTTGAATATTATGATTAATAGTACGGAACGACTTTACGATTGTTTGTATGTTCTTTTCCTCTGGGTCAAACTACTATATCACCAAGTGTTTCCTATAATTCCTTGTTCAGCTATATGTAATTATAGATAACACAAGAGTTTAAATTTCTTGAACGTAATAGTTACATATTTCTACTGAAAGTAGCTTCTTGAAATCCTGTAATGTACTCTTCCTAACGTTGCTTATTTATTACATCAAGAAAGTATATTAACCTACGGCAATACGTCCAACTTTTTTTTTTTAAACGGAACGCCCAGATTTTTTTAACACTTTTGAATGCAAAATAAAAAACTACGTTAAGGAAGTATTAAAATGTTTATTTTTATTCACAAGAAAACAGTTAAAAAATTAAAAAAGTGTCCTAATACAGAAAAAACAAGGTATCTTTGAAAAAAGTGTTGTTGTTTAGTGTTTGCATTCTTTTTGCCGTCACATTTGACAATTTTAAAAGTGTTTTAACTTTTGCATCGCTAATTTACTTATTTTAGACATTGACACATTTGAAAATGGCAGTAAAACTTACTGAATCAGAATGAATTGAGATATTAATGATGCGTGGGTACGGTGATCGTCAACGTTCTTTTGAAGAGGTTCGCATTTTGTTAATACTGTTTATCCGGATCGTCACATTAGTAAAAGTACGGTATGCCGAACAATTCAAAAGTTTAAAGTCTTTCGTCAGGTGAAGGATTTACCTAGAAGGGGACGTCCATTAACAGCAACAGATGAAGAAACTAGTTTGAATGTGTTACTTACAGTGGAAGAAAATCATCACGTGTCCACAACATAATTAGGTCAAATTCATGAGATCTGTCAAAAATCTGCTCATAAGATTCTTAAATCAGCAAGAATGAAAGCCTATAAAATGTATCCCGTCCATGAGTTAACTGAAGATGATCCAGATCGTAGACTACATTTTTGCGAAACAATGACGGAATTGATCGAGCAGCAGCCTAATGTTTTAGATCACATCATTTTTTCAGATGACGCAACGTTTTGTCTCAACGGCACTGTGAACAGACATAATTGTCGCTACTGGTTAATTGAAAATCCGCATTGGTCGCTGGTCTTGTTGGAAACAACATCATAGGACCATTCTTTATAAGAGGAAATTTAACTGGCAACGTCTACTTAAATTTATTGCGAAATGAGGTTGTTCCAGCACTTGCGGCCCTCTTTCCAAATGCAAACATAGGTGGTCACCTTAATTCACATTTTTGGTTTCAACAAGATGGAGCTCTTCCCTCCCCCCCCCCATTTTGCCCATAAAGTCCGCGATTATTTGAATAAAATTTTTCCGGAACGTTGGATCGGACGTAGAGGAGCAATCGAATGGCCAGCACGTTCGCCAGATCTCTCGCCATTAGATTTTTTCTTTTGGGATCACTTGAAATGTCAAGTGTACAAAAATCGTCCCCATAATCTTGAACAATTGGAAGAGAGAATAGTTCAAGAAGCCAATCGCATCACTCCAGAACGAATACAAAATTCAATAAGAAATTTTACTGACCGTTTACATTTTTGTCAAATTGTAAATGGAGAGCATTTTGAACAATTATTATAATCGCAACCTGAATGGACAGGTATCTTGATATTTCTGTATTAGGACACTTTTTTGATTTTTTAACTGTTTTCTTGTGAATAAAAATAAACATCTTAATACTTCCTGAACGTAGTTTTTTATTTTGCATTCAAAAGTGTTACAAAAATCTGGGCGTTCCGTTTAAAAAAAAAGTTGAACGTATTGCTGATTAAACCGGAAGTGAAAAAAATATAAACTGTATTGCATAAAATATATTAACTATACCCCCATACCAAATTTCAGAAATCATAATTTTCACATAACAAAGTTATTCGACCGTTCCGGGACTTTTTACTAACGCTGTATATGTCAAACAGTTTAATTCAAAATTTTATAGAACTAACCAGAAAGAAGTTTAGTAGATATAGAAATAAGATATTCATAATTAACTACTTTATATTTCCACTTTTGGATCTTTCCTGTATCCTAGTATCTACTCTGTATGCCATTGAACAATTCTCAGACAGCCAGAGTCTACACTTTTAAATCTAACCTAACCTGGAACTGTCTGCGCACCCTCAATGCTCTGGCCCTAAGAAATACAGTCACATTGATGTGGATACCAGGTCACTGGAGGTGCAAGCGCAACAAAACGATGATCTTGCAAAAAAAAAGGCGCGGCGTTCCGATTTATTGGACCAGAGCCATTTTGTGTTGTTACCAAAAGCCATATAAAATCTCATCTCCAACAGTGGGAAAGTGAAGCAAATATTTCGTACTGCACTAACACCCCAAAACTAAGACAATCAAAAAAGTTTATTACTTCTTCAGCCATCATGGCTACAACTCTGCTGGAGCGCAATAGAAGAGACCTCAGCACCATCACGGCTTTACTGACTGGCTACAACCCTCTTAGGTACCACCCGATAAATGCCAATTCTGTTCGGAACACAGAGAGACGACGGAACATATTACGTGCAACTGCGAGACGATGGCCGTGCAGAGGCTCCACTACCTCGAACAAGCACACGTAGAATTGGCTAGTATTAGTACAATAGGCCCCAAAAAAATCCTAGATTTCTTCAAAAGTCTGGAGATTAATTAGGACTAAAAGATTAAGGGTACTTACAATAGATCTTACAGGTCGCAGTGAAGATAGGCAACATTGCTTGCACAATCCACATTTCAGAAAGTTGCTACGAAGACACTTGGTGTACCTACTCTAGAAATGAGAAGTAAGAACATGTAAAATAGGAAAAACAACAAGCGATATTCATCAACGTAAAATTACTGGTAAAAAGATGTATGTTGTTGTTTAAATAATAATGATAATAATATCCTTTATTCAAAAGCCAATAAATATTGGATTGATGCGTCAGTGTATACATAGCAAATACTACAGCAAATATGAAAACTATATATATACGGGGTGACATAGAAAAAAGTACATTGCATAGTGCCACGCAATAGAGGACACTAAAATAAGAAAAAAAATTCCTATGAACATGGGTCCGCAAGACCTTCGGTTAAAAGATACGAGGTGTTGAATTTTATTTCTTTTTTGGGTTTTTTTTGAATATCTATGGTTCCAGTACAAATGCATCTGAAAGCCGACAATGCACGCTAATTAATAAAAAAATAACAATTGTAACAATTGTGAATAATGTGTCATAATGACACTTGTCAAACTGATGTAATTGTTGTTTGAGGAATTTTGTGTTCGTGATTAAGTTCACTGATTATTCAAATTTGCTTTCAAAAATGGTTCACTACACTTTTGAAGACAGGGACATGATTATATGTTACGGCGAAGCTAGATCAAATTCTTACGAAGCTCAACGTATTTATCGAGAAAGATATCCTTTAAGACAAGTTCCTAATGTTCGAACATTTATTGATGTACATAGGCGTTTGAGAGAAGATGGCTGTTTTAGAAAACCAAAATTGAATAGTGGGGTTTCCAGAACTCGTCGCACTGTGCGAAACGAAGAAACTGTTTTACGAATGGTAGAAAATAATCCAAGAACAAGCACCAGAAAAACAAGTTCAGCGGTACAAAACCTTAACCGTGAATCAGTTAGACAAATTTTCAAAGAACAACTTCTTCGCCCATATCATTTCCAAAAAATTCATTCACTATTGGAACATGACTTTGTTCCTCGTGTACAATTTTGCCAATGGTTGCAAAACCAAAGACAAAACATTATTTCATCAATTTTGTTTACTGACGAAGCTGGTTTTAGTCGTGATGGTATACTGAACCTACTTAACATGCACCATTGGAGTGATGAAAATCCTCATCAAACTGTAATTCGAAGTCACCAATATGGGTTTTCAATTAATGTGTGGGCAGGTATAATTGACAATTATTTAATTGGCCCATTTCGATTGCCCAATCGATTGACAGGTGCACTGTATCGAAATTTCTTGGAGAATGATTTAAACACATTATTAGAGGATGTCCCATTGGCCATTACTGGAAGAATGTATTACATGCATGATGGGGCGCCAGCTCACTTTTCTCGAGTGGCAAGGGAATATTTGGACAGGAGATTTGGAAATATGTGGATTGGTCGAGGGGGCCTGTACCCTGGCCAGCTCGTAGTCCCGACCTTAATTCCCTCGATTTTTCATTTTGGGGATTTATGAAAAATGAAGTTTATGCTGTAGAAATACATAATGAAGAACAATTGTGGATAAGAATTATGGAATCGGCAGATAGATTTCGTAATAACTCAGGAATATTTCAAAGATGCCGTCAATCATTAAGAAGAAGAATGGAAAAATGTATTGAAGTACAAGGGCAACAATTTGAACATCTTCTAAAAACTTAATTTTTTGTTTTAATTAATCATTGTTTTTGCAAATAAATTAAAAAAAAATTCAACACCCCGTATCTTTTAACCGAAGGTCTTGCGGACCCATGTTCATAGGAACTTTTTTTCTTATTTTAGTGTCCTCTATTGTGTGGCACTATGCAATGTACTTTTTTCTATGTCACCCTGATATAAAAAACAAACATTTTCAAAATATCAGACAACATATAGCTAAATACATATAATCAAAAAATGTCAATAAATAGAATAAAAACTAGTTGCCAAAATAGTCTGCCAGTGAATAAAAACAATTTTGCTGCAAAAATTGTCGAGCAGCAGTTTTAAATGACTTGTAAGAGGCTATAGATTTCAAATGTTCAGGTAAGGCGCTATACATCTTTAAGAATATAAATGATGGCGACTTCTCATATAAGGACGTTCTATGTCTAGGTATCAAAGGATCGTTCCTATATCGTGTAAGATATCCGTGGTTGTTCATGCTCAATTGAAAATTACTAGTATTTTGTTTCACGTAAGGTACTGCCTTATAAATAAGTATACATGGAAAAGTCAATATTTTATTACTTATAAATATATCTCGGCAAGACTGTCTGTAGTTCATACCAAATATTACACGGATGACTCTCTTCTGCGCAATAAACACTCTCTGCCAGTCAGTAGAAACACCCCAAACAATAACATTATAAGTCATCACTGAATACGCAAGTGCGTAGTAGATATTCATTAGATGTTCCTGGTTAACATTGCACTTCATCGACTTAACCAGATAATAAGTACTATTTAATTTGGAAACCACGTGATCAATTTGGGCAACCCAATTCAAATTATTGTCTATATGTACTCCAAGCAACTTTGTGTGTCCGTCAAAATGTAATGCTTGAGAAATTAAATTCGGCAGCAATCTTCGTTTATGAAAATAAATAAAGGTCGTTTTATCATTGTTCAATACCATACGATTTGCACTACACCAGCGAGTCATTTGGTCTGACACATTTACTATAATTTGGTAAAACTGATCTGGATCTCTATGCGAAACAATTACCGACGTATCGTCTGCAAATACTATTGGAAAACCATCAGCGATATACTCAGGCAAATCGTTTATCATTAAAAGAAAGAAAAGTGGGCCAAGAACAGACCCTTGTGGTACACCCAAGTCAACATTATATTCCTCAGAGTTGTAGTTACCCAACTTCACAGTCAACCTACAGCCAGACAGAAATGAAACAATCCACTTCAGAGCTAGGCCTCTAAAACCCATATTATACAGTTCATCCGATAGTACATCCACATCCACACAGTCAAAGGCACGAGAAAGATCGAAAAAAATGCCTACCACATAGTTGTTTATCATCCATTTTATCATAAACGTAGTCCATAGATTGAAATAGGGCGGTCTCAGTGGACTTACCCTTCAAAAAACCATGCTGACTTGCACTTATTAGTTCATACTTATTTAAGAATTCAATTATTTGGTCATATGCCACCCGCTCTATCACCTTTTACATTGCACTCAATATAGAAATGGGTCTATAGTTCTCAATCGACGTAGGATCGCCCCTCTTAAGTAGAGGAATCACAGAGGCAAGTTTGAAATCTGTAGGGAATTTACCCGCTAAGTATGAAGAGTTCACTAAGTGGGCAAAAACCTCTACAATATCACTTGCAATCAGTTTTAGTAGGTAACTGCTAATTCCATCAATGCCGTAAGATTTTTTGTTTTTCAATTCATTAATATAACACAATATATCCTGCGCGCATACCGGCTTGAAAAAAAATGAATAGTTATTCCTTCCTCCTACAATTCCCTCAGAAAAGGAAACATCAACATACTGGCGCTCCACCTGCTCCCTAGCAATTGAAGAAAAGTAAGAAGCAAAAGCACTCGCAATTAAATTGTTGTTCGAAGTTACGGTCCCATTCACTTCTAGTGAAATACTACTGCATCCTCTACTCCTTCCTCCACGCTGCTCATTAATAATACTCCATAGTGCTCTATTTTTATTATCAGCTCTTTCTATTTTATTATAGCACAAAAATCCTTTTTAGTATCATTTATTAGCTTTTTATGTTCTCTTTTACAATTTGCATACAGTACATTCATTTCATCACTGTTTAATTGGGTCCTCAACCAGAACATATTTTTCAAATTTTCAGAGCTGTGCACAATTTCGGGAGTGATCCAATTTTTAGTCTTTTCAACTCTTCTTTTATTTATCTTTACCATTTTTAGCGGACATGCAACATCCAATGCCCATTTCAAGTTACAAGAGAAGTCGCTGAATGATACATCAATGTCCTCATCATTGAGCGCCACAGACCAGTCACACCTTCTCAGTAAAAATCGCAAGTGCTCAACATTGTCATCACCAAAACTACGAATTGAACGAAGAACATCAACATCTACATTTGTTGGTAATTGATCTGATTCTATATGAAGTATATGAGCTAAGTGATCCGCGATATTTGGTTGAACAAGGTCACAAGATATACTGTCCACTGGCAAGTTTGTAGCCATGTAGTCAATGGCAGTAGATGATGTTACACCGTTTTTATTAGTAAATATCCGTAATCCGGTAATTGTTTTGAACTAGAGAAGAGACCCTCGTTTATATCTTGTTGAATACAGAAAATTACGTACCTATATCGCAATTTGACTTCCAAGAAAATTAACAGTTTCTTATTAAAAGTCACACATTACTAATAAAGATTGCATATATGTAAGTACATATGTATTGTATATATATTTAAATATTTGATTAGTTAAATATTCAAATATGTATGTATATGATTAGTGTAAATTCAAATATTTTATTAGTTGGACTAGTCTATTGTTTGAATGTTTGATTAATCAGATATTTGATTATTCGAATAATTCGGCACAGTTTTATTCGATATTTGAATAGATGCTTATTCGATTAATCGAATAATTCGAATAGGATGCCCAGCACTAGTATAAATGACGCTTCCAGAAGACCACCCATTCAAAAAAGAGAGACAGACAACAAAGCAAATTAGAACGCGATAATTACAAAAATCACACCAGAACTAGGGAAGATTTATGTTGGTCTATATTGAGAAGAAATGTCACACATATTAAATAGTAGACATAATCATGAAAACACAAGAAGTACACCAAACAAAGACTTGACTATCTAAAACAGAAGAAATATCATAGAATGAAGGAATGAAACGTATGCCAAAAATTCGGTGGACAACTTTTTAGCAAATTATTAAAAATTATAATCAATTAGCATCAAAGGATGCTCTTGAGTTGAAATGGATACTTCCTATTGAACTACTGTCCTCAATACATTCAAAAAACCTAGATCATATTTCCACACCTTTTAGAATTCTTGATCTACTATTCAGCTGAGAAATAAAAATTTAAAAATTAAACGCATAATATAGTAGTACGACAGTAACGTGGATTTGAGAACGGCAGGAAAAAATAATAGAGGGGATCTTCAAGAATTTGAAATGATAGAGCAAGAGGAATAAATTGGGAAGAATTATACTAAATGAATCAGAAAATAACGAAAAAGATATAAAATAACTATTAAAAACACTTGTGTCCTATTTGATTTATTGAGCAGTGGAATATCAGTTGTGAAAAGTCTACCCATAAATTACGAAATATTTTGTTTATTGATTATAATGGGAAATAAATATAATGGAGCGGAACAGTTTTAGAATAGCTTAAGATTAAGAAATCTTTAAACGATACAGTTTATTCATCTAGATATTCACAAAACCATTAATTGTTTCCTACAAGAAAGGTAATAAAGATAAATGCAAAATGGTCTTTAACTTCGTTATAGGGATTTAGCCAGTTTACGGACATAATCTAGGCAAATTAACCTCTTAAATGTTCCACAATTTGCCATAAAACGATTTCATCTAATGGTAATATTCACGAACTGGATTAGAAGCATTTTTTTCCTAGTTTTAATAGTCAAATTTTTCATGCGATTAGCATATAATAATAAAACATAATTAGGATGTAAAATAACGTTATCGGGCTTGTATCTCTAGGTAACAGCATTTTAATTGTGCATTTTACGACCATGACGGCCGTAATATTTTCATAAACGCAATTAAAGCATGCGAAATGCAACCGTGAAATGTTATATCTACTCTCTCCATCAACCAGTTGGTAATTTGTAATCGGTTACATTTAAGTTGGATTTAATAACTCTGTTAATTAGAAAATAGAAAAACATGTCAGTGATGGTACTAATCGAATATATAAACAGGAAAAACATACCTTTTGGAAATTCATTGTACACTGTTGAACATAATTTACGAGCACAACTTGTATAACTTAAACACGCTAGAGTGTTAGCAATAACATAACGAGGTATGGAGTCGAACAGGCGCTGTATAATACGTGGAGGAATGAACTATCATTCTAACTTGATGCATGTACACCAGACTCACGTACCATCGAATGTAGGAGATTACAATACGGCGCAGCAGTTTGCCTATATATACGGCGACCCATCATTATCTGTTCTACACTCGCCAGACGTGTACGTCTATCATATGCAATGGCATCGCATACCATTCTATCGAGAAGCCGGTAGACGTGGAGTTTCATCTTGGATTGATGGCAATGAGCAAAACAATTTGTCTTAAAATATCAAAATTGTTGCATTCACTTTTAGAAACAAAAATGTTAATCCAGCTATAATATTAGTAAAACAAACATGACATATAAATAGGAATGGTTCAGTCATGAAAAAAAAGGTTGTTGAAATAATGGTAACACTGCTGGACCTACTTGCTTAGAATATTGTCATTGTGCCTCTTCTCAGCTATTATTTTACTCGGCATTTCATAATTTTTCCCATACGTTTTATTGAGCTAAACATTCTCAACATGCATCTTCTTTAATAAAACGAAGAAAGCAGAATTTCTATTGTCACTTCCATTACAATTCTAATTTTTTAGCGCTAAGATATCTAATAGTAATCCTATTGAATTTGTTAGCTCCTTCACAACGACAATAGTGACAATTCTCACCGATTCGTTAACGCAACTAGCGCGCGATTTAGACCCAGACTCCTTCTATAATATTCGAAAGGAGTTAGAGTCCGGTGATTGTGGTGTGTGTGAGAAGCGTTTATGTATACTTTTATTTTTTAAGGCGCCACGGAATCCCTGTTCTTCATCACCGTGGTCCCTTACTGTTCTCTTTTTCTTCTTTTTCGACTAGTTTCTCGTGTGCTTCTTAGAAGTGTGAAAAGGGCGTGGCAACTACACAGCCCTCCGGTAAACGTTTCACGAAAACGTGTCCATTATACGTCGGTGTAAAGTTGATCTATTGTGTGTTTCTCACGCCAAATTACCTGTCATTTAGCGGTCTGGCCTACGCCCGTCTGGACCACCGTGTGTATATTGTTTGGTGGAATCTTCCCACCTGAAAACGACCGGTGAATTTTAATAACTTACGAAGAAGTTGTCATCTAAAGTCACAACACTTCAAACTGGAAACTGTCGTACTTGAATGTTTTAGATCAAAATATAAATGGGGAAGAAGGATTCTTATAGATCTTTTTTTATTTCGTGGAATATTGTTTTTCTTATTGCTACAATTGAAATGAACCAATCTATGGATGACAAAACTTGATCGAGCTTTCTTATTCCAAAGAGGGCGTAATAATCGTGATATAAGTGCCATAAGATTCACTGCAGAACAAGAGTATTCAAAAATTATTTTCATAGATTGCTCTAGGTTGCAAAGCTTGGACATGAAAAATTAACATCTTGTATAGGCTGCTTGGTTAATAGATAGTACAAAACACTCTTTCCTGGTAGGATATTAAACAAACAACCATTCATGTACATAATAGTAGAGAGGTTCCAAGATGGAGCCTTGAAGTACTCCACGCGAAATAGAACTGAAATTATGGATTTTATGATTGAGGCCAATACAATATTTGCTACCGATACAGTACGAAGAGCACAGGAAAGACGCCAATAAGCGCAAAGCGTAAACAGTAAAGTAGCACATTTTGTGGTGGCAGTGGTAACACGACCGGTTTCTGGCAGTGGCAAACTAAAGTCCCTCGCTATGGTCGGCTCTCCAATCGAGTATCACATACAGTGAGTTAATGTTGTAACAAAGCCTAGAAGACACATTTGCACACACAAAAATACACAACACGACCTACAATGTTACTCCGACAAGCAATAAAGTTTGGAAGCCACTGCAGCTGCACCCACTACAGATAAAGAATGATTTATAGGACACACAATGTAGAGTTGATTGTTCAATGTTTTCCTTAAACTTCTCCAGGAAATCACCTTAGAAGTGAATCTGAAGCGTCTCTCTCTTTAGAACGCTACTATAGAAGGAAATCGATAGACTAGCTAGACATACGTTATTTAGAACCAGTCTGTTGATTAACTTGAAAAGTTATCAACCAGGAGTTAAGCACAGTGTTATGACAAACACGTTGTAACTACTGATGGAAGAACATTGGATAGGATCCAACTTGGTAAAGAGTATTCAATAGCATTTGTAAAAGAAAGCTATTGATGTTGAGAAACTGATACTTACAACGATTAGAAAAATTAACGATCAAAGAGATACTGTAATTGTAGTTGAAGACAGGACTTTCTGGAAAGACATAGTAAAACGAATCAGAGAGCAGAAGAGTAGGTATCGCTTTATGAATCCAATACTTGGGACCATTGAAATAATGTGTTAACTTAGAAAATTGGGAATAAAGGAAGTGGACAGGCCAAAAAAACCTAACACTAGGGTCAAAATGTCATGTTCATAAATGTCTAAATTTCTAGATGAATAATTAAGCTTAGGAGTGAGACTTGATGACAAAAGACATTTACATGTTTCAATCACAACAACTAAGCTAGTTGGGAAAGGAAGCTTTATGAGTTTATTAATAATAAAGCTGCCACCGTATATTTTAAAATGTCTAATAACTAGAGCATATGCTCTTATGGTAGCATTCAAATTTTCAGAAAGAATCATTGACTAGTTCTTCACATACATCTAATACTCCATCTACCGTAGATCACTTTATCTCTATAATTGGTATTAATTAGAGCTGGTTACATACTCTACACTCACGAAGATATCTACGTCATTACATCAGCATAAATGGTCTCAACTTCTTTAATTAGTTACATATGCAATCAGTTTTGAAATTATCGTGACAAGGCTGTTAGAAATTATGATACTTCAATATTGAAAACTGCATTCCGAGGCTTGGTTTTAATTTTAGGTCTTCATGTTCGTTAATTGAGAAATGATTTCCAGCGTGCAAAAGAAGTCATAAAGCGGCAGCGTTATTGAATGATTAATAGAATCCTTCGGTCATGTTCTTCTCACGCATGATTAAAAACTTTATATTGCAATTCACAACAAGTATATAAAAATTCATCTTGCTGAATTTAAAACACTCAATAAAAGAAATTAGAATAATTTATAACGTGCAATTCTCATACCACCCACGTTTATGACTCGTTAACCATAAAACTTTAAAATAAAAATATCTGAGTCATTACACAGCTATGGTATTTAAATTACGATATTGCATAAGGGAGAACGAGAATATAATGATCTCACACCGCGTTTCAAACTCAATTACCCAACGTCATTGGACACCTACAAAATTAATTCATAAGTGTGCGTACAATTTAACGCGATGTAGTCTGTTGGTAAACGTAATAGGATTGTCAATCCCGCTGACAGTTCTGACCTTTCTCAAGTCTACTCGATACTCGAGATTCAATTTTCTTCTAGCGCGAAAGGGATCCACGGGGGACCGAGTACGGGAATAACGAACCTAACGAACATGATTTTCTTGTCCCACTAGTTGCATTGGGGTTATATAAGTTGGAAGCGTCAATAGGTTAAAGTGAATGTTTTAAAAGTCTAACATATGCCAGTGTGTATTGTAGATATATATATGCAAATGGGCGTGGATAATAAGAATGCATCTACAATGGAAAATTAAATACTGTAGAGAATAATAGGTACCATGTTACTGTTGTCGTATGTTACTGCGTCCCTACAAGATTTCAGTTAAGCTTGACATGTTATGAAATAATACCGGAGAAAGGGTGTATTGTTCTAAACTAAAGACTCGCTCGTTTACATAAATAACAATTCTTCATTTATGTAAACGTAAAAACATATAAATAGTGTCTTATATTTTGAACGTGATATTTGGTCGGGAATGGGGGCGTGCTCGAAGCTTTTAAGCAAGAGGGACGGAAAAAATATTCAAGTAAAAAACAACATTGGCTAGAATATTCTACAAAACATTGAAAATCAAATTGAGGGAACTCAAGTAGGGCTAGCACAATAGAAAGTAATAGTGGTCTTGATACCCTTGATACAATTACAGTTGACCACCTAAGAACATTTGCTTTTTTCAATCTGCGAAATCGAAAAAGATTTCTTTTTGTGAGCATCGGTACAGAATTGAGGCAACCAATTCCATGATATATTCCATAGATTTCAGTGCAGCCCACACTTTTGCCTCCACAAGGGAGAAAAGATTTGGATTTGGATGACAAAGATGATATCTCTGTATCAAATATGCAATAATAGCCACCTCTTTTTCGTCACCTTAGAAACTTTTACTGCATCCTTTCTGTGTAGTTAAGAAATAAAACTCTTTTGCATTGGGGTGGTTGTTGATTTATCAACCTCAAACGGCCAAAATGTGGTTTGGCTCATGGGTGTAGAAACAGTGGGCTGCACTGTACTGAAATCTATGACCTGTGTCATGGAATTGCCTGCGAAGATTCTCTTAGGTTGGTAAAGTTGTTTAGGGGTCTTCTATTCCCTTTTGTTGGTAAACCAATAACAAATCCCAAAAAAAGCTTCTTAAGTTTAATTACGGACATCAGCAAACCCAGATCATTTTTCCAAAAACATTCCTTGAGTGTTCAATTAATGTATTATGGACAGGGGGGAGAGCAGCTTTGGTATTCCTCATCGTTGCTCTATTAAAGATCTCGTACCTACATTGACATACATGAAAAAGGGTCATTAAGGTTATAATATAATCAGATTTTGAAATAAATGCACACTTGAATTGATTGCAATTATATTTTTGTTTTGAGTGCCACTTATAGAATGCATTCCAAACCAGAGATTACCAATTTTGTCAAACCTTGATTTTCCATTTTAAATATGTCGATATAGACATGAAGATCAATTATTTTTCTGGGGGCTATTAGAGGGCAAATGTATTCTTCCCCTTATTGCAGAGAGCAGAAGCTGTCACAGCTGTGGGGAAAATTACAAAGAAATTTTTGCTCGAATTGCCATTTCATGCAATGCAGGATTATTCCTCCATTAACAATGGAGGGGTTTATCTAATTCTTTGAAAACCTATAGATAGTGACGGAAACAGTTCAAAAAACCTTTTAGTTTTTCGCATAGTTGCATCGTCAATAAGAGATAGTGTATATTGAGCCAGACCAAACTGTAAATTATTTTTCTAGTCATCCTCTGATATTTAACAGATGATCATCCGTTGAAATAGCATTAAAGGATCGACCCACGGAAGAACAACTTGATACATCTAGACAATTTAACTTCTTTAAAATTTGCCTTGTCATTTTTTTCATCAACCTAACAGCCACCTCGAAAGCGTCATAGCAATTTATTGTCTTGTACCTTGTCACTACGCAGGAGTCGGCAGCGTTTGCCTGCTGGAGACTTTTATTGAACAAAAGGTTGCAAAAATTTTCCGACGTTTTCTGTAACACCACATTGAAAAGGTTCATCCTTAAAATTTACAGCTCTCATCAAAGCTTGATCAATTGTTTGTTCGGAAGAAATACCTATGCTAACGATAATGAAGGGCTTATATTTTTTTCGATGTAATACAGAGTATGCACCATCTGTTTCAGAAATAACTCTCTTTATGTTACAAAATACCACAAATTTTATTTCGAAAGAGACCGAGTCCTTTACGTATCAAAAATACATTAAAGTGCCAATGCAAGCAATTAAAAACCCTTTACTTATGCTCTAGTAGACAAACGTTGGTGGCTTAAGGATATATTACAACAGTAAACATGTTGACATACATATCGGTCTTTCTTTCATTGTATTACCTTTAGAGGTGCCCAAGGGTAGTATACTTCAAGTATAATAAATAAACGATAAATATATGTATGAATACGTATATAATCATAATTTACAATATTAATTTACGACCTTAGAATGTGTCTCTATGGCAATATTATATTTTAAGTAAATTGATTTAGCATTACTGATCGTAATTCATGGAATATTATGTTTTGTTTATAGCGTAAGTAGCATTTTTGTATTGGGTTTATTACACAGGAACTGTAAAACGCTTTTGCAACTGCAATTCCTTGTATCTATGAGTATAAATTATTTCCTTTATGTCTAGGTATGTCCATGCCGTGTATACGATGTTTCACAATAACCTTCTTCATAAAGTGTTGTTTTATTTCAAAGGGATATAACTATATTTTTAATTATACAGCAATTTTGAAAGAAAATTGTTCTTTTAGAGATAATTGGGAGATGCTAGTTCTTATTGAGCCCTCACTAGAACTCTAGCAGTGTAATTGAAACCATAGCTAATAACTTTTGAAGGATATTAAAATCTCTCAATATGTTAGAAAGCCGACTTGTTAAACAATTGATGATAGCAAGCTAGGTTTCAATTCAAGTAAAAACGTAGAGACAACTCTTAAATCTGCAATTGCAAGGAAGAGATTTACAACAAAAAAAACATAAACAAGCGAATAATTTACAATTAAAATAATATTGTATTTAAGTAATTAAAATTTTTCGTATCAATTTTACGATATATCATTAAAAGTAAAGCGTATCTAGTAATTCAATTTACCATAATTACTTATAATGCCATTTAGACGACCTGTTTTATGATTTTGCACTAAGAATTTAATTATTTAGAAAGCAATAACTTGTGCGTAGAACTATAATAAAATCAAAAATTAATTTATATTAAAACTACATTCACCAGAATTAACGTTCTCCCTATTACTGCCACATTTGTAAGATATTTTCGCATTTATATTGCCATGAAATGACATATCCTCACTAAAGTTAAGTGTATATTAAAAGCAACGCTTGATGGGTTATGTATGCGACAGGAAAAGTTAAGCGACAATTACACGGAACGAAACTACATTTATCTTTTCTGTTAACTACTGTGTTTTTTGCATGGAAAAATGGAGTGAGTGCTGAGTATTCTTTTACAGGATGTCCTCTCTCTCATCAAGACTTGTATAGAGGGCAATCTAAACGATCTGAACGAGAATGAATCTCTGCAAATCTTCTTATAGCCAAGCTGCCCTCAAAGCGTTATATGCCTTCCAGTTTGATTCTAACACGATCTAGTGATGTTACAGAAGGCTCGATGAACTCGTAAAAAATTTCAAAGTTATGGTTAGATAGATATCCAGTTAGTCGAGTGTCAAAAGAAATAAAATAGTTGACTTTTTAGGAAGATGTGCCAGTGAGGATTGATTTACAATGCCTGAACCGACTTGATTGAGTTTCTACGGCACATAGTGAGGCAGAACCCACAGAAACAGAAACAGAACACTAAACAACGCAACGTTTAATTAATTCGGGATACGTGTTTCGAAGACTGCCTTATCGACCGAGTGCCGAATTATTCATACAGTATTTCATGGAAAAAATAACAAATGATACGCCCTTTTGACAGCTGCTGACGTCAGTTACATATTGAAGCTATAACAAAATAGTAGGTTATCTAAATCAGGATTCGTAATCATCACCTTTTGGTCTCGTGTAATTAAATAGTTTCAAAAGATTTGTCTATGCCTGTAGCTTGCTTTTCTGTAAATTATTTTAATAAACAAATTTGCTTAGGATAAATTCCATATTTAGGAATGACGGGATTATGACAAAATTGGAGTACCACAGGAGCATGGGTGGTAAACGCATATTTAATGATTCTGAATCAATGATGAAACAGCATTTTATGGAAAGTGGTTGGCATCTGTCTGCAAAATATGCATGAATAGTTTTTTGTGGTTGGCATTTGAAAGATCTATCTTAAATCTACCAGGAATTGTGGAATCTTTTAATAAAGTTCTCGTCAATTGACCGCTGATATCTTGACATCTCCAGAGTAACGCTTAGGAGTATTTCCATAATTGGTAGTTCGATAATCCTGTTTCGATACATCTACCAGCAACATCAGTTTGGTTTTTGAAAGATCTAGAATAGTTTTGAAGCATCAGTGAGGGCGGACCTTCTTATTTATGTATCACATGACATATATCAAAGAGTGATTTCTGTTATCTTAAGCCTGCAGATTTATGTACAGCTTTTGATTGCAGTCCTGTAAATAAAAGTAATATTAATTAAGCCATAAAACAAAACAAAAAACATATTAATGCATATCAATGACTCATTCATGATTAATGGTATCCACTTTAATTTTGGATCTATTGTTGCCCTACTGTGCTGCAAAATTATTTGTGTTTGTTCTGTTTGAACTTGTCTGGTAGTGCCAGCATTTCGACAAGAATGACAGCATAAACTCCTTTTACGTCAAAATGATGTGCAGAGATAAATTCTTGCTTCCTTGCTAAGGAAGACAATTGTAATATAAGATATTACTTTGAGATTTACTTGTTTCAGTAACATTTCTTATTTATTGAAAGAGTGACATTTAATTAATGAGAAGAACGAACTATAGATAAACCGAGAAGGCATGTGTGAGAAAGGGATACAAGGAATGGCAGTGATTAAATAAAAAAAAAATGTCAGCATTTATAGTTACAAAACAAATAGGAAAGCCATAAATATGGTTTTAATATTATGTTACGTTACTTAAAAACATATTCCTACACTTTAAATGAATTTAATATACTTCTGTTATATAAATTTAATGTTTTTAGACATACTTGACATTTCAACGTTTTTATGTAGGTACCTTTAGTAATACAACTGTATATTCATACACATGCCATCTTTAACATTATAACATTAAGAGTCCATTAAAACAAATTCTTTCCTGTTTATTGTTTTCATAGGTTTATTAAACCTGTTTGCTCTCACCTTAATAACATTACTCTATAGATTAACTTTAATAGAGGATGCATTCAGATTATAGTTCTGCAAATAGTTGATAAGATGGAATTCGCTGCAACCATCATCGTAAACTGAAACTATTATATTTACGATTTGTAGATAGCTTTGTACTGGTGAAAAGGAATGAAACTTACAAACGACATTAAATAGGAAAATATCAACACAATAACCTTCCTTTTTTAACTCTTTGCTCCGGTAGCTAGGAACAGTGGTAATCATAAATAGTAGAAACATAAAAAAAAATATTTCATCTCTGTAATCATCATGGTCAAACAAGCAATAAATGATGACTACATAGGCAATATAAGGTTTAAAGCTTTATCCTTTTTTGCCATCTTTCAAATGAATATTATTTCCTGTCATATAAACAAAAATAACGGAGTAATATTCACCTATTATTACAACTCGGTTGTCATCCTGCCTTTTCTCTTGTTCTTTTGTATCCCTCCTAGACGAAACGCGCATTTTACAAGCTCGACTGTTCAAAATCCTTTACTGCATGATTTATACTCGATAGTTTAAGGTAAATCAAGTGCATTAATCTCACGAAGGTACCAGAGTTGACAACGTACACAATAATATATGCACGTATGTATGTATGTAAAGGTATAATCCCCTGTTCATTTGTGAGCCATTCAGCTAAACGTAATGTACAATGAACAGCGTGAGAAGCTTTTTTGTTATGGATATTGTATACAAATACGACACATTAAAAGTGGTCACCTTTTTTTAAAGCGCAGCGTGTAAGAGATGACTTGATGACAAATAAAACGTATTGTAGTGGTTATTGTCGCTTGTTCTTTTTTATGTCAGAATAAGCAAGAGAGTCGACTGGAAGTTTATAAAGATACGGGTCGAAATTTGAAGCCTATATTTGTGAGCATACCTGGGTGAAAAATATTTTAATATGAAAAATATTGGAACTTTTTTCCACTATTCATTCGGACGGGACTGTATTTATACATTATAAATTTCTAAGGGAAAAGCAAATACTTGATTTATTAACCTAGAACCTCATTTTGCTATTAGTGACGATTATGATAGTTGATAACTGTACTTTGTATAAGCAAATAATTTTAAAGTATAAATTAATGACATAGGAAAGACATTTATTTATAAAATACGACGATGTGCGTTAACTCAATTTCATTGCATGTTTATTTTGAACAGTCGGCTGCAATTACGTGCACGTATAGGCAGACATACAGGCGTGTATTCAATCGAACGTCTTTCTCCTTTACTACATTTTATTACCTCGCATCAGGCTTACCGTTCTGAAGACAGTCGATGATAAAAATTTTAACGACAGTTTGAAACTAACTGAATACCCGTTCGCTGCCTCTTTTTAATTAACGTTTTTGAACTTCTTCCACTATTAAAATAATCAAATCCAGTTCCGTAAAGTGTTGTCCTTAATTTAACTTTATTGTGGCGGCAATACGTTTAATGTACTACGCACAAGAGGAATTATCCAGTTCACGCTCTTCTAATATGTATACATACTATGGAAAACCTTGACGTCGTCTTTTCTATTTGAACGGATTTCTTATTTGAAATTTGCTTTTGACATCCTTTAATTCTATCTAGGTCTCACTAAAAGAGGTTATAAAAACAATATTGGGTTATAAAGGTAACCTCTTTCAGTTATAATGAAAATATTTTAATTTAAACTAAAAATAATCTTGTACAAAATACGTACGTCATCTTAAACTGACATGCAAAAATGAAAGATGTTAAGTATAAATCGTGAAAAGTATGTTTACAATTACTACTGACATTTACTAATAAGATGTCTATAAATTTATTTTGTTATTAAAGTAAAAATCACCTGATACAATGCGAAAATACTACTTCCTGTTTACCACTTTTTTTTTCTTCCAAGATTTTCACGACCATTGTGACTGTGTGTTTATTTGGAAGTTTGCTTATATTATAAATTATGGAAAAGTATAAACATGAAGTGGTTTGGAAATTTAACACTGAGAAAAAGTATGGGTACAAAATCAAGTAACATTTATTCCTGTGGAGGCATTGTGATTTGAAAGTAAATCTTCAGCTTTAAATATAGTAAATTATGAAACGTTGAAATACAGAAAAAAATTAATTTTATGAAACTTTGTCGAAGTTTAAGTAACTACTTTCCAGTTACACCTGATTTACAAACACTTAATGTCAATTCCTTCAACTGGCATTGAGTTTAAGGTTTTTGGACGTGACAACTAGAAAAAAATTGGTATGCATGAATGAATAAGAAGAATAATATGCAAAACGCGTGTGTCACTCATTTTCCACTTATTAGAGAAACACGGTTTTCAGTGATATGATTTAAATCGTAAGTGCAGTAACTAGACTGATGCTAACTGACTTCTCACTAAAATTTTGTAACTAGCTACAATTTAACGAGTTTTTTCAGCTGATGTTTGCGTTGCCTCTGTAAATGTGTTTTCATGCCTTTGGTACAGCATTGCCTCGCTGTTGCACTTTTAATTATGTCCCAACTGCGAATGATAGCTCAATCAGAGTATGGGCTTAGCGAGCTGCCTAAGCACAACTCATGCCTCAGTTCTCGAATTAGGCTCGTGCAAAGTTTTATTTGTGATACCTACTCCATCAATTCACTGTACGACCAACAACAGATGTCTAATTTACCTCCTCAAAATACAGTAAAAAGTTGGAATAGTGTGTATGAGTGACCCATTTTCATATATTGTTGAGGGTGCTAAGGAACGTATGGGTGGTAGAAAAGAACTGAGACACGCTTCATTTTCAACATACTATTGATAGTTACTGAACGAATAAAATGGCAGCAAAACCAGTGATGCAAGATACCCAGGTATTTATTTTTTAAGGTAAAATACCTGGGTATTTAACCATAAGTGGGTATATATTTAGTGAGTGAAAATATGGGTATGCAATATCATTAAAGTTATTTGTAGTCATTTAAAAGTACATTATAAAATATTTTCTTTATTAAATAAAACAAAAACACAGAAATAAACATTTTTTATTTAAACATATTATGAATTAGTCATCCTATTCTGATCCATTACTGTCCTCGGATTCTTGATATCGTACTTCCTTTTCCATATCGCTCCAAGTTTCAATCTCAGCTGAACTACTGAAACTTGAATTTGATTCATCTAACTTCCTCTTGAATTTAGAAGTAGAAGCTCTGGGTTCTTCTTGTATATCAATTACTGCAGACTCCAGCTCCATCGGTTGTTGAAAAGTTGTTGATTTAGGTTGCGTTTGTTTTCTATGAATTAAATTCCAATTATGGGCCAAATATGTTATTTTGGCAGCGCGTTCGGCTGTTAATCTATTTCTTTTTTTAGTATGGATCCAACTAAATGTACTGAACGTTCTTTCAGTCGCTGCAGAAGTTACTGGTGCGCTTAAGATACGAATAGCAACAGTTGCCAGTGTATTTGTTCCTCGTAACTACAATTGGGTAGGTAAATATGATTTCGGGTAAATACCTATTTTTTTATTACCTAAAGATAAATGAAACTGGGTATGTCTTAACTAAATCTGCACCTGATTTCAACATCACTGAGCAAAACTATAATAAAGTTAAAACTAATTCTGCCGACATTATATTCAAACTTTTCAAATATAAAATTACTAAATCTGCACAACTCTACGATTTTAACACCTATAAATGTCCTTTATTACCACCTATAATAAAGTTAATCGAATAATTCTGCAGATATTATATTGAAACTTTTCAAGACTCTTTCAAAGTAACTGATTCTCGACTTTTATTTGGAAATATCTAATTAGGGATAAGCACAACTCTACTGGACTAACTAGAAACTATTAAGAAATCTTGATGGCAATACATTTGTGCAGAATGACACCTCTATTTATTGTAGAAGAATTTATCAGGCTGTTCCAATCGATATAATCAGCATTGTTGACCACATACAAAATCTTGCTGGCGAAGACCTACATTTATCAGTTCGTCGTTTATCATTTCAAAAAAAACGAATGTATCTTCCATAGAATTTTAAGGCATCGTTTGCGTATTTTTGCATACAAAGTATCAGTTATTCAATCTTAATTAGAGATCACGCTAGTAGGCTTAATTATTGCAATTTCTTTCAATAAAATTTAAATACATAATAGCAAAATTCTTGATCTAAGTTTTTTTACTGATGAAGCACGGTTTTATTTAAGCGGCTTTGGAAATAAATAGTTGTTTGATTAATATCCCATGTTTAAAGTTATACGTAAATTTAAATTAATCAGATTTTTTTTTGTTTTTCTTGTCTTGTTTTCATCATACTTCTCAAATAGATAGAAATTTCTGATATAAATGAGACATGAGTCGAACAATTTCACCTTTTCGTTTGGAATTCCACATGGAAGCAATCTTAAGTCCCTCTCATTCTTATTATTCATCCACGATATTTTTGATTGGCTGGACTGCCGCAAGGTTTTGTTTGCAGACGATTAAAATTATTTTGTTTAAAGTTATTAATGACATTTACAATTGCATCTCATTACAACAACTTGATCGTTTAATCAAATACGAATATCTGAAATTTAATAAAAAGTTGATCAATAACGACTATGTAACAGGAGACCAGCTAGCGAGGGAGGGTTCCCAAAAGAAATTTACCGGACCGCAGCCAAGTCTAGGTATCAGAAAGAGTGCAGTACTGGGTGCAATCAATGTGTAGATTATAAACCAACACCAACTAAATTGGAACCATGTACCTGGACAAAGGCACAGCAAACGGATGACAGAACGACCATCACAACGATAAACTGCTGACTTACTTGCATTAAACAGGATTCAGTTTAGGACAGTAACATGTCTATTAACAGGATATGGCTTTCAAAGAGGTCACTTGCAGACTCTGTAATGAGGAGGAGGAAACAACCTCTCATATCATCTTCGAATGCGTAGCACTAAGTCAACGTAGGGTTATTTACCTGTTTGAGTAAAATAAAATCAAGGTAGGAATAAGACAATAGGCCCAGTGAGCCGCAGTGTTAGGGATAACTAAAGACTGCCCTGCCTTGATAGTAATCTATCTCTTTAAAGATGTCGAGAGTCGATTACTGACCACAGTTGACCGAGTTTATAGTATCTAGAACGAGAATTATTTCAAAGACTGATAATACTCCAAATTTTATTTAAGAAATTGACAACTGAAATAATAAGAAACCTGCTATTCTTACTACTCGTGTATACTGACATGGACCCTGACATTTATAAATTCTATTCTTGTTCCTACAACTTTTTAAAATAATGAAATATATTTTACGTCCTGTATTACAAATTTACGACTTCGATATACATAACCTTTCTGTGTTGCTATTGTTAAATTACACACATCTTTGCTTGCTTTTACGAGTAGATCGTTCTACATGATCACGTCAATACTAAATCTCACTAGCAGCCACAGCGTACATCGTTACGTTCGAATTTCATGAATATTAAATACGTATCGTGTAAATAAATTATTATGAAATATCCGTATTTTTAATGATGTCCACCATAGTTTCAACATATCTGGCAACAATTTTTAAAGAAAATCTAACACGATCATGTTAATTCTCCAAATTACACATGACCAGCCACCTGTTTACCCGCACAGACATTTGTTAGATTTCGTTAAATATGTATAGTTATCGTTTGTATTCCTTCTTCTATATGTTACATGCGTACTGCTGCCTTATTTATTTAAGTTATTATCAAACGGATCAGTGGTGTACGCACAGCACTAAATGAAGACGTTTACATCGAATTTATAATACGACAGCGCCTTTATCGGTTGTAAAAGTACAAATATTCGGAGATTACTAATTCAAATATGAAGAAATGACAGTGAAAAATAGGTAATAATGAGTAAAACGTGATTCTGTCTAAATTATAAATGAAGACGCGATGTTTACTTTATACATTATGCGGTGTATTATCGGTAGTGAAAGATTGTAAATAAACAAAAAAAATACCAGAAAAATTATCAATATAAATATTAAAATGGTGTCCTGGAAGGTGTCAACTATGAATTTTGATAACGCGTGGTATATATGAAAAATATCTTGTTTTTCCCTTAAATGGTTATGGAAGGTAATTATCAGTACACCTTACGAATTTCATGGAAACAGATGAATGGTCATGCTTGAGAAAATATGGAAGGTTGAACTAAGAGAACGATACAATGGAAGTATAGGCTTAACAGAGTAATGAAGTCCACGGAAATAAATTACTTGAAGTATATATTGTAATCAGTAATCAGTTAAAATCGAATTTATTACACTGAAGAGCAGAAAAAAAGTTTTCTCTCAGAATGTTGTCGCGCAAGATTCCCGAAGGACGGGCATTTTAATACTTTCTACATTTTGACTCGCCTTTAAAGTAAGAAATGATTATTTGATTCTATATTTTGTCTATGCAGCATCCCTCTTGACGGTCTCTTGATTGTCCACAGTCTTAACGACATTCTTCATTAATTCTAGTTTGAAAGAATTGCGTTTAGATGATTCTGCTCTAATGTAGTTCATGTTATCTCATTGTGTTCATGTTATCTCATTCGCATAAAAAACGACACTACTGTGTACAACCAAGCTAACGACCAAAAAAATGTATTAACCTTCGAATTACCAAAATATTTTATTCGTACACAAGCAATCACTAAACTATTTTCTTCGAAAAAGGAATCTTTAAATTGAGAATGATTACTATATCTATGTACACTCTTAAAGAAGATTCCATTTTCTTTAGCTATGAACCAAGCATTTCAAACTGCTTCTTGAGGCTCAAGTAAATAGCTCGCTTCGAAAGTTGTATCATCAAAATCTGTTCTGTTTTTCTTCTTACTACTTGCATTACAATCTCAACTCTTTTCATCTTATGTCACATGTTCTGGAACGTCTTGCACAGGCAATTCTTCGTAGTGCGGACTGGTCTCCCAGTTAGGGTATGCCAGTATCTGTTTTGATTTTGACATAATCGCTTTAATGTTTATTAACTAGAAATTCAGTTAGAGGAGTTATCCTTGGGTACCCTCCAAAATGGCATATCGTGTGTGCCATTATTCTATTCAGTGAGAAGCTTAGAATACGATAAACAAAAGATATGTGATGACCAGGCACTTGTCTGTCAGCGTTCTTATAAATTAAATATCTTATTAAACTTTGTATCAATTTTGTTTCACAGTATAAAGAAAATATACCCACATGAACCTGTGCCCTTGTTTATAAAAAAATCCTATTGTATCGTTCGTATTACCTATCTAAATTTACGATTCACAAAAAAAAGATACAACATTCATTCAAAGTGGATATGATAGCAAAAGACCCTTGAATCGTAAACATCTGAATTATGGGCGACACTTATTAATGATTTAGCGACTACAGGACAACAAAAGTCGTCATAGTGGAAAAATAGACAAGTTTCCTCTTCTTATGCAATTTTTGCCAATGCACCAACTTGCTATGGGTAAGTATACT
The DNA here is from genome assembly GCA_023690525.1 of Holotrichia oblita. Lineage (NCBI taxonomy): Eukaryota > Metazoa > Arthropoda > Insecta > Coleoptera > Scarabaeidae > Holotrichia > Holotrichia oblita. Next base: position 75,083,430 of record CM043021.1, on the reverse strand, counting down.
GGTTTATGCCGATACGTATAAGTGTCTCTTATTTATGGTCGAACGCTAATAAACGCCTGATTTATGAGGTCTTTCCATAACGGTCGGATATTAATCCTGTAAACGACTGGACGATTCATCAAACTTAGAAGGGACGGACGATGTGCAACTGCTAATACATCAGAACATTGCTGCACGCATACTGAAACCTAGACGAGTCTGCATGTAATCAGCGTGTTTATTTTTGAAAGCGTCAGATGTGTTTCTGCGAAGTGTATAAGGTAATGTAATGAGGAAGATGTCACAAGTAATATTCTTCCGTCTTACGAGTGTGATTTAGCACGCATCGTTTAGATTTTGGATGCGACTTCCATAATCGGAACAATTTTTTTATCGGCTTGAGTTATTTATATGTGCGATATTGATAGGCTTTAAACGAAGTTACAGTGCGAATCATGTGATAATTTGTTTATTACGTCACAAAATCCCAGATAAAATAGAACAACGTTTCGAACGAAAAAATGAATTTCTCTCGTTTTTAAATTTCCAATGATGTTTGTCATTGGTTCATTTTTTGTGTCGGTTAATGAGAGCCACAAAACTTAGCAACTCTCAAGTAATGCACTTTTAATTCGACTATACAATTTAGCACCTGAGACACTTAATTTCTTGACTACTATCTACTTGAGATTCCGAATAACTGCGTCTTGTCGAATTGACTATCTAAATAGTGGGAGGGTAGTGGCGTAGTTGTATAGTGACCAGTACACTGTTTCCCAGTCCGGTGAAACTGAGTTCGAACTCCGGCACTTTTTCTCTGAATTTGATTTTCTGTAGTTCCCCACATTCCATGGCAAATGCAAAGAAGCAACATCCTAAGTCATCATAATTAATATGCAGATAAAAGGTTCAATTTCAAATAAATTCACTACGTAACTTGAACCAGCTTAAAACTCTTGAGAAGGAAACTACACAAGAAAAATTAAAGAGATTATGTTGATCATATTTATTCATTTTGAAACTAGAAACATAAACATAGCAAATTTGTAGCATTCTTCATAACATGAACAATAGAACCATATTCGAAACAGCTAACAACAAAGGCAAAGTATAAAATTTTAATAGTTGTAAAGTCCTTCAATTATCTGGCAATTCGTATGATAAATCGCAATCGTTTACAGGCTACAGAGGAAAGGTAATCAATATGATAATTGAAGGTTAAACGTTGATCAAAGATTATTCCAAGGTCTTTGAATGTATTAGCTTTACTCAACACGTGTTCATCAATGGTGTATGAAGAGGGAACAGCTTTATTTATGCGAGTGTAAGTGACGACCTGACATTTACGTATGTTTAATTTTAGTTTATGCTCTAAGCACCACTGTGATACATAATTTATGTTATGTTGAAGGTTCTGAATATCATATTCATCTTTTATAGCTGAGAAAAGTTTGACGTCATCAGCATAAGCTAACGCAGGGCATTTAAGATTAATAATTAAATCATTCAAGTATAAAATAAATAGAAGTGGGCCTAAGTTAGAGCCCTGAGGTACTCCTGATGTTGATACAAATTCCCTTGAATGGTAGCCATTGTAGAAAATCTGATTAATCCTGTTAAATAGGTAACTTTCCATAAGCTTCAAAAATGCAGACATTTCAAAATGACTTAATTTTTGTAATATAAATTCAACAAATTCAACAAAATTCGTATACACGACATCTACTTGTCCTCGGGCATCTAGCACCTCGCAATTCCCTAGGACTGACGAATCATCTTTTTTATAAACGGGTATCAATCTGGCTTGTTTCCAAAACTCGGGAAAGATGTTGCACTGAATGGATAGGTTAATAAGTATTGCTAATGACTTCGCAGAGACAAATCTACCATCTCTAGTATTAGAAGTATACCTTGTTTAATTTGAGACTTGTAAAAAGACGTTCACATAATATTTCTATACGTTATCTATTATCGCCTGTTTCAATTAAAACATTGACCCTAATACCCTAAACACTAATAAAATAATATAAAATTCTTTCCATAATTAAGTCTCCTAATCTGTAAGTTTATAATTTTTGCAATAATTGTTGTTAGATCAATATTTTCCCTTAGAAAAATGATGACATTGTCTCTTATTCAATTAATTTGAGTACGGTCTACCTTCGCTCAGTACATCATATTCATGTCAAATATATTCATAATTCTTTTCGCTTAGATTTCTTTTAAATAGTGTCTACCCTCCGGCCTGCGGCTATACGGTTTATTACAGTTGCCCAGTTATATTTACCTGAATATTGCTCTAAGTAAGGAAAGCCTACAATAGATTCGTTTTATGGCAGTTTGAGTCGTTTAAAGTGCTCGCGATAGTACATAATTATATTTACAGCATTCAATTTACATATGTATGCTAAGCTTACACTAAACGCGGTGGTCACCAAAATAAAGCTGTTATTAGAAATCTCTGATTTATTTCTTGTGATGAATTTTCACAGGACAACATCGCAAACTAAAAACCAAAAATTGAAATCATCGAAATAAATAGCAACTAAAGTTTTAGAAAACAGCTCAAGTAAAATCGAAAAAAACAATATCGAAAATTCCACCTTGACAATTGATTCTGTTTGTTTTTTAATCTGGGTCGTTAGCCTGAAGATGGCATTTACCAAAACCTCGAAAAAAGAAAACTAACTACAAATAACAATACAATAACTATGCAAATAACATTCTTCCTTCTTGCATTTCAGACAATCCATAATGTGACTTTAACAACCAACACGGTGTAATGATGACATCGGTTTCATATCGAGAGGACACAACGAAGCTACCATCGAATGAATTCTGAAAGCACATCATTATTTTGCAAGTAAGCAGCCTACATTATATTTAAATTTTTCAATGAACAATTTGCAAATTCTTATGCTTAAGTATGTTATACTCGTAATCACATCCATTAATTTGAATACCTGAACCACCTTTTTCATGTACATATCTGGTTGTAACAGATCGTTGTAACAACCACAATGATGATTTTGTGTTTTATGTGGTTGGTTAATTGATTTTAAAACTTAATAGTTTGTTAATTCTTATTGCATGCCATATATGCAACGTTATGGTTACAGTAAAAACATTCTTGGCGTGCCTTATACGTGAAAATTTATGATTTATTGTGATAAGTTAGCACTTCCGCACTTACGCCTGTTCACGTATTGATACCAGAGTTATTTTTAATGATAAAAAAATTACTAATCCTGGTATGTCATAGAGTCTGGTGTATTGTTAATTTCAATTCAGCTTTGATATTTGAAAAGGATCTTTTAGCACTAAAATACACATCCGGAAATTATTCTTCGAAATCTTGGTGTAGCCTAGCTAAAAAATGTTAAATTGCATGGCGCCATCGAAAGCAAACATTTCAGACAGATTCTGTGAAATGCTCATAAAACACTGATTACGCAAATATTTGTATGTGCGTGTTAACTTAAGTAGTTGTTAGGAAAAGGCGACGGTGTCATAACATTAACAACAAATATTTTAAGGAACTGAAACTAAGCAGAAAGTATTCCCTATACCGACTACTTCATGATTTTTACCAAAATTTATTTTATTGTATTTTCGCGCTTTGATACCTTCGCAATTCAAATCATGTGTCAAGTTAAATTTATGATTTATTAAAACATAATAATTACACCCATTACATTCATCATAATTCATACATCCCGATATCATTTTCCATTATTATTGTATTCAAATTAACTTTCAACGATATCAAATATATAATCTCGTATGGCCATAATTGTTTGATGTTACATCAGTGTCGGTAAATTATTTTGATGTCTTAACTAAGCTTACAACAACCATCTTTCAACTAAATAAATATCATTGTTAGCGCAGGATCAAATTACCTGAATTTAAATCAAACATGTCAATTGTCCGTCAAGCTTGATTTATAGTTCTTGTTTATGTATGAATCGAAGGCATTATTGAATACTGCTTTTATTAAGTTCAGCTTAGATATGTATGTGATTGTGATTATAACAAGGATCATATCGTATACATACATATACCTGGATGAGAGAGTTTGTTCCCTCTCGTGAATGAGGATTCGAATTAAAGAAAAGTTGATTCAAGGATTGTGTTCATTATTATTTGTTTGTTGTTGGATACAACACCTAACACAATACTACTCTTCTTAAATTTGAAACTGACTATTTGTCAATCTTAACCCAGGCGTGTATACAGTCAGTCGCAAAATTCAACTACATCTTCGTAACTTTTGAAATTTAGCATTCAAGAAAGAGTTCTAATTTCTTTTTATTGAGTATACAGTGGGAATAATTATGCACAAACAGGTATGTCAGTCATTAGATTCTATGAATGTGTTCGTAAGGATCTGAACAATTTGGATCGGAATACCATACGTTGGTAAATTAATTGAAAGATATACGGTACAAAACTAGTACAATACGATGGTGTAAGTGAAATTTTGAAATTCCGATATGGAGGGGAGAGGGAGGGAGAGCTAGCACTCTACTTAAGATCGAATATATCTCTGAAGCTAACGTGTTACAAAATGTTTGGTTTGTGGCTCAAAACGAGTACAATACAATGGTGTAAGTGCAATTTTGAAACTCCGATATGATGGTAAGGGGAAGGGCAGGAGGGGGAGGGGGAGCACGCTACTTAAGATCGATTATATCTCTAAACATAACGAGAATATTTGGTTTGTGGTACAAAACTAGTACAATACGATGGTGTAAGTGCAATTTTGAAATTCTGACATGAGGAGGGTAAGGGGAGGGACGAGGGTTGTTGATGTCCTCCATCTAAATTTGATTATATCTTCTAAACGGGGGAGGTACAAAATGTTTAAATTTTTTAAATTGAAAAGATCCATGTTGTAAGGTTAAGTTAAAGCAAAATGAAGGACATGGGGAAAGGAGTAAAAACACAGAAGTTGAAGATGTCTGATTATTAACATGTATAGGCAAACTGAATAAATATGTTGTACATTTTGGTTCCTATTTGACTTAAGTACTTTAATCATAGTTATTTTAGTTTAAACATTTTTCTGTAATATTATAATTTGTAGATTCTAGACTGATGATGGCTAATTGCCGAAACATGTATCTGGAGTAAATTAAATATTTTGTAAGGAATAGAGGATTATTTTTATTCTACATAAAATGTTTAATGTTTGGTATAAACCGGTACAAAATGGGTACAAAACTTTAGTTCAGAAGGAATTTTAAAAAGTAGATAGAGAGTGGGTGAGGGGAGAGGAGTAGGAGGGCCTGGCGACATGCAGCCGATTGAAAGTTCTTTTCATCTGAAAAGATGACACTTTCCCAAAGAGATGACGTTGTTGATTGGCTTGAGTTAGAAACATTTTTCTATCAGCGGAACAGTTTCTTAAATTAGAGTTTTTAATACGACAAAGTTTCTTCTTTTACTGCCATAGCGGTAGAAAAGGTATTATTTCGGAGCTGTGTATCATTATTCGCAGTAGCAATCTTTGTTCTTCCTGATCCAATATTTTTTGTTAATCTTGCTTCCTTAACCCGTGCTTGCTTAATTCACATAATAGTATTTTTACCCACACTCTCGGGCAACTCGTCGTAATGACCACCGGTTCGCCAATATCATCACTATTCTAGATTTTCTAACTGTGCTTAAACGTTGCATTTTCAAATTGAATAGACACACAGAAAAAAACGCCCACTCACAATAAATAAATTTAAGCAACACATATTGATGGTGGTTATAGTACATTTAATTACACTGTAATTCTAAACATGTAGGTTCTAAACTGTCAACAAAAAATCAAATACTAATGCTATCGTCAATGCTCTTCAAAAGGGTGCCAATAGAGCATAAATTTTGTCAGTACGTTTATAACATCTCATATTTGTATTAATCATTTAAATTCGTTGTTAAATACTGAAGATACGAAACAGATACGCTTTACTTATCGTATTACTCTGACTTGTCATTGGGAACAATAGATCACTGTGCATACGCATTATATACTACTTTTATAAAGCTGAATTACTTAAGGTATTAGAAATACATATATGAACTACAACAACGTTGATACCTGTCTTCAATCACACAGCTACAATCCATATATCTTCCTTATCAAGTAGGATAGATAAAATAAAAAATTACGTTCTGGTCGATGTTGCAAAATTACGAAGGCGACTTACTGCTGGGATTGCGAACGCAGCAGGTGGTATCGTGAACTGTAAGACCCCGACAGCCGCATCTGCATAATACCTTCTCAGATACGGCGTGCAAAATGTACACAAGTCAAGTAGTCACCAACCAAGAGAGATCTTAAGTAACGACATGCTTAATGGATTCAGCTGTTTACTGAGGCTTTTACTTTTTACTGTAATAGATCGGATGCCGTGTCAATGGTTGCGGTTATATGCGCGCAATAATCTTAGAAAACTTTATTAAGCGGCTTCAGACAGTGTTGTTTGTAGAACTTATTGCAATGGTTTAACGATGACGTTCTTGTTGGATTATTTACCATTATATTTAATGTTTGCGGATTATTTGCGAAATGTGATATTGTAGAGCTAAATTATGCGAATGATTGTGCTTGCTTAAGTAGGATATACTTCCTTATAGATTGATGAACGATATATGGTAAAGAACCTCTCTTTCAATATTTTGCTATTAGTCCTGAATTTCTGTGCTTTTGAATTGCACCAGTGTTCTTTAATTCTAACTAACATTAGTTCTGTGTTCATGCCGAAATCTATTTGTTTTTTGGAATGGTTTTTATTTGGTTTAGAATGTATTCTAAGCTTGCACGTCTTGCTGTGTCCATAATAGTCTACTTTTATTTGGCAATATTCATTTAAACACAGCACTTTCTTTAGGTTCCCAACGTTGGACGTTTTTCCTGAATTGGCTTTTAAAGACGCAAAAAAAAAGATTCCGATACAACTCAAAATGTTGGCCCCCCTTTGTGCAACATTCTAGGCGATAGCATTCCGTTCAGTATCAGAGTGCCATCAGGAATACATTGTTATTTGTGGGCAAACTTCGTTCGATATTTCTAGACCAGTTTAGTTGTTTGCTCCTTGCATGCCATTATACAGTCATTCTCGCGGATATACAGATCTATAGCGAGTACGTCCGCTTTCAAAAAAACGTGGGGTAACTCTAAGGCCATTAAACAATTGCTTCTTTGACAATGAGTTCGAATTTCCGCCCCTTCATCGATCCTAGATCCATATGTGTACCAGACAAGTAATCCATTTTTCCAGTGGATCACCGCGCAAATTACCCAGGTCACTTATGAAGGGATCATCCTCCCGGTATAGAAGGCCGTGTTGAGGTTGACCCTCCACGTCATGGAACACAGTTTCTAGATAGTTCCCAAAAAACAGTTGCCTTCTCAAGAGCAGAGTCAGACGGGTCTCACGTTGAAGCGAAACATTTCCAACAGATCTCTTTAGTTCGTTAAAGTAATTAAATTCGTATTAAAGTGCTTATTCATATTTAATTCAAATTCGCATTTAATTTGAAAAAGATACATAGCACTTGGTTCTCAATGTTTCCCACGTCCACAGAAAAAAGGTTATATCTATTACTGCGAAGTGAATGGACTGTATAATAGCAAATGGCATACGACGATTCACGTAACGAATTGTATTATTAAATTTTAATACATCTTCTTTATGCTATATAATTTAATAAATAGACATTGCAAGATCTGCTTGCAGCAAATTATAATGAAATATACCATTATTTTTAATTAAAGAATTACACCATACGTTTATATTATTTTTACCTCGACCGTTAATTCCTCAATGTGATGGTATTCCTATCACTCAAAATACCTTAACCTTACTGAGCATCAACTAGTTTCGTCTAGGTTTCAAATCTCTGTTGGAGCAACATTGGTGATAACTTTCTTGGAGGAATTTTCAATTTTTTTTTTTTGATTTAAAATGAATCTATATTTACATCTATTATTTTTCGCAACTTCAATGCGCTTGAGGCTTCTTAAAATTCAAATTGTGAGTGTGTTGTGTGTGTCTGAGAAATCGTCACTCACGGATTATATTCTTGAAAGAAGTGTATATATATTGGTTTCTCAGACATATCTATCTATTGATTCTAACACTCCTCTCTTCGAATGAGCAAAGCCCCCTTTCGGTGGTGGTGGTGGGGGTGGAGAGGAAGGAGAGGGGGAGAGGGAGGGTGGTAACGTTTTGGGTTTATAAGTTCATACCATTAATATAAGGACAAGTAACAAGTCACCACAGATAGCTGAAACAGTATTTGGAGCAAGTGCAACTCATGTAGTTGTATTTATTCTGGCAACACTTTCTCGCAGGGTAAGTAGGTAACCCAAACAATGTTTTAGGTTCATTATAAGAAATCAGTGTACATTTACCACTTTACAACAGAAATCCTTTTTAACATATACTTACTATTAAACTGTCCAGAACCTTTCTGCTAAGACAGTCCAGGCTGACTAATGTGCTTGAATTTTATCTACTTTTAGATGATAATTTAAAACAGTATTAAATTAAAATTATTAGTCTTGCAAATTATATATTATGGATATGCTTTGTACTTCTATCTATTCTATTTAAAAAAAATGGTTACAAAGCTTTTAATTGCATTTTGTCATTTGATTGTGAAGAGAATTCATCAAGAAAGACAACATTTAATTAGATGCTGCGTCTCTGTGATGAATAAATGGCACAAGTGGGGGGTTGGCAACAGTTATCTTCGGTAAATAACGATAGGATTATATCATTTCCACAAATTAAATCATGAACAAAAGTATCGTCAAGCAGTTTTAACATCAAATTTTGAAATCTCCAGTTCCTCTTTTTCAGCCAAGGCTAAAAATATTCTGATAGATTCATAACGCACAACTAGGGCAAAGGTTTCGAAGTAATCAACACTTTGTCTCTGCGTAAAACCTTTTGCCACAAGCCGGGCTTTGTATTTTAGGATGCTTCCATCAATATTCCTCTTAATATTATAAAACCATTGACACCCAATAGGTTTCTTCATATCGGGCAGCTCTGTCAAATACCACGCTGAATTTTCTTTCAGAGCATTAAATTCTTCTAACATAGCTTCTCTCAAGTGTCTTGCACCTGGGCACAAGGTAGCATCATAATATGATACTGGAACTGTGTCAACTGCCAATGTTTCTAAATACATCGGTCTTTTAATATTGATTCAACCTCGCTCTTCTTTCATTAGAAGCATCTTCTCTATTTTGGGGAACTTCATCCTTTTCTTGAGGGCTTTTCTTCTTCAACAATTTCATGAAAATGACTAAAATCAAGATCACAAGCACCATTTAAATTTTGATGATTTGACTCATCAAAGTCTACATCACAATCTACACTTTTCATGACAAAATTCATTTTAAACAAGTTTCCATATCTAATGGCTTCTGCAGAAATTCTACCACTCTTTTCTCTTATTTCACATCTCTTTTCATAACAATGGAAAGAAAAACCTTTCTGATTTATAGCACCCACAGAAAATAAATTTCTTTTCAAATCAGGTACATACAAGACATTACTGTCATATAGCTTGTTATTTAAAAGTAGGTACTTGAATTTCTACACAACCAATTCCAGCTACAGGTAATTGTTTATTGTCTGATCTCTTTACAGAATGTACTCTAGTATTTGAATCAAATTGGTTGCACCTGAATCAACAAGTTAAGTTCAAGTAACAAAAATTAGGAGAAAGAAACTAGAAGGTAGATATTTTATTTGAAATCAGATAGTCAGATGATACAACCATTGTTTGTAGATAATATGTGTTTATAAGAAACGAGGAAACAGATAATAAGAAATGGATGACAGGTGGTAATCCATGTACTGGTGTGGGAGTTTACTTAACAGTGCATTTATATATTATAAATGACGTCACGTGATAACGTTTCGATTTCATTTGCAATTTGAATTAATGAAGTGATTAGTTTGCAATAAATAATGTTCCGAAACAGTAGTTGAATCCTTAACGATTCCAGTTAAGTAATTCGAATAAATTCTATAACCTAGTTATTTTTTCAAAAAAGTTGTACAACAAAAATTTTGTTTAGTGGTTTTTTATAAACTCATTTCTAGGTAAATAAATACAACAATATGTATGTACAACAGACAATGTATTGGACGGTTTATTGTTCTCGCACTGCATTAAAATTGTTACGCCCATTTTATTTCATGAAATACTCCTTGGAATTTCAGGAATCCACACATAAATGTGTCGTTATGGTAATCAAACGAGGCAAAATATTTACGTGATAGGTTTGAAATTGTATAATGAATTAGGCATTCGTGTTAAAAATATTCTCATTGGTTGGCATCCATTTCATGGAGTTTATAAACACTTAATATTTCTTTGTGTTATTCGATCGAAACTGTTGTAAAATATTCAGCTAGTGGTATTTTAATGATTCCTACTATTTACCTTTAAAATTGAGTAATGTTCTATCAATTTAACATAATGGTATATAATAGGTTAAGAATAGCTACTATATCAGCCAATGATTTATTTGTTACACACGTCAAACATTTCGTTACTTACATCATTTTATTAAATGAATGAGATTTCCATTAAATCAACTAAAACGATTTCCTATCTATGTAAATCGTGTATATCACGATTATACCTCCATGTTATCGATGAACTATTTATCTTTTTGCGTCTATCATTTGTCACTTCGATTCCCGTAGGCGAATACACTCTACGGTATTACACGCTATTCACTTCAGCTTTGAGTTCTCAATGAAGTTAAAAGGATCGGCTGACTTGTATGCCGATACGAGGAATCGAATTCTTGTTGCGTTAAACTGTCAGTCACTTTGGTAGCAACGTGCAAAGCACGGATTTCATTGATCAAATAACGTGCGGATATCTTTTCAAACAAGACGCTCTTCAACTTGGCGGATGAAATAAATGAGTGTAGACGCGTCTCGTGGAGATGTTATTTATACTAAAATTTGAATGCAATTCCCTAATCTAAAGCACGGAAATTTAGATATCTGACGTTACTTTGCGAACATGTAAATACCGCGATCTTTCTTAATGTTTTGAAATTTTATGGTTGATTTTAATTCCGCTAAATCTAGTTTTTGAGAGGAAGTAGTAGATTCTTTTGCAAAATAATATTAAATCTGTATTGTTTAGATATCAATTATATCCATATTGTTGTATGTTAACGAATATATCCATCGATAAATGCTTCCTTAGACTTCCCGTTCAACAAGTGTATTGCCATCGACAAACAAACAATTCGCATTTCCTTTCTTCCTCATTATCTTTGTCCATCAATGAAACATAGCCCATTCAGGATTTAATGAGAATTGGATTTTATTGAAAACAAACAAGCCGCTAATGAGCTACGCTTCTTCGAGTGCTTTCACCAGAAATACACCGAGTAAAACCCCAGGAGAAATTGCTTTAATTAACAAGAACGACGATTGATTAATTAGCTAATTGACAACGGAAATCTATTTATTCGTCCGTTGCTGCTATTATTGTTTCTTACAATTGTTACTTTTTTTTCTAAAAACAGTCCTGATTAACATGCCGTTCTAAAAACAAACCTGTTTACTGGTCCACCCGTTGCGAAGTAGGGTGAGGTCACCTAGATCGTTTCAGTTCTACCAAGAAAGCAGTAATATATCAATTTTATTGTGTTATTTAGATCTGAATAAATTATGATAATTGCAGCAATTTTTTGGACTTTAACAATACAGAATCGTACAGTTATTTTCAAGCTACTTTGCGTTTTGTTATTATTATAAAATTATATACTGAATATTCTATAGCGCCTTTAGAAGTATGAAACTAGAAATAAAGTAGGCCACTGCGCAGCTCATCATGGCAGGATCATCATCTCACATCAACCTTTTCACTATTCAAATGTATTCCTTAGTTTCATCTTTTATATGCTAATGCATCTTTACACTCTACCAAGTGTGTTGTCTGATGAGTACGATTCATAAATCGAAATATACAAATTATACATATCACGTTCTAATATATCTTCGCGAAATACCTTTGTTAATAACAGAGCGGTTACCTGGCCATTTGTTATATCTTCATGGACGGATCTAATTTCAGCAAACTATGTGGTTGTTTAGATGTTATCCGAGGCGGGCGTTGAATGTGTAAAGCACCATTAAGGTTAGCCTTATGGTACGAGAGAAGTCCAATTACGTTCGTGATTTAATGTCGCTTACGCACGTTAATACACGCCGAATGCACTTGAGATTCGATATCTGCGTGATAAAGGTTACGAATTAATTTATTTTAGTTCATGATCAACATTTTACTTTTTCGTATCGTTGCACTCATCAGCTTGAAGTAAAGCTATACGTATTTTGGATTTTGAGTTTTAATTTTTAAGCTACAAATATGTAGTATGCACAAGAAGGAAATAAGCCTTAAACTCCCTAAAAAGTACTGAACTAAATAGCAACTCATTTGTATTCGTTGGTTTTAATGTTTGAATCGGACGACCAATTCTTGTTGCAATTTTTGGCACACCAAAGTTTTGTTCCTGGAAGATGTAGATGTTTCCATGTCATCAGTATAGATGACTATCTGAAGCTCTAGAATTATGAGCAAATCATTATCAATGAAATTAAGATATAATGACTTGATGGAGCTAATAACGCCATTTTGTTGAATATAAGAAGTTCCTCCCTAGCAGGAAAATTATAATGATGTTAGAAATTGTTCCATCAGAAATCATTTTGGCAATTAATCCTGTATACCACACTGTCGAATAGTCTTGCAATGCCTTATAATACCGCTCAAATAGTTCATGTAATTTCCTACCAGTTCTGTCTTCTCAAAAATCTGAAATATAGTGGCTTCAGATTTACTATGACATTACTTGGTCGCTACTATAGCGTGTTTCCAGGCCGAGATTCGCTATTTCAACTGCTTTGTTTATAAGAACTAGAAGATTCTCAGCAACATCTATACTCGACTCTAGCTCATAGGTACTGTGAATTGTTGTCATTAGAAGGTACGTAGACAAATTGTAGCTATGACCTCAGCGTTTTCAAAAGCACCGTAGAGAACACGGCTGATATCCTGCAGAGGCTGAACATTATTTTTTTGCTTGTTAACCTTTAAGATCTTAGAGAGTACTTACCGGAGAAAACGATCTTCAATTGAAAGGAAAGATACCTGAGATTTGTCATCTTAGGTTACTCGAAGAACCCTCTTAAAGCCCTAAACAGAATGAACGCGAACAAGACGCGCACTAAGCGCCGAGAACTGTCAAAAGTAAGTTCATCTTATGGCATGACGTTGTTCTGAACAGAATAAACGCGCTGAACGCGCATCAGACGCTAAAAGTTGACCAACTTCCAACTTCTAGCGCAAACGACGTTGTCACCCGTTGTGAACATCGTAAACATAACCACACATTATCATCCAGAAACGGAAGTTTGATTCACGTTTAAAACGAAAAGTTGATTGAGTTGGTGCGCGATAGGGCTCACTGATATAATAAACAGTCGCCTGGGTATAAAAATGTGATTAAAAAAACAAAGGATTGGCAAGAAATAGGAGACGTTTTAGAGGTTACAGGTAAGTCAGCTATTTTCAATAATGCATATAATTCAATAATGGACAATTAGGGGAAGAATGTAGCAAGAGGTGGAAGAGCCTCCGAGACCGTTACACTCGTGAAGTGAAGAAACAAGAAAGCCTCCTAGTGACTGGTAGTTAATCACTACAATTAGATACCTTACCTTGGGAGCTCATGGAGGCAATGGCGTTTCTTCAAGAAATTAATCGACCTAGAAAGTAAAGTATAACAGAACATTATTAAAATTAATACTAAATAAGACTAAAACTATAGGAGTTCGAGCAATTTCCACAAAGAATCCTTTACAACTTCTGCAACTACGACTACAGAAGAGAGTGAAGAAATAGATGAGGCTACGCAGTCTTCAAGTTGCGCGGCATCTCAAACAGAGGTTCTAACCCAAGCTGGGGTTTCAACCCCACAAACATATAAAATAAAAAGAGAACTTCGCAAGATGTAAATTCTGCCTTTTTTGAAGCATCAAACATTTTTAAGGAAACAATTACATACCAACAAGAAAACTAAGAGAGACGATGAGAAATTTGGAGATACAGTGGGTCTGATGATCAGCAACATTGAAGATCCCATTGAAAAAAAACCAAAGCTTATATTTTGCAATATTTAGCAAATTTAAATGTATCAGTATGAATTATAGATAAGTTAGTAGGTATTAGTACTAGTCTGATATATTTTTATTATTGGGTATTGTAAGTAGCATTTAATTAGTAATGACAGTCTGTATTTACGTTTAAAATGAAAAATTACGTTTTAATTGTTTGTATTAACGACACATACAACTTTACAAATTACAGTTTAATTTTTGTTTTAAATCCTATTATACTGAAATGGTATAGACCCTTCTGTCATGAAGTAATCTGCCAAACTTTCTCGCAAATGAAATGCATTTCTTCTTGAATTATTGGAGCCCCCTACCCTGGCTTTCTGCAAAACTGTTACTACTTCCTTCCTCCAGTCTCCAGGTTGAATAACGCGACTTTCATCCTCCCAATCAACGTAATTTGTAGAGCAGTAACTATTATGTGGTAATGAACTTAATTTGATGTAATTATGTAAGGCTATTACTGCAAGTACAATGTGAACTGCATATTCTAGGAGTGCCTTCATTGTAGTTAATAAAATTCGCCACCTTGATACAAGTATCCCAAAACTGTTTCCAATCACACATCGGGCTGTAGAAAGTCGACAGTTAAAAATTCGTGCAGTCTCCAACAAAATAATAAGGATGCTTTTTATGGCTATGAGGTAAGTTTTGTTCTGCGGGCAAAGGTAGTGTATTGTTCATTAGAGCCTTACCCACGACTGACCTGGAAACGATACCTACAAAAATAATTCCCCGTGCGTTAGATCACTATCTGTAACAAACATTTTACCTACTCGAATTACTATCACTTCCATATGCTCCAACATCCACGGGTGTAAAATAATTATCTGCATCACACACAGCAAGTAAAACTATGCTGAAGCGTCCTTTATGATCACAATATAATGAACCAGAATTTGGAGGACATTCTATATTTATATATTTTCCATCGATAGTCCCCACATAGTGAGGCATATTCCATTGAGACCAAAATGCTTCGGATATTTTGGCATAATCTTGTAAAGTTGGAGGTGATACATAAATGTAACGGTAACTAACTCCTTGGGACAAGTATCTGTAACTGTTTTTAATAGAAATGTTACATGTTTTTATTGTGTTAATATACTAACGAAAGTGTTAATGCTAGCGACACTCAAAATCTATTGGTTGTCTGATCGCATGTTTTGTTAAATGTACTTCTAGTAAATTCAGAAGTTGATCATATAAACAACGCTCCATGCGTGTGTGTTTAAAGAATTCTTCTGGATCAATTTCCTTCTGCTTCAGATATGTTGTTGCAAAATATCCACTTGAGTTTCTATCCACGTTGAGAGGTCTGACCCACCAGCGTCTATTAAAATGTGGATTCGTTTTTATACGGATACACAGTTGGTAAATTAGATATAACAAATAAAACATTAAATATATTTCGAAATTGTCCATTTTAACAGGATATCTGAGTGACACAATAGTCGTTTTACATGTTCAGTTTGCAGCGTCATGTTCGCGCTATTCTGTTTGAAGATCGCTTTCCGAACATTTCATCGGCTAGTGCGCGCCTTGTTCGCGTTATCGTTCGCGTTCATTCTGTTTCTCATTTAACGATTACTAGATAAGTTCATTGAGCTTTTTTCCTCTGACTACGTTTATCTCACAACAAGATTCATAATTTGGTTTGTTGAAAGATGTTACATTTTCAAGACATTCAAAGATGCTACTAGTAAAGCCCATGGCTGTACGCTCATGGAAAGCAATGGTATAGATCTCACCCACACAGTTCCAACACCGAACAGTGTTAACATCGTTCTGAAACTGCCTCCAAAAGAAACTATAGTACGATTATGATATAAAGACATCTCAGATATCGATTGAGCAACCAATTCGAATGGAATGTTCTTGGCTGCGGCATGATTGGTGAATCCAACATAGCCTCAACATTTAAAGTATGCATGGCTGAACATTTAGGCTTTAATTCTTCTATGCAAGTTTTTGGAAGATATCAGGCGATATAAACATGATCCTACCGAAAAATAGTAAAATATCTAAAACGATGGTCGGCACTAGGGTTTTAGAGTATTAACGTTTGTAATACTCTAGTGTAAAATCCAGGTAGTCGAATATAATAATAAAACCAACGTATCACACGTTCATTAAAAGATCTCTTGATGTATGTATACTTCTTTTCTTAATGAAATCATTCCTCCATTACGTATTTACATTTCAATGATATCCTATATTTTTATCTCGTTCAAGAAGCACATAACGACCACTGACACATACTCACAATCAAGGGTCAGACATCATTATGATTCAATGTAAAGAAATCATTTCTTTAGGTATCGAAAAAAAAGCAATTTGCATATTAATTTGAAGGCGTGACAAATCATCTCCGTCTAACATTGTCCGTGTTGTTCTGCTATAATCTGTTACTTTCTCTAATCGGATTATAGAGGGTCCTCTCATTGTACACAATCCAGAATTTATTTACTTTAGCTACGCTTTAATAAAGGGATCACTTCGACGAATACATCGTGTTTGAATGTTAGGAATGGGTATTTCAATGCAGTAGGTTCAGTTAAATAATGCAGTTAAGATAAATTACCTCTACTGTATATTGTGTCAGAATCTGTAAGTATATACCACGGTCACAAATGAATGAGCTTGTTAATAGTGTTATTAATAATTTTTTAGCCTCCGAATATGTTTAGAGCTTACACGATAATAAATTTATGTTTAATAATATACTTACTATAGCGTGTATTTCGTCATATTTTCTGAGAAGTAATTATGTTTCTCATTTGTTCTTTCTGTAGTAGAATTTGATTTTCTTTTCAGCAGTGGAACTCTGATTAGTACAATTGTTTTGTTAGACTTGAAATGGAGCGATACGAAAATTCTATGGTGGAAATGTTTTGGTTTTTGCTAAGAAAATACAGTCACACAGAAAAGTATACGTCACTCACAAATACTGCGTATAGGAAAAAATTGATTTTATTTAAAAAAAGTGAATATACGAAAAAAATACATAAGAACACAAATATCAATTCCGTGGTTTAAATATAAAATAGAATATTTTAACATTGTATAAATAACAAAATCGAATTCACAGAATTTCCCTCGTTGCTTAATCTTATTATTAGATCTCGCATTTCAATACAAATTTCCTTTAATTTTTGACTCATTTTCATAAAAATATATTTTGTTTTATGGGCAACTCGCATTTAGAACCACAAATGCAGCCTGAAATTTGCAAACAAGTTGCTTTTTGACTTTACATCATACGTATTACTTATCTCTCCTACGATAGCGTCTCATGCATATAATACAAAACAGATGTGTAATTAATGAGACAATTGCAGTTTGTTTTGAACAAATGTGTCGTTGAACATATGAATGCGTAGGATGTTTTTATTAGAATCGTGTAGTTTGGCTTAAACTACAAATTTAGGAGAGGAACGTATACTTTTCTGTGTGACTGTATGTTTGGTACATATATGTGTTACATATGCGGTACGTTACAAATGAAGATAAGAGAAAAACTCATCAAGGGGGTTATTCTGGATATCCTCAGGAACCATGGTTGACGCCCTCTTTGCTAAATACTGTTCACTTCGCCATAACCGATAACCGCTTCCACTGCACTCACCACAAACGACAATACGTATAAGAAAAATGAGATGTTTTCTTGAAAATGTAGACAATATAACAATAGCATATGCGGTTCTTCATAATATGTGTTTAGAAGCAAATTTAGAAATGATGGTTGTTAAAGGTCCTACGCTTTTTTTTCATCGAATTTTTTATTTTTCATGCTTTGTTCTAAACACTTTTCAGTGGTTCTGCTTACGATATTCTTGACCCAAACTATTTAGTTTAGTTACCCGTTGTTCGCGCATTTTTTTGTTTGACTTCGTCCTTCTGCAAACTCTATAAGATCGTGCCAATGATCTGGAGGCATATGCACTTTTTTGTCTCATTTCCATTGCTTTCAACCTTCTAATTTGTAGCTAAAAAGAAATTGAAATTATAGAAATGGCCAACTACCAGTAAAATATCTATATTGTAGTTGAACACAAGATAAGGAAAGTTTGAACAACTACCAAATATTCCACAGGTTAGGGTTAGTAGTTTGTGGATGACATCTCTCTTTACAATATTCATTTCTCTTAGAGTGAATATTCCAAACGTCTGGCGATAATTAAATAATAGGTGTACAACTAGAAACTGAGCATTTTTTGGTGAAATTCAGCTTTATTGACAGCTTTATCTTCGAACTGTTTTTCTGCACATGAGCGTGGACCGTCCACAAGACAAAAATGTCCATCACGAAACTTCACTTCCTAGTAGCAAAAGCACCCATAGAATGACCACCCCAACCCAAATTAATCATTTCCATAGCTTCAGCAGCATTTTTTTAAATTAAGGTAAAACAGAACATTAACACTCTTTGTTATTTGCAAGCAACTGAAACTTGTGATATCAACAGCAATGACTAATCTAAATCTACCCAAAATGGTGGCCGTCTAAACATGTTTTCTAATGCAGCTAATTTCAGTGCGCTCTTTCTACTTATACAGCTATTAACTTCGTTTCAAAGCCTAGAAGCGAGAGCTTTCATTCAAAACTTGGGTCTGAGTACCAACTTTACGGAAATGTCAAATTTCAATTCTGACATACTTTTCTATTCCTTATAGTCCCAAACCAATTATTCAAAATGAGTTAGAGCTCATGTAGGCAATGGTTTTGAGTTGATGTCAGGATGGATAGCTTTCTAGAAATTTATTCAACCACAGGTAAGAATTTGGATGTTTTAAGGAACTTGATTTACAGTTTTAGTTTTGCAGCGCATGTAATACATTTTTATCTGCCTTTCTTTAAGGTTAATTTTCCGTTACACTCACGGCACTAGAACCATCTTTGTACTAACACGCAATACTCTAAAAACAGATTCCACGAAACCATCTCGCTAATGTAACGAATGCATGATCAACCCTATAAATCAATGCTATTTAAACCGCGATAAATATTCTCAATTACCATCTCAATTTGATCCATAAAAACCGCCCAGTCGATAAAACAGGTCTCCGCAATTAATACCATTGCGGGTTCAAGCATTGCAGATACATTGGGTTATTAATTAAGAAATTTTATTGTACGTACAACGTGTTAGGGCATTGGTTTATCACGCGTAATCGTCGTAAACCTCGTAGACAATCGCGTCATCTTACCATGGCCAAAGACAACCGGCACATGTTAAGAATGCTGCTCGCGAACGCGTAACTATCGAGGAACCTGTTTTGTTTAATGGCGTGTTACAGTAAACCGCTCATTGTAATTGCGTATCGATTCATTCGAACCTGATAAGAGTAAAAATTTGGAATGTCTGCCTTTTAATTTTAATGATGTCGAAAACATCCTCAGATAAGATATCTTGAAAAGGAGTTAATTCCTGCGAATTTCTAAACGATCCGCAATATTTTGTCACATCTTCAGAATACGGTTGGAGGCAGGTCGTTCAGGTAAAGAATTTGAAGTGAATGGTGAAGAAGATCGTCTTATCTTTAAGAAAGAACATGTTCGTTCTTAAGAAGGAACATGTTAAATGCGGTAACTGTTTTGTTGCTCTTGTGATGCTCCTAATTAATGGAGAAAACGTTACAAGATGTTGTTAATTAAGTGTGAATTTTAGGATATTTTTCTCGAATTAAATTCCTCCTACGTAAAATATACAGTATAACCTGTCATTTGCAAACATTTTGGTGTGATCTCATTTTCGATTATTTTTATTTATATTTATAATTTTAATTATAATATTTTTAAGTCGACAATTTTTTAGTTGGATGTGTAAATACGACACTGCCTAAATTTACTCATATATTAAGAAGTACCTGAAACTACTTCCTGCAAGATGGAGCTAAGATTAATTCAACAGTAATTGATTTATAATATCTAAAAGTTACACACACAAACTTACATTTCCAATCGAATATAAAGTGCTGCTGTGTCTGCACTTGATAATATTTGGAAAAACAGCAGGCAAAGACGTTTAGATATCAGTTTTAACCTAATTTTTTTCCTAAATTTATATACTTTCTACCTAGGTACGTATACTTAATTTATCTTCTTGGATTAACCGAAAAACTAATCGCTCATTTCCTCAACGGAAACATCTTTTTGCCCGAATAGAAATAAGTTCACGATCATAATTTGTTTTTCCTGGACGTCGTCTGTAACAAACGCGCACAGTATTTCGATTTATTGCATTTAGCTCCTTTAATCTACCCACATTTTCGCCTCGTAGCGGCTATCTGCTTTATGGAACTCCGACGCCTACTTCGATTTTTAGAGACGATCATAATACAAAACGATATCTAACGCGGGGGCTACGACGCTATGCACGTGTTAACTCGGTCCGGTCGGCTTTTGTTAATAGCCAACAGCTCGCGAACCTCTGCTCTCGGTCGTACTGTTTGTCGAGATTTTAATCTTCCGCAATACAATACATGTGTTTATTAGGTGGAAACACCTTTGCGATTGTTGTATATGGTAAATGCGCGGAGATGTAGTTCGTTCGAAACGATTTGTTTTTTTTTGGTTTTGGTTATTTCGTCTGAGTTTTATTTGCATGAAAAGTGAGAGTATACGATGTATTTTTATCTCAAACTAAAATATGCATTCAATTCCAAACTTACTAAACACCTTCACGATCTTATTTTATTTTTAGTTTTTCTCATAAGAGAAGGCAGCATATCTTAATAGGTTTGAACATTTACTTTGTTAAATTAATCGACCTCCGTAGAAAATTTGTAACCTAACCCTTACCAGCCCGCTTTATAACGATTTAGAAGTAGCGGTTGTTTCATTTTGTCATTGCTACACTTACCACAAGAGCAAAAAATGAATCGAAAGATTCCATGGTAGGTATTGAGAGTTATACTCTCTTCTTCTTCTTTGAGTGAAAAAATGATTGTAGAAACTACACTTTAATTATAAAATTTCGCAATTCGTATAGCATCTACAAAGAAGCTGCATTTGTGACATGCACATAAATCTTGTTTAACTTCCAAAAGAAAAAAAAAATCAAGCTCCCTTTGAAATAACATTTGTCATTGAACAAACAAAGACGACGTCGAATAAAATTATAGGAAAAAACAAAGCAGAATATCATCTGGAATATGTACTTGCGCACGTTTCAACTTTGTTTTCTTTCCTTTTTCTTCGCCGTTATGTTCATTCACTTCTTTGTATCGGACTGACATATTGATTTCAATTGTTTCTGACGTACTAAATTTAGGATAACTCACGTATAAGTGGTGTATTCTCTTCCTTGGTTGGTGTTTATTAATATAGTCATTGCATGCGTTTGTATACATGCATATATTACCCAGATGAACATGCTACTGGTAAATATAACTGGGATGCGTAATTTCGACACTATTGCTTTTATTTTCGCCTCGACTTTTTACAAGTTACAGATTTCCAAGAATTAGATGTTAAGGAATATATTAGAAAGTGATTCAACAAGCTTATTTACCTCGTTGTTCAATGTTTGTAGTGATAGTTTGAAGAGATAGGTTTAAATCTGTCCGAAGCGAAAGGAACTGACCCAAAATTACCACAAACGATGCATGCATGTACCATCGTTGAAAATTAAAATGTAAAAGTCTTTACGGCAACTCGACGGTTTAGAGTCGAATTGCGATACAAATTTTCTCATTTTAGTTTTCAACGATGGTACTTATATGCACATGCATTACCACTGTTAGAGGCAACACAGTTGTATTGGACATATATTTCATTGTAAGATATATAAAAGTTTGTTTATCTTGATTACAACACTTAATACTAAGGATCTAAAATAATTGCAACACGACATTGAAAAAATATTCAATAGAAATTTAAATAATAAGCTATGTTGAATCATTTAATTGGAAACCGCTAAACTTTGTCTTACCGCGAACTATGTCTCTGAGAAATAATATTTCATTAGCTGAAAAATATATTTTTGGGAAGCTTCAGGTTGCCTTGAAGGTCAGTTTTGTATTTTGAAGTAACATTGGGGAGGTAGAGGTACATTTAGTCAACATCTTCAGAGGATTTACCAAAAAATTTCGGGCTACTAGATCCGCATTGCTTCCCTTATTATACTGAAGAAGCTCTATGTTACTGTACATAACATTTCTCCATCCAATTATAACATATGAGGTCCTATTGTGGTCCAGGCCCACCTAAATAAGCTTGAGGTGCTACAAAATCAAATGCTCAGGATAATAATCGGAGCACTATGGCATGTCAGGAATGTCCAATAACGCACTCCCGACTCCCTTTCATAAAGCACTTCGTAATAACACTGGCAACCAAAACGCTGGACAGGATCTCTAATTCAGCAAACACGCTGGTCGCCCATCTGGCCGGACGGGACCCCAACAGATCTCCTCCTAAAATGTAGATGAGAAGAGTATTGAGTATCGCTACAGATTAGCCCAATAAAGCGTTGAAGACATCCTTATAGGAGAGATTTAGAACCATCAGGGAGTGTAGAATGCACCATCCCACATCTCATCCATCCAATGCCAGAAAGACCCTCATAAGCGATGAAAGGAACAAATGATCCAGAATTCGTCCCTAGAAGAGAGAAACAGGATCATAGGAGGAGGAATATCTTTTAGTATTTAAGTCTTTGTTTACTTTATTAACCATCATATGCACTTGCTCTACTATTGCGTGCTTATTATGAAATCCAAATTGATATTTTGAAATCTTTTTAATATACATCTCGAACACTTTATTTATGCTGGTAAAATGAAACAACTTCTAGCTGGTACTTTAGTTTTACATACTTGAAAAATGTTGCCAGAGATTAACGCTATTTTAATATTTATTTAGTTTATTATTGAGAAGACGCCTAGAACTTTAAAGGAGAGGTTGTAAAATTCCAAAGCCCAATTTTGGTACGTATAAATATATAAATTTCCAAACTCAACAAACCAAATCTCGCAAATCCGAAAATTCCAAAGACGACCAATCCAAATTTAGATCCAACTTAACCCCAAAATCATCAGACTTGTTAAGAGTAATTGGAAAAAAATAAAATTTCCTGTCAACTCATCAGTCAACCCAATCCTGTTTCCTTTTAATGTGCCTATTCAGGACTAACAATCAGGCAACTGCCAAAAGTATCATTAACATCAATTAGTAACAAATGTCAATAATTATAAGACAGTTAGTACTAGTATTTTTGTTTTCAAATAAAAATTTTGCAGCAAAATTGTTTGATTTTAATTTAGTTCAAAATTAATTCTATAACACCAATTTTTCCAGGCCATTTTATTTCAAGATATTAATTTCTGAAAAAATTAAATTCTTAAATTATTTCATCAGCAAATTTAATTGCTATGTATGACATTTACGACCAATATCCATTTTTATGATTACAATTGAAAATATACAAATTTTAATTACATGAAACCGTAGAAGTATCATTTACTGCCATGGAACATAAAATTCCATTTAGCATGTAAATAAGACGCAAACGACTTGAGAAATAACCAAATACGTACATTCTATCGATGCCAGATTCTTATTAAAAACAAATTAAGATTCCACTACATTTCGACTGCGTGCTTCTCTCGAGAAAAGAAAACGTATTTACGAAGAAGTGATGGAACAAGATTGGAGAAAAAAAAAGGACCGCTGAAAAAGCTGAGAAATCATAAGAAAGAAACAGATTATTCCCACCTACTTTTTCCTTTTTCTCCTGTGTTTACACACGATCGCCATGTGGACAGTGTGGGAAACATTAAATCACTAGCGTATAGTACCAACTGCGACGATATAAAAATAACTAGTTGGACATTGACGAGACGCACGTATGGTATGCGTTTTCTATGTGTGCGTTTGTATTTATGGACACGGTTAATATTTACAGGCCAAATATGGGTTTATATGACTTCTTTTCTCATGTTTGAGACGCGATGGGTATGAAAGCAAGGTATCGAGACGCACCGTTCCAAAAAGAAGTGAAAGAATCACGCTCGTAATGAAGCGTAATTGAATCTAATTTCAGTGACCAGTTTGAAAGGACGAGTGTTAAAATAAAAATCATTTGTATGATGTAGCTATTTGAAAATAATATACAAGAGGGCAACCTTCCAAATGCAGTCCATCCTCTTTACCTTATATTTACGTGTATCTAATTATATAGATTTTAAAAGAGGAATTGATGGTGTTCATCTCTAGAGATAATCTTCAGAAAACCACATACAAAGTATACATATATGGATACACACGTAAAACAACTACAACAAACAGAATTTGTTTCTAAATTGGCAATTCTTTTTAGAAATAAGCCATCAAATCTAACGGAAACTGAAATATACAAAATTGCCTCAAGTACTCTTAACAGTACATTTATAGACAGGTAATGGCGAAATTATCTCTCAATGAAGGTACTGTTTTAACATCTCATCGAATCTATAATGCTAACTGCAGTAGACTGTTTTAGATAACCTTAACGAGGCATTGCATACCAAAGAAACGTCGTAACGATATTAGACTCCAAAATAATCTTGCACTAAGCGTTTAATAAATTAAATAATTCAAAATATAACTAAACTTAACTTGTCCATTAAAAATTTTTACATCTTTATATCAAGATGACCCGAAACAGAAAAAGAACACTGAATAGTAAGTACGAACCCAAATCACCTAAGTGGCACCAACCTAACAACCTTAACAACATTTACTTGGACTACAAAAATTTAAAAATTCGCGGCAAAAAAGAAATTGAACTAGTTCTCCAGAAGGTTTACCGAATGACACACCAAAAACTGAAGAAAAGTACGAACACGTCTTCAGCCGAATTCAGAAGATGCAATACGCTGGAATTAATTAGAAGCGATAATAATGGCACTGAATAAGATAGAAGGCTTATCAAAGAAAACATAAACTAAATAATTCGCATTAAATCGAACCAAATTTTCATTTATAAGACCAGAAAATAGTCGAAATAAGTGTTCAGTAAAAAAAATATTCAAAGACGGAAGCATCTATGTAAAGATAGTAAAAAACCCTGAAACAATAGAAATTAATTTTAGACACTTTCAGTATTGAACCGACACAGACGGATTAAATAGATCAATCCTTAGATGGAAAACAAAGAAAAATTACATCTACAAAAATTATTGATTGCCCTCAAGACTATTGCTATTTCCAATCACACAAGAATATTCCATATTGCCGCTACTTCGTTTAAAGATTTGGATAAACTTCTTACTACAAATGCTAAATTCTATCAAGCCAGTGGTGCTAAGGAGGTGACAAACAATATACAAATAATAGTTAACCAAACTTACTATAAACAAGAAAACAATAAGCTAGAAAGAGTTCCATACGAGAAAGGTGTACTGTACACCGAGGCGCTGAGTTGTAACACCATCAACTCGAAATTAATCTGGGAGTGCCTTAGTAGCAACCTAGGCAAAAAAACAGAGATGCATTATGTAGAGTATCAAGACACCGTGGAATCAGCCACAACGACGAAGCTAACCCATTAATAGGGAAGGCCGCCACAACTTAGTTTATGGTACTGGACTCGTTTTGCGGTATAGGGGTGCACACCTACAAAAAAGGTCTTAAACATAGAGAGCGGAGGCTCAGAGTGTCCTTCTAGGAGAATCTTCCTGATTTGGGATATTTCAAGATATTCCTTAAAAACTACGATAAGCATACAGGAAAGAACTTACTAGAATTGAACAGAAACAGAGTCCGACTAGATTTTCTCAGAGGGCATTGTTACCTTGGGGTGACAAGGATAGGTCTGAAACAGTATAGCGCCTGCAGATTTTGCGGAGCGGAAGATGAAAGTCTGGAACGCCTGATATCTAACTGCACTGTTATCACCGAAAACCAAACGAATTATCTCGGCAAAAACATCATAGACAAACCTTCATCGAAACCGTCACAGTTATTACAGTTTATAATCACTTAGCTAGATCTCAAAGAGGCAACAGTGGCTTTTTAGACTCACAAAGGCTGTTTGGAAAAACCCAAGACTCAAATCAGGGATGGTATACTAGTTATATCAAATGATAGTACACCCCATGGTCACGTGCGCTAATCTAATGTAATGGTCGAAGCAGGTCTAATGTGGTGGTTGCAGAAACTATAAGAGCTAGTCTGAAAAACATTAAAATACACTTTTTGCCTCCAAATTGTGCTTCAATCAGCCAACCACTTGATCAGGGTGTTATTAAAAATTTTAAGCATAATTACAGAACTTTGATACTGAAGCACTTACTAGCAAACATTGAAATTTCTAACACAGCCAATGATTTAGTGAAACGAATAAACTTATTGGATACAGTTTATTTTGCTAAAAGTGCATGGGACCAAGTTACTTCTGAAACAGGTCAGAACTGTTTTCGTAAGGCAGGGTTTACGTTTAACAGCCAGGAATATCCGACAGCATTTGATGTTGATTTTGAACTTGAAGATGAATTGCCATTAAATCTACTTGCCGAAATTCAGAAAAAAGTGTTGCCGGCGTCAGTGGGCAAAGCTTAAACGATTTCTATCATGTCGATAATAATTTACCAGTTGAGAGATCACCTTTGGACTTACGAGCACCATTGCAAGAACAAATTTCTGAAGTTCAAGATATTCCTGATGACTCAACAGATGAACTTGAACCTTCAGATCTTCAAGATGTAAGAAACAAAATATGAACATATAAGGAGGCTTTGGCTAAAGCGCATGATCTTATAGCGTTAGTTTTCTTTGGCCTCCCCTAAGTAAGTGAAAGATTTAAACTTTTTAATTGTAGTGTCCTTTGTAACTGGATACATTTCTTGTAACGTTTTATTGAATAATCTCGTAGAAATTAATTTATCTATTAACTTTGGATCGTATCCATTGTTATAGGCAATTTGTTTAATAATGTTATATTCTTTACTATAGTCTGAAGTGGACATTGGTGTGTTAATCAATCTATGGATCATGCTGTGGGAAGCTGCTAATTTATGTTGATATGGATGGTTGGATTTGTTGTGAATAGTTATATCAGTATGTGATTATTTGTGGTAAATTGAAAATTGTACTTGGTTATTGACTATTTTTAACGTAAGATCTAAGAAGTTGATACTGTTATTCACTTCTTTTATGTATATATTATTTTAGTAGTTTTATAATCTGATATGTAGATCAAATATTAAAGATAATCACTGTCGAATCAGTAATATTAGTGCAACTTTTATATAACTATTAAAGGGTCGATGGCCACAGTGGTTAGGCGGCTGACTATCGTTGTGGGAGGACGATAGTTGCCGGGGTGCAATTCTCTGGAGGGACGGTGACATTTTTTCAGAGGGTTTAATCCCGGATCGACTTGCCATTCGCTGTTGGAAGCAAAGTGATTAAGAGCGCGGCATCATAAAAGGCATTGAACACAACTTACACACACAAACTACACCGCGAGAGTTGCAGTGATAGCCAGACAAGCGATACAGCTTACGGAGTCACTGCAACTAAGCACCCGCACCACACATAAAAAAATTGACCGGAAATTTAAATTTAATCTGATCTCTTATTATAAGTTTATGAAACCAGAAGAAAAGATTAGGGTCACCTTTATAGTTTGTGCTTGAGGTTGTGTCAATGCTTGACCACGCGATTTTGACACATTTGTAATGACATTTACGTCAAAATCGCGTGCTCAAGCATCGACACAACCTCAAGCACGGACTATAAATATGACCCATAGTAATGACACATGACAGTTTCTATGAATGTTACTAATAGGTATTATGATTCGGTCACCTAGCAGGGTGAGGTAGTCAAAGTAATATAATAAGCTATTTAATAACAGAAAATTGGAAACGCAGTTGAACAGATTTTCTATATAAATTCATAAATTTGCATGCCGCTACGCGATAAATAAGAAGCGGAATATGCTGTTTGATGTTTCCAATACAATCACGTTTGAATTACAGTATTACCAACTATGTTAATATGTAATTGCATACATGTGCATTATCACAATAATTATTCATTTAATTTGTGGATTAGTATAGATTGTTTCATTATTTATTCTCTCTATACAATCATGGGCACGAAAGAGGTATCGTCAGGAATTTATTACACAGACTCCCGCCAATCATAGCGTTCGCTAATACATAAGCAGCTATCATTGGAGAAATTTTTAAAATCTATAGTCGGATCATATTTTACTTGATTTAACATTTACTCCCACCAGCGGAGATTAAATTATAAATTAAAATTAATTCAGCATTTTTTCCGTTCATTCTCGTTATTTTCTCGACAACCTGTCGCTATTATTTAGATGAATTGTGTTGTAAATCTTCAAGGTTCGAGTCCGTGCAAAGCTATAATAAATTTATGTGATCGATGTGGAATTTTATAATACCACCATTGTTTTTTTTCCTACTCTCTATCGTAATTTATGTGGCGTCTATATCATGATATAAAAAAGATCTATTCATTTATTTCCATAATTCAGTTTATCAGAAGTAGTTTGTCAAATTCTCAATCGGTTTCAGTGATTGGAATTTGTTCGAATTTCACCTCTGATAGATTGCGATAATTTAAAAATTAATAGTGTCCACTTTATTTTATTTGTACCGAAAAGCAAATATTAGACATCTTGAAACAGCAACAGCTGGTGAAGGAACATTTTTCAGAGACAAGTAAGATTTAGCAATAATAAACGTTTTATATTTAAGTAATGTGTTAAAGAAACGAAAAATACTACATATGAAATGACTCTTAAAGTGTCAAAGGTGACCATTAGCCTTAAAAATTTCCTGATCAGAAAAGAAAAACTGTGGTTTCTCTTTTTTCTATAAAAGGTAAAATATGCAGATGTGTCGCAAAGAAGTTTCGAAAATAATACTGCTATCAAATTGTTAAAATGGCACCATTACATGCATAAGATATATTCTTATATAATTTGTGGCTTTAGTAACATGTTTTAATTTCTAAACACTAACAATTTGCATTTATATTGCTCGTAGTTGTTTATTTTATAAGAATTAAATTGTTTGCTTATTGTTCTAGTTTTATTATTGAAAAGAAATAGTAATGACATTAAGTTCTGCAACAAAGCTCTTCTATAATAGTTGCCAAAGCTTTCTTAAAGATTTATTACTCTAAAGTAAAACTTCGTGTTTTGAATGTAGTTTCAGCGACAATATGTATGGCTCCGAATGCTTCTAAATAAAACTATTCAATCTTACAAAAAAATATAATTTATGTTTATATAAAAGTTGTAAAATCTTACAAATAACAAATTCAGCGTCTACCTACAGCGCAAAAGAATTCATAAATGTCCAAATATAAAAACCTCATTTTATCACGCGGTATTACAAAAACCAGATCCGGCAACTAATTATTTCATCCTATATTACTAAAGACATTTTCATAAAATTAAAGCCCGTATTTTCCATTGTAATTACCATGCTTCAACGTTACGATGGGTCACCATTAAACTCTGATGACGAGATCTTGTAATCCTATTTTCGGGCTAAACATATGCAAATGAGATTTTAAATAAGTAGTAATACCAAAATAAACGTCGCTGACATTCACCATCCTGACATTTTCCATTCAATTACACATTTTACTTCGTTATGCATTCAACGATATGCCACACGAAAGTTGTACAGAATTGGATTGATGAATGCTACTTATCAGATCCATCTCTAATGATTCCCGTACTCGCATGAAATTTAGACATTCAAACATAACAAGCACTGATGTCTCCAAAATCCGTCGTGAAATACCATTTATCTATACGGCGGATCTAAGGAATCGATAAATTTCGGTCACATATGAGACAGTTATTCCGCTACCAATGCTCGAGAGCAATGACTGTGTCGTGGATTTATTGACGGTGTTGAAACCCCGATATATCACATTGATGACAACTGATGCGCGACTTTATTGCTCAAAATGTTTAGAGGGATCACAGGTCAAAATAGAAGTAGAATTACGACTCCTTTTCGAAAAAGAAAATTAATGCTTTTTTTATTTCTATAAAAGGAAAAATATGTAAATATGGCGCACACAAATGTTTAGAAAAAAAAAATTACCGCAGCGCCATTGAATTGGCACTAAGGCGCCATTTTATAACATCGTAAAATGTATATATTCCGCTAATGTATGTCTACAGTATTATCCGAATTAATTTGAGCTGGCGCCAAAATTAAAAACTGTGTCACAGACTGTATAGTGCTAAATTTAAATAGTAGTTGTTAAAAACTTTTGCAATATTAGTATTCTATTGATTTAATCAGGACCTTACACCCACACAAGAATGAAGAATCAACAAATTATAGAATAAAATTTACACAACATATTATGTAAATTAGTTTCATATAAATGAGAATTTAACATTGCATTCTTCATTTAATTGAGAAAATAATTTTTTTTAGTAAAGCATCCTATACATTATTTCTAGCAGTTTGAACGAGCCAATTACTCTAAATGAAACTTTTTATTTAGATAATTCTAAAATCTAAATTAATATTTATTCTTAAAAATAACATGAGAAATATTTATGATTAGAGAGAAGGGCAGTTAGGAGAATAAAACATTAATTAGGTTTATTACTAAGAATCCAAAACCCCAATAATTATCTCAGCTCTAGCATCATTCCTTTTGGTATCCTGATAAAGTACTGAGTAAACAGTAGAGAGATCAATAACTTTTAGAAAAAGGGACGTTGATGAAGATATAAATTTACCAGCGTACGCAAAAAATCTATTGCACGCTAAGCTTGCCTTATTTCAACAAACGATTTGATAACTTACAATTTACATATATGAAATTAACCTCAGTCTTTTACAAATTCAAGATTTTGCAAGCTGTTCTAGGTCCTTCTAGGTTTTTCTCATATTATTCGAGAGTTTTTGAAAATAATAATAACAAAACTTAGTTGAGAAATAAACTGAAGCTCGGCCCATTTTTGTCTTATTTTCAAATTTTTTAAAACTGTTTGATTTTGTTTTAATTGATTGCGAAATCAAAACGTAAATACAAAGAGTAAAACTTTTGCAGTACTACGCTAGAATAAGTCGCACGAGGCTGCTCGTCGCTGTGTGCTGAGAAATGTTTGTCGACATCGTAAAACTACATATTCAGGTAGTACACACGGTAAATTGCACCCTGAAATAGGCTGAAAGAGCGGGAAGGCTACGAACGTTGCTTACGAAGGAAAACATTACTGCTGCGTCAACAATCCTCAACAAAGACGGGCAAGTGACCTAGCAGCAGATAGAGGACATTTTAGGCCTAAATGCACCGGCCATTCCTCCGATTCTGCATGATCATTTGCGTGTGAATAAACTTTGTGGTCTCTGTGTGCCACACGGACTAACAGAAAAGGAGATGACATGAGGTGTAATTTGGCACTGAAAGATGTTAAAAATGTTTGCTAAGAGGCAATTTCGATATGTGAACAACATCGTGACAGGTAACGAGATTTGGTAATACTATTATGATGTGCTGACTAAAGTCTCTTGCACACGAGGCCGGTTTTCCTGTTGGATGGTTTGTTTGGAGCTGTGCAGGCTCCGCTGTCGGTTTTCGGTGATCGGTTAGCTGCTATTGCTACAGATGTGCAGTAATGGTATACCATCATGTCAAAGTCGCAACAGTCACAGTCACAAGATACGTCTCAAAAGTGGTTTAAAGACCAAATTGTAGTCCTCATTGATTCTTATAAAGATGAGGAGTATCTATACGCTGTGGGGTCTTCGAATTACCACAATAATCATTTGGGAAAGGCCACTCTGGAGAGGGTTGGAAATAAAGTGCGGAATCTTGGGCCTCTCACAACGTATCACGAATGCTCTATTAAATGTCGTATAATAGTATAATAGTAAAGTGAAAATGTCTCTCACTTCGAGAACTGGAACCGCTAATGTAAGTGTAGTCTGCTGCTCGTCTGCGACGAATCACCATTAGTGCGTCGTCCATCTTTGCTGACATGACGAGCAGTGCAAGCATGTCACTACGCAGGAGAGCCAAGGTCGTCTGACCTAGAACCTGCTGCTTAGCACGCAAGGCAGCCAACACACCTGCCAGCGAGCCGAACCAGCAAGGAAATAGGCGTGGGAAAACCAGCCTCGTGTGCAAGGGACGTAGGACTCAAACCAAAATCCCTCCTGTAGCTGTCAAAAGATCCCGATCTGTATCACACAAAAGATAGTCACAGTTTAGTAGTATACAGAGCAATGCCTGCCTGAAATGATCAAATCGATGAAGAACTTGCGACCAAAGTTAAGGATGGCTCTTGGTTTCTCCGTCATGACAAGGCTCCAGCTCACATTGCGTCAAAGCCAAAGCTTGCAACAAATATTTGACTACTATAGGGCTAAAACTTTTTCGTCATCCTCCTTACAGTGCAGACCTCTCCCTCTACGGTTTTGAGCTGTTACCAAATGTGAAAATGAAACTGAAAGGGAAACGGTTTTCTAGTGATGAGGAACTTGGGACAACGAATGTGCCTTACTCCCTAGTGGAACTTGGCAGAGCTGATTTAGCTGATTTCAAACAAGAGTTTGAAGACCGCGGGAGATATATCCTAATAGAAGTTCTGATCTAGCACTTCATGTTTTCTATTAGTAGGTTTAACAGATCTGATTTACAGCAAAACCAAAACCATCAGTACAGCCTAATTAAAAGTCAACAATAGCGAAGCAATGGTTACTGTTCCACTTACATTGTACTATCGAGATTTTGCAAGTTTGAAATTCAGACTTGAGATATGATTTTTCCGAAAAAGTAGGTAGCAAAAAGTTTAACCTGGTTTGTTAATTGTAAGGTAATACACCTTTTCTACTCTGAAGATTATTACCTTATTTATGATTAACTACATCCAAGAATATCAGGACGAATACTATAACCGATCTCAACCAGATCTCAAGATTTACTCACAACCCAGCAGATATTTGATACGGCATTTTAAAATAATTATAAAGTATTTCTAGAATACAGTAGAGTCTCGATTAACCGTCACCCTAGGGACCGTTGGGGTGACGGATGAGAGAATAATCGATAAAAATAAAATGCTGCGCATTATTTATAACACAGGTTGATTTGGGGACAATTTAGTAAAGCTTTTAAACTTTCTATTTAATATTGAAATGCTCTGATCGGTTGGTTATAAGCAGCGCAGTTGTTCTTTAAAATCAAATTGGGGTATACGACTTATAAACATATCTACTGCACTGAATTGCAGTGTTAATTTTTGATTTTTTTTCTCATAGACCTGACGGTTAATAGAAACTGACGGTTAAAAGGGTGACAGTTAATCGAGACTCTACTGTATGTGATCATTCTGGAAATCTGTTTAACTTGAATCATGAATATCACTTATAATTTTCTCATCGGAGAAGCTCCCAGCAATTCCCTTCTCTACTCTTTTTGTAGAATTTTTATATCTATCAATCAATAGGGAGCATTCTCAAAGTGACTGAGTGTACTCATAAAAGACATTTTTCTTGTAAACAATATAATAATTCATAAATGTGGTGCTTTGCGTCATATACTGCGTCGGTACAATTAGACTTGGATCTTGTGTTGTAACAATATATACAACATTGTTTAATCATGTACCATTTCTTTATCAAGATATGTAGAACAGGTTTGCTCAAGCTTACCTTGTTTACATTGATTTATGTCATTAAATATACAGCATTAAATGAAGCGTAATGAATTCGAATATTATGTCAATTAATGCGTAGAATTTTAAATTAATTGCCTGTAAATCGATCTAACTCATCTCAATTATATCAACTCTTACCATTAAACACCGTAAATTGTAAATACAATAATTATTTTCGTAATCAACTATAGCAAATTTAAACATCTACAATCGTGCGTCACTCGTTGAATGGACGACGAAAATAAGCGTTGGCATTGCCACACCCTTCTATCTTAGAAAGTCCACCCCGTTCAACAGGTGGGCGAACACCGGAGCCAATTACTTCGACCCCTTCCTAGTTAGCGCTCGTAGATTGGCAACACTGCGTCTGAGCGGAAACCGAATGCGTTGGTGATACTAGAGCTATATTAGAAAATAAATTTTAATTGTCAGCTTAATTTCCGTTTGATTGATTAGAAAGACGGAAGTAAGTTGAGATCGTGAATTCCACTTAATGATTCATTACTTTTAAATAGTTATTTCAACTTAATCATAATAATTTGATACCCTATCTTTTTGTTGCAGGTAATGCCGCGTTTATAGACAATCACGTTATGGATCATCGACGAATCTCGCAGACGTTTTGGAGGAGAAAATGTCGACCGCATAAGTGAATACTCACTTATCTTCTGGATAGTAAGAACCTTACTAAGATCTAACGGACGCACATCACACAGCCGAGGTTTGAGGGTAGTCATTTTCCACCCTTTATTCCTCGAAATTTCCACTCACGCCAGCACTGGCTACTATGCAAATTGCACTACTTTTTCGAATTTTCATCGCGGTAAGTTTACATGTGTAATTGTTATTAGAAGTTATTAGTTCAGAATTGTACACATATTTAAGAAGTTTACTTTATTTAATTATCGTTTTTTAAGGTTTGAAACTTTGGTTTTTTTAATGGTTCCCATCATTTATTGTCTTTGTTCTCGTAAAACTCCAATAGTTTGCATTTGAAATTTGATTACTCGTTTGGAATTTATCACAATGATGAGCGAAGGAGCATGATATGCTCTATAAATAACACTAACGTAAGTTGCACAATATTTTATATAAAACAACACAGCGTGGAATTCTTTATATGTAAATTACACCGGGTTTGCGGCAATACTCCTTTATAATAGTTTAGTGTTCTTTATAATATTTTGCTCTTAACTCATAAGAACCATAGTTTTATGGCTATAGCTGTATAAAATGCATGGAACTCATAAATTCTCGTTGATAACATGACGACGTGGGAAGCAATTCGGAATAATCAATTACCGTATCGATTCAATTAATGCACATATGTCAGTTTGGGTCGTAATTTTATCGTCGGACAATATTTTGATCCGCCTGCGTGTCGGACCCCCCTGCACTTATGGAAATTTCGACGTATGAACAAGGCGACTGACTGTATTTTATCGAATGCTGGTGGGCCCATCCGCATGATATAATGAACGTTGTTGGGTGGACGTGTTCGAATATTGAAATCGGTCGTAAAAGTAAATAATTTTAATTGTGGATGTCCACGTCGAGATGTGCGCGCTTTTCATTCCGCCCATTATTTATGTAAAAATATTGCAATTACGATTCGATACAACAACGTCGGTTTGAGCGGCTGTGAAATTATTATACGGGCGATGTAAACTTACAGCCCCGTTAGTTTAAAATGAAAATAAATTCCTAATTATTTGTGGTTGATGTAACTTTACCGTATTGCTTGCTTTTTATCAATGCCATTTCCTCTAACTTCTCTAAGACAATTAAACGTACAATAAGCTGTTGTAGACACAAAAATTACAGACACTGTTTTTTTTTACTTTTTAAGTTGTATCCAACGAAATCGGTATTCTCTAGGATATCACCAACTAAAGTGAAGGGTTTATCTACAAAAATACTTTACGGTAGTTCCGTGGTGGTCCTTGTCATTTAAGTAAATCCCGACCTGCCGACAAGGGCTTATCTCACCGACTGATTTAGACCCCTTTAAATGCTTCAAATCGACACGTGTAATTAGATAAGGGGACACTCGTTTAACAGTTGTGTAGATAAGGTTTTGAGTTTTATGTAATTGGCTGTTCACGCATTTAACACTTGTCTAAAAGAATAGGAAAATAATTTCGAGGAAGGTTCGGATCGTTGTTATCTATCCGTTCATTAAGAAGGCACTCAGATATAATGGAGCCTTAATAAATTTAATAACTATTGTATTGACGTTTGATAAGCATTGCTTCTAGATTAAGTTTAACTTATAATTAAAACAAAATAAATAAAACACAAGGTTCACTCACAGACATTATATTACAAAGACTAATAATCCAATACTGAGAAGTAGCATTTTAGGTAAATTCTCCTTCGGTATTCCTTCATGCATCCAACGCTCTCGGTTAGCCCTTTTAAATTATCAAAGCTTCTTAATATTTAATTTGACAGATATCTTTAAGAGTAGTTCTGGCCAGTTCCTTTCCAACATACTAAAGCAAAAATTATGTAATTTTGATGATCCTGAATCCTTGATCTTGGAGATCCGTGCGTTTCTGAATTCTGATCGCAACTTTTAGGAGACCATTAGGTCAAGCCGTTCTAGATCCTTCTTCAAAAGAGATGGGATTCAGCCTTCGGCTAGCGAGTAAAACTTCCTAACACTATCTAAAGTGTCTAAAAGCATCCTCCAATTTTATATTTAAAGGGTCGACATATTCTTATATAAATGAACTTCAATCCATGTTTAATGCCGGTTATATCCGGTTCGGTAAAATCCTCGTTTAGTTGACGTTAACGATTTTGCTTCGGTGGAAAGGGGTAACCAGCAATATTTCTGAAAAATGCAACACGAAAGTGCTTGATTTTGTCGGGATCAGTATTCTTCCCTGATTGGTATAATCAAGAAGTATCTCGCGCTTGTATCTTGTATGTATATCTATTTAATTCTTTCGAGTGACAAAATGTTGGATGAGAAAAGTTGTTTCAAATTTTGTGTAAAAAATTGAATTGCAAAACATTGAGAATGTTAAAAGATGACTTTAATGACGATATTATGTTAAACTCATACGTTTATGAATGGTGTAAATGTTTCTAAGAGAAGGCCAAAAAGATGTCGAAGATAATGCGACATCTGGACGTCCTGACGAAAATCCATCACTAACGAAAATGGTAGTTAATAATAGAAAAAAAAAATCATTAACACAACGATTACAGAAGATAAGACTCAGTTATCTTTTTCCTGGACGAAACTGATACATATTACATAACTGATAGCAATGAAGTATCTGATGCTGTCTTCTCTAGAAGAGTGGAATGTCGTTTCTGATACTAGGAGCTGTCTAATTTTACCAGATGGATTACAAAGGATTTTTATGTTTATAAAATATGCCTTAACCCTTTCGGTCATAGTATCGTCAATTGATGACACCGTATTTTAGCTTCCAGCATAGGAACTGAATAGCTGCAAATACCATTTGGTCATGGTGTATTCAATTGAACATATTATTGGCAATCCCAACAATGCACTGTGGTGCCACCTGGTGCTGAAAGGCAGTAACAAAAAATTAAAATTTCTATGCTGGTGGACGCCGACTTGCTACAAGGTGCTGTACACTACATTTTGAATGTTACTGCAATTGCTGTTATATTCTGTTTTTGGAATTCTTGTTTTGTGTATCGTGTGCACGAAAGTGAACAGTTGTGTGTGTGACAGGTCCCATTAGTGGACGTCGTCAAATAAATGCAGTACGACTATACGGATATTATTATACAGGGTAGCATAACTTCAAATATTAAGTAACAAGTTCATATATTTATTCATTACCATATCGATAATCCCCAAAAATGTCGTCTAAACGACGATTGACATATGAGGAAATGGTGCACTTCGCCGAGCATCTGTTGGAAATTGAAGATCTGAGCGAAGACACTCCTGAATGAAAGACTTGGACCTTAGTATTTGCCTGTGAGTGACGAAGATTTTGAAGAAGAAAATGAACAAATCCAGGAATCTGAAAAAGTTGTGGAAACTGAACAAGTCAAGGAAGATGTACTTGCTGAAGAAGTGCCTATTGAACTTCAGCCTGGCCCAAGCACCTCATGTTCAGCTTCAACCCGCAAAAAAGACGTAATGAAGGAGTTCAAGACGCAAAATGAACTTATTCCCAAAGAAAAGATTGGTTGGTGGAAAGGAATCCAATTTATAACTCCAAACATCAAGTGGTTTGAGAAAACAGTTGAAGATGTAGTTGAGCTAGAAAGTTGAAGAAATGGTTGAGTTCACAAATTTGTATGCCATATAACAGCATCAAAGATTTGGTCCCACCTGCCTCGAAGAAATGAAAACGTGTGTTGGCATCCATTTGCTGCTCATTTGTTATTTTGTTACACTTTAGTCACGATGTCGTCAATTGACGACATTTCATCTATCTCATATGTATTTTTCGACCCTGAACGTTGAGGTTGGTAACCCTTCGAAAGTGATATCCCATTAGTTAAGAGGAAAATGAAAAATTGCAAATAGAATGAGACTTCACTTCAGAAGACACTTGTTAATGTTCCAGATTTTTTCTCTGAACCAAAATAAATAGTGACCGACTGGCTTGGCTATATTAAGACTAATTTCATCTTTCATATGTATTTTTCGACATTCTAGGGTATGTACGTTGAAATTTTAGTTTCTGTTGTCAGAATCAATTAAATGCATCAATTATTCATGTATAAATTTATACATTCCAACATTAGTTAAGTGGAAAGTAAGTGTTCTCAACCAAGATCCTTTAAACAGAATGATCCTGACTACAAAACTTCAGAATCCACTTGTCCAAAAGCAAGTAATGTTAAATTGTCAACATTGCCAGCTGGACGGTGACACTTCAATGGCAGGTTGCGAATTTCATCATACCATTCTTTCATTCTTATATTATATTATACTGTATTAACTTTACTTGTCAATAAACATAATAACAGTAAATATTATTAAATATTAACAACATTAAACTTGCACATTTTCAGAGGGCAGGTGATGTGTTCCTTCACTCCTGTAACTCCTATCTTGAAACGTCAATTATGTAACGGTCAATAAAATACAACGTTTTATGGTGTTTTTATTATTGCCCTCATGGTAAATGTAATTAACGCTATTTTCTAACGTAACGTAGCGTATATCATTGTCAATAAAGACAGTCTATAAAAGCTGGAGGATACGATAAATTGATTGAAAACCGAAAGTGACTTTTAATTTCCTTCGCAATATGTTCAACTAATCTTGGTTCTTTCTTTTATTGGTGCAGCTTTATAACCGTAAATAACATTAGTATGTATGTTCTCAGTCCTCTTCCTCCTTCATTAGTAGTGTAAGGTTTATCTATCAGCTTATTTTGAATAACAAATTTAAATTGAGAAATTTATTAGGATATATATGCCTGTGTTGTCTAACAGATAAGCAGATTACGAGCTTAATTTTTCCAGTGCGTGTTAAAGAAAGGTATTCAATAAAGTCAATTAACGGTATATTGATGAATCTTGGCTATGTGCAAACATTATGCACTTATTTTGTAGGAAAAATTTGGTTTTAAAACTTAACTGTTATATTCTATTTTATCAAAGAAAAATATCTCTATTACAACTCCTCTTGTTTTACGAGTCTGTTCACTGTAGACTTTCGTAAATAAATGATTTTATGTAGATACTTAACTATACTTAAAATTTTATTAGAAAACTTTAAAATTCACATTGAGGCAAATAAAATTTCTGATTCTATTACACTGTTTAATGGAATTCTAAATTACGATGTTTATTTAATTATATGAACAATATAATAAAATGTTAATACCGACAGCGTTAGTTACGGTAACGTAGCTATTTAACTTTAATGCTGAAAGAAACTGCCGGCACTACGAATCAATAATTTTAAATAGTTGAAATAAATCGAATGGGTTTAAATTTCACTGTTTGCTTTTTTTATTTTAATATGTTTTGGAATTTTGTAATTTTATCACGTGTTATATCCAATAATAATCTATTTTCTCTCGTTTTTTTATAATATTAGAATTAACATTGCTTCTTTGAATTGGCTTTAATTTTTTTTATATACTAGATAAAGTGAAAACAGACACAAGTGAAAGTCTATACCTTCGTGACGATCCTCTTCAAAGAAGCAAAATTGAGCAAACTAGTGAGAGAAGTAATGAGAAATCAGTTTTACGAAACGATAAGAGCGACAATAAAAAACAATAAAACACCAATTATCGTAAGCGACGCATTAAAATTTGAAAGGGGTTCAAAGATTTAAAGTGGTAGGCCATGAAAGCCTACAAAATTTTATCGCCAACCTGTACAAAGAGGAACTGTTCAGAACTAATGATGATACGGCAATTAAAGAATTACAGTTAACTTTTTAAACGATTAAATAATTATAAGACTTCAAAATAATGAATCGCCATTTAAGAAAAGTAGAAGCGATTGAAAATGCTTACTGAGGAATTTAATAACTGTAATGCTTTTATTATAAATTACATTTATGAGAAGGAAGAACATTTACGAAATCTTCAATGTTTTATCACTAGAATAAGCAATATCAGATCTAAGATTATTATTAGATTAATAGATTAAATAAGAAATATCGAGAAGAACAGAAGACTTATAAATTTCCAAACAATAGTCGAATAATACGTCGTTTTAAAGGCAATTAAATTCCCTTTACGACGTTACTGTAGACGAGGAGCCTCCAGTTCATCCCTTTTTGTCTGCACGGGGGATCTTTGCTTTGTCCACTTTTGTCTGGAAGAGGTAACTATTGTAACTGCTTTTTAAAAAATTCTGCCCAAAACATTCTCGCAAATTCTGGAGCAACATTTGTAACATCGTTTATTCGTCGTGCCATTCGTTCAACAAAATCAATCTTATTTTTTTCCAGGAATTTATTTTGATGGACTGTCTTTAAATCCATTACCTAGAAAACCTTTCATGTAAATATGGTTGAATAGGTTTTAATGAGCTTCTTGTTAGAAAAATTACATTACTTGCAGTCATTCATTTAATCGAATCAAGATCTTTCGAATTGAGCGAATTTGCACGATATCAGTTTCAGTGGGGCATATAATGCAAACATCTCCAGCAGAGAAACCGCAACAGCCTTCGGAAATTATCCTACTGGTTTATGGACACCTCTAAAACGCCAAAGGGTAGAGCCATTGGAATTTTGGGGAAATTAGGGTCTTTCTAGGGAGTTCCCTGTCCATCTTCCAAACTAGAATAAGCAATATCATCAACTAATTAAGACGACTAAAACGACACGGGGTATTACACAATAGGACTCTTGTAAAACTGGCCCAGCTGAGATGGGTCTATTCTGTTTTTTCTGCCAGCGAACGACCACTCATTTATTGAATTCCTTCAAATCAGACAAAGCTAGCACTACTGGAAATTTAGAACACTGTAAAACTCTCGAGATCGCCCGTATGCGTCTTTGAGCAGAGACAGGCTGAGGTTACTGATAGGGATCTTAACCTGCGCACTGAATAAACACTTGCCTCGCATGGGCAAAATGCAGAAATTGAATTCCGTTTATCTTGTTTCGACAGTGGACAGGGGGTGTCAAAAGAGTCCTCTTCTAGGCCTAGTTATGATGTAGCAATAGGTCTAGACTTATAGTTTACTACATTTTTCATTAATTTGTTTATCAATTAGGAGTTTAATTACACCTGTGGCATTCTTTGGTTATCACATTTATTTCGTGGTCTCGGTTGGTAGTTCTTTTTATTGCAGCAGATTCTTCAACAAACTGAGACAATCGCAGGTTTTCGTAGAATTTTTATTATATTGCTTCTATATTCTACAGTATTTCGTAAATTTCTACAGAAGGATTAGAGTATTCTCAGAATGCCATTATATTATATTTTAACAAATTCGATCCATCGGCCATACTTATACTTGCAGCGGTGGAACGAACGGCAAAGATATCTTCTAATCGATTAATTTACAATTACATCTTTATCGCCAACGTCAGCTGTTTTTTACACCCATAACTTTGCTCTTTAATTTTAAATCTTGCACGAGCCGTACTCCCAATCGTATAGATACGATTTCGAATGCCTTAATTACATAATTTGCCTCTATCGGATGATTAACACGTTAAAAAGCGCATCTCGACATTTAATAAGAGGTTATCCCGAAGCGAATAATACGACGATAACATCTTCAGAAAAAGATATTTATTATCGAAGAGGATTTATGAGTTTCGCCGATTGTGAGGATGGTATTTCGTTTTCTTTTTCTGATGCTTGCAAGGCATCGTTTAAAGTCTTATACCACATGAAAGTTTACAATAATTTATATTAATTTATATGAGCATTTTACAATAATATAATTTTTTATTTATGATAAATTTTATTTAGTAAATTGTATTAATTGCTTTATTATTGCCAATATAAGACATATACACACATATTAATTGCATTTTCTTACTAAATTGTCAAATATTAAGTGGTTTACATTACCATAAAGAATATACAAGCACCGCGTGCATTCACCAATCATCTCAACCTTTCAAAAATGCAGATGCAATCATGAACAGTACCCGAGGAGAACGGTGCCTAAACTTGCTTGCGTGTACCCGAAATTTATTCACACATCAATTTTCAGTTCCAGCGGAGGCCGGTTTACATAAATAACGAGTGAAATTTAAAAGGCGGTCTCTAGCGCAAAAGGAGCCCGCTCGTTTTGGCACACTTATAACACTCAATCTCGGACTTTAGGGCATTTAATTCGAGAGCATCCACCTGCTAATGGTACAACATTATTTTTCCGTTCCTTTTTTGTAATCTGACGGTGAGGCATCCTATAAGTGAATGCAAGGTATCTTTGTAATGATGGTTTATTTTCGTAGTTCGATGGATTTATACTGTGATTCGATTCGGATTAAAAAAAGGTTCGGGATGATTACGGTGAAGATGACAGAAATATTGAAGGTTTTAAGTTAAGTTAAATTAAGTCTAGAATTCTAGAAGAATATTACGGAAACGTAAATGATTTTTGTTGTTTCTAAATATCTAACATATATACCTAGTGTAGATAATTTCATCTTCTGTTGTTTCTAGGTATTAATGAAGTCTGTAAAATACAAGCCAGAGAATACAAATAATGAAGAAATTCAAAGTCAACTGTTCATATATAATATGAAAGGATCAAACTTCTTTGTCTTCATATATAAATTCTACCACTTCTGCAATTTCCTCTTAACACTCCGCTAAATAAATATTAATGTAAACTAAAGTATTCAGAATCGACGTTATAAATTATGCCAATGAAGTAATACGAACCGCAACCAATACTCCTTGATCGAACGGAATTATATAATCCCAACAAATACTACTGCTTCTGTTCTTGTACAATACGATTACAAATAAGGCAGTAGCACGACCGGGAGTTGCAGAATTAATCGAATGAAATAAAGCATAAACATTGATACGTTTGAAAGCACTACAACTCACGATCGCACGTTAAACTACCTTTTTCCATGGATATGTGAATACGTAATTCAAAATATATACAAATCAGCATGTAATAAATAATTTAATGTCATTCAACTTGTCTGTACTAGATTGTCTTATGCATTTTACCCATACCGAATAAAATAACACAACCGTTTACGTTTAGTCTGTTTGGAAATAATCGTTGCCAATACTAAGTATATACAGTAAAACTTCGTTATGACACTCGTCTCGGGTGAAAAATAAAACAGCGCTATAATCAGGAAACGCAAAAAAAAATCTACAATCTACATACTTATCTATGCATATAATCTTACTTATACGGCTCCTGTTTGGAAAATAGTCGTTCATACCTTTTACTTAAGGTAACTTATGCTTTTTTAAAACAGATTCCATCTTCTACATTCGTATTGCAAGAAAAAAGGTCCGGATTGTCTTTGAAACATCCAAAACGTCCGTTATTTGCGATGTGGCTATTACAGGTGATTCTATTTCATCCTCTTCTTCATTTTCCCTCTCACTGTGATTGTTGATTAGAGCCTCAAGATCTAAAGCTTCATTGGTCACGATATCATTGTCGGAGACGCCAAATCCTTCTAATCTACCTTCTGATAAAAGATCACGCCAATTTTCATCATTTATATGCAAATGAAAAATAAAAACTAATGGAAGCTTACCTCTTCAGTTTCTTGCTTTCTTGTAAAATGCCCAACTAGTGCTTTCTTGCAACAGTTGGCAATTTCTTGATTTC
Organism: Holotrichia oblita; assembly: GCA_023690525.1. NCBI lineage: Eukaryota > Metazoa > Arthropoda > Insecta > Coleoptera > Scarabaeidae > Holotrichia > Holotrichia oblita. The sequence continues at coordinate 75,039,312 of CM043021.1, read as the reverse complement.
TCCTCTAGCTTTGCCGCAGAACTTTTAGAATGCCTTCTTCGAGAGGTTGAAGCTAGTTTGTGGTGTGGGGTGGTAGACAAACTAATTGAATGTTTTTTTTAGATTCACTTTCTTTGTGTGCGCAACGCAATTGTCTAAGAGAAAAAGTATTTTATGATATTTCAATTTGACATGGTCACCAGTCATTCATGCACGAGATTGGAACGAGTAAATGCATTGCTGTTTTTACGTTTTTAAAGCAACGTGGCAATTATATATCTTTTATTTTTTCTTAACCCTTTTACGTTTGTTCAGAATATCCAATTTAAATCTAAATTTAGAACGGGTTGATAGCCATAGTGGTTAGGCGGCTAGGGACGGTGGCATTTTTTCAGAGAGTTGAAATCCGCATCGACTTCCCATTCACTGTTGGGAGCAGAATGATTAAGGCCCGGTTTTTTCAATCACTGGTTAACAATTTTAACTGACAGGTAAACCCAAACTGCTGTCTAAAGTGTTTATCGATCTCACAGTTTAAACCAACTGCAGGTCAAAGTACATAAAATCTAAGCTAGCAATTTAACTTGAAGTTAAGCTTAACTACCAGCCAGTTAACAGAAACAATTAACCGCCGATTGAAAAACCGGGCCTAACAATGTGGCATTATAAAAGGCGATACTATGCTGTCACAAAACCATTTGAACACAATTTACACACACAAAACTACACCGCGAGAGTTGCATGATAGCCAGACAAGCGATACAGCTTACCACTGCAACTGAGCACCCACCACACTTAAAAAAAATCACTGAAGCATCACATCGAGCACAAAAACAAAATACATACACAATAAATGACAGGTAAGCTGAAACTGTGGAATATTCTAAAACAAGCCCTGGACTCTATGGGTAGAACTCAAAAGTTCGAGTTACAAAAAACTTTTTTAACACTGACACAGCATAGAATAAATCTGAAACAAGTCTCAAAAGTTCCACTTTTAAAAATGCACGGGGAAGGACCAGTAAAGCAAACATCAAATAACTATAAAGAGTCCAATTTTCTAAAAACAAGGTCGGTGGGGGGTGAGTAAAAATGTGAAGCAGCAAGCTGAAATGTTGGAACAAACCTATAATCTGAAGTAATCTTCAAAAGATCAATTTAAAAGAAACGATGCCAGCTAAATTTTCTTTTTGTCAATTACTTCATTAATTATGCAACGTCGAAGAATCTTCGACGTCGAAATCTTTGAAACAATGTCTAAAAAAAGTAGAAAAAATATTAAAATTTTAAACTCTTCAAACAGAAATTTACGCTCCATTTCGAAGGATTAATAGGTTTAGGACTGTTGGATTAAATGAAATATAAAAAGACAGCATTTTATGACTTTACATGAGGTCTTATAGTGGCTAACATGATTAAAGTAATCGATATAATTGATAAAACTGTAATTATAAATTTGCTCGATATCTGAAGTGGTATGATTGACTGACTGGTGATCAACAAGCGATTGTTTGAACACAATCTGTATCCAATACAATAAATAAATGTCTACATATTATGTAGGTCGTAATGGAAATACATTAACAACCATGGCGATCATAGCCAACTTATTAGAGAGCACTTTATTTTTTTTATATTTCAGACGTTTTTCAAGCACACTAGCTTTAAACTGAGATCTCAGAAATTTTATTTTACTAATCATTTTCGCATTAATGAACACATACAGTAAAAGTTAAATGAATTTAATTTTTCTATGGGTTTTATTAGCATATCCTGTTCAGTACGGTGGCCTAGTAATGTAAGGACTAGCAGGAAATTTTAATAGAAGAATAAATAGAATTAAAATAACGAATTCTAGATTGAAATGACTCTAAATACACATTAATGGTATTGGAATACTAGTAATTACGAACGTAAGCTTAATACCGTAATAAAACCAAATAAATGGAACCGAACTAATAGCGGTGTTTTTAACAACTTCCTACAAAAAGGGGAAAATTATGAGACTTCTAATACCTAACACTTATAGAAACAAAATTGTATAGCGAGATCATTACCTAAAATTTGGTAAACTCGTTTTCTATTGCAACACCTCGTTTAAAATAAGTGTAGGTCGCCTTGGCTACCAAGGATAATTTCTTAATTTTCACGTCATATCATGCACGAATCAACACTTTATAATTTTTTCGCGCCGACTCGTGAATGACACTCGAAGTTTAAAAGGTGCAATTACGGGAGATTAACGCTTCAACATCTCGCTCTCGGCCTTCTTTCTTGTTATTTAGACGTAGATATGTATGCAGGTACGTACACATGTATATATGCGTTATTAAAGACGATTGTGCAACAATGACGACTATAACAACTAATAGACAAGCCGAGAAACAAGTCACACACAAGTTTAATATCTACGCGCAAGTGTTATAAATATAATAGTAATGCCATGTATACAACATTTACACATGCATATCTCAAAGTTGTTCTGTGGAATTTAGAGATTTGCATTCATATTATTACGACGTGTACTTACTATATACCACACAAGGATTTTGCTTATGTGTGTCTTACAGCTTACACATACACCCAAAAGTATTTGCAATCTTGTAGATGAACGATATTAATTCTTTCATTATTTCCACTTAACTAACTAGTTTTCAAATTAACACAGAACATTAAAATATTTAAGTAAGTGACGGACAAATTTTTCAGCAATTTTTTGTTTTCTTAACTCTTAATATAGAAACGTTCCTGAAATTTATATTGCAAAAGAGTTAAAATATTTATGCAACCTGAAATAAATGCTGAAAAAAAGCCCAAATATAATAAATATTAATAAAATCGAAGACAAAGTTGATTCAATGTTAACAAAGCTGCTTTCAGTAAAAATTTTGTCGGCCCCTTTAGGGCAACTCAGGCAATTTTATTTTTGATTTGTGTAAAATATCATACATTCTCCAAAAGTGATGCTTTGGGAATTAGTCCAAACAAATCAATCGCATATTTTTCAGTTTTGAGAAATAATTTGTGTTGAATATTGTAATATAAAAGTTATTCATATCGTTATTATCATCTAAATACAAATACTGAAAATACTCCTATACTGCTTACCATGATTACTATTACAACTCTTCTTATGTATTTTGATATTATTGCATTCGTTCGTAGGGTGATTTCCAACAATATACCATGAGCGCCTATTGTAGGCATTTTTACTTACATTGTCAGAGGTATTATACATTTTTTTTATGTGTGATGGATGCTGAATCGCAGTGACTTCTTGAGCTATAACGCTTGTTTGACCATCATTGCAACTTTTGCGGTTTTATGTGTAATGTATGTATAATTGACATGTATCCAAATGCTCTTGTGACAGCATTATATCGCCTTTACAACGAATGGTAAGTACACCGCATTTCAATGTCAGCGTCCTTCTGGAGAATTGAAGTCCTGCTCCTATAGTTCCACCACAACGATAGTCATCCGCCTAACCACTGCGCTTATCGGACCCATTTTTATTAAATAAAGTTGATATGCGAATTGCGATGAAATTAGATCTTGTATTTGGTGGATAGCTGACGAATTCGGATAGATTGAAACCATGTGGTCCTATTCTAATGCTTGAGCTATTCATATATATATATAATTAAAACTATCAACATATTACTACATACTATATATACAACAAAGACCTTCTGCCACCTACAGATGAAAGTCGTTTCCGACTATTTATTGCACATTGTCAGCAAGAAACAGCAACCGTTACCATCATAATTTAAATCAAAATTCATAAGATTCTTACAATACTAATTTGTGAGTTACATATCTTGAATTTTCTTATACAGTGTTTTGTCCTACTCAAGCTCATATATGTTCAAATTTATAATCCCTAGACTGCAGAAACAACTATCTATGACGAGTATTACATCGATTCACCATCATGATCTGCGGCAAGTTCGAGGGCGTGATATCCGAGAGGATGCAAGTCGCACTCGGACTCGTGGAAATGTGGTGTAAAAGAGAAGGGTTAACTATTAACTCTAGAAAAACGACCATGGTCGCGTTCACTCGAAGAAGGAAGTTTTCCAGACTTCAGTGTTCGACCATTTTCTGAGGTCAAATACCTGGGGGTGACTTTGGACGCCAAATTGACGTACAGGTAACAAACAAAGCCACGAGGGCCTTTTGGGACTGCAGAGGAATGTTTGGCAAATTGTGGGGGCTGAAATCTGTGATGGTACACTGGCTGTGCACGAAAGTTATAGTACTTTCTATAACTTACGCAGCGTTGGTCTGGTGGCGCAAAGCTAGTTTGGGCTATGCGGCCAACGCACTCAGCAAAGTCCAGAGGATTGCCTGTTTAGGCATCACTGGAGCCATGTCCTCGACGCCGACTGCAGCGATGGAGGTGATCCTTGGGTTTCCTCCGCTGCAGCTTGTTTTGTGGTCGGAGGGAGTCTTAGGGGTCTACAGCGCAAAATGTAGTGGATGCAGTGGTTTCTCCGGTAGAACGGGAGATCATACCAGCATCTTCACCTACATAGAGCAGACAGTCCACGAGGGCGGACAAGATTTCGCCCACTTTCAGCTTCAGTGGGGGATACAATGTAAACATCTCCAATAGAGAGATGGCCGAAACTCTCGTCCAAAAACCGAGACGGGAGGTATCTCGCTGGTTTGTGGACGCCTCTAAAACGCCTAACGGCATGGGAATTGGATTTTGGAAAAATGGTGTAACCGAGGGTGAAGCTTTCAGCCTAGGGAGCTCCGCATCCAAGGCAAAGTCATCGCAAACCAGACCTGCGCGGAAGGAATTTTAAATTGCCCCCAGGTTAATGGAGCAGTGGAAATTCTTTCTGACAGTCAGGCTGCCTCTGGCAGTATCAAAGCCTTTGTCATATCTGAACTCGCTGTTAGGCATTGCTCCCACTGGAATGCACTTGCCGACATGAGCCGGGATTCGCCCGTACGAGGAAAAACTGCGCAAGGCAGTTTCTATAGCAGGGTCAGGCTGAGGTTACTCACAGGAATCTTAACCGGTCACTCCGCACTGAACAAACACCTGCATCGCATGGGCATAGTAAACTCTCCCCTATGCAGAAACTGTGGGAATGCGGAGGAAACTCCAATCCATCTTCTTGCCGACTGCTCGACAGTGGACAGGGAGAGGGGAGTTACTTCGGGGTCGGGCGTCTGGACGATCCTGGACTAAGAAAACTAACTCTCGACCAGGTTGCGGATTTTTTCGTCCGAGTGCAACCTGGCTAAGAGAAGTAAAACAGCACGGGGGCACAATAGGTCTTCGTTATGGCCGAGCTTGCCTTTACGGCTCGTCTTACATACTAGTTACATCGATTACTAGAAAACCAAGAATAAAAGAAACTATACTACAGAAGAACAAATAAAGTAGGCAAACTTTAATTGTCAGGCTAATAGCATTGACTTACTGACTTATTGGTAATTTCTCTATAATTTTAATTTGTTTATTGTCTGTCAAAATGAAATGAATTTGAAATGTTAGTCAATGGATAATGGACTTGCTTGAACGGAATCATTCTAATTAGGAAATCTATACTGACGTTGTGACTACACACAGTAAAAATTGTGCGAGTTCTGATTCAGATATATCGCAAACAGAGGGGTATGAGAGGGGGTTGATCTAAATAAAAAAGAAAATTAAATTTAACAAAATCAAATACTATTGTAAACAAAGTTGATATTTATATTAAAAATGCCCATTAATTTAATGAATATACATTTTATGATCATCCTAACTAATTCTGTTCATTGCACATTTTATTATTTTCAACTAAGGAGGGAAGACAAATTTCTTTTCTGAACAAGTCCTGGGATTTGCTTCTGATGTTCTTTCAATTTTTTTATTTCAATATTAAAAAAATCATGGAGATACCAATATAATACCAATAAATATAAAAATATTTATATAAATATAAAACCAATAAATTACTACATTCAATTTTTCAGTGCCATCTGTTAAAGCAAGCATCCAACAATTATGCTTGTCTAAGCAACGATATTTAATTTGTTTTGTCAATAATTCAAGAACGTGTGAGCGTACGTCAAAATAATATTTGTACTTCATATGAAGTTTTGTACTACTGCCTTTCCTTTCATAGGTATATGTTTTTAAAGCTGATATTTCAAAATCGAGTTCAGGAATTTGTTTCTCTTTGTGTACTGTGTACGCTCATTCATTTACTACACTGTCTTTAGCGTACACTATTAGTGAACCAACTTATGATGCCTTAAACTATTTTCACATCACTCACCACCTATCATATAACAATAAAATTAGATATTGGCTACTACTATCTTTAGTTTTATTTTATCTTTTAAATCTTGTTGTCAGTTACTTTTGAATTTAACTGTAGTTACGAGAAATATCCTATTCAATTGCTACTTCACGTATTCTGCTCCACTGTGATATAAAGTGAATATAATTCGTTCAGGGATTTATCGATGATTACGTGATTGTATTTGCACACTTTCGACTCAATAATTCTCCATTATTACACTATAATTGTTATTTATTGGTATTATACTTTCCATCACCTCATTTAATATTACAATTTGAAACTAACCTGCTTTTCAAGGCACATTGCGAATAGATACAATATACATACAGGTAGATTGTGTACAGACACAATCCTCCAGAGATTACATTTCTCTTGGAACCACAGATTAGACAATGGCAAAAACCTATCTCGTGGATCTGTTTCGAGTGTATACTTCGGCAATATAATCTGTTTGTTAGGAAAGGTATTAAACCCTCGTTCTAAGAAATACCTATTGTTCATTTCTGAATGCATAGAAATATTAAACTGCTCTTGTTTAAACTTTATGTGTGTTTGCAAATATTCTTAGATCGGGTCCTCTTACGAGAAGACCAAAATAATTTCAAAGGTATTCCGAATACATCTTTCGAAATAAAATGGATTATAAATTTAAATATTTAATCAAAATAAATCTAAATTAATCTTTCCTTTTCTTTTCCAGGTGTTTAGTTTGACAGCTGTTTTGACTCCCGTATTCTCAGAAGAACACCTCAATACCACCTTGTTGTTGTCTCGATCGGAGAGGAGCGCGTTTAAGTTTGATGAGTAAGTATCTTTACATGACTTTAGTTTAGAGGAAAATGCACTTCTCCTGCTGTCACCTCTTACCGCAGTTGAGGAATTACTTTATTTTGTTGATTGGCCAATTCTTGCTGGTTAGCACAAGTCTGTACTAACTTGGAAAGAGTGACTTTTCATATAATCTCACCTATATACCATGTGTTTCAAAACTAGTGTTGAAAAATTGATATAGTATGTATGAGTAAGGAACCTTTTCGAAATGTCAACCTTATCCACTTGTCTAAATTCAGAAACAACACAATTACTCATGTCATACATGATTTAATAAATTCGAATTAAATGAGGACCAGCATTTATATAAGTAGTTTATTATGGAAGGAACTGGAGATTTGCAGTACAAACGATCAATTTAGAATCTAGTTTATTGACAGACTGTTTTGCACAGTATATGCATGAAGGATATAGAAAGTTATTAAATATGTTCTCCTGTCCACAAACTTCATTTATATTTAAAACAAAATTAGTTCTTGCTAACTTATCGTATATTTCATTCTATTGTTACAGATACGAACCCTACTATAGTAAAGATATACCTATCAGAAACGCCGGCAAATTCTTAAAACCGCGCGAAAACCAATCTCTTCTCCGACAGGAGATAAGGAACAGGACGGGTGTGGATTGCTGCCCGTCAGTATTAGAGATGGTCGAACCGGAAGCTGGGAAGAATCAAGACGACCAGTATGTTGAATTGTACCGCGATGGCGACAATAAACAGCGATTCTACGAACTGTCCTGTCATCAGGATGTTTTGGGCAAACCATGCCGATTCATGGACAGGAAGTTGCACAACAGTTCCAGATGCGTGCAGAGGTACAGCTATACGTACGCTCTCGTTAAGGATCCGGGAAGGAGGCACCATCAAAGGCCGAAATACTTCCCTTCGTTTCCTGCCAGTGGACCCTCAGGCGAAACAAGATGGACGCTGGATTACATTAAAGTCAGAAGCGGGTGTAGTTGCGTCGTTACGCCGCTACACAAACGGCCGAAGAAGAATAAGGTGCGACACGTGTAATATTGAGGTAAATTTAATAAGTACCGCATAATGCCAAAGGGTATTTTTAACGAATGGAAGCGATACAGTTTCCGAATCCTAAATGGACATTGAAGGACATCAGTATGAAGATGAGAGGACAGTGTAGTTTATAGAAATTATTTATTTTTTTCCCCGTTGAATTCTTCAACTTAGCGAGCTAAAGACATAGATTATAAATGTGTCTCGCCATGATTGTATTCTTACGACGTTACCAGTGAATCTGTATTCAATTCAGTATTCATCCATGTAGTAATTGATACAAACACGTAGACATGTTGATGTAGTACATATCTATCTATAATAAATAAAAATACTCAACCGAAATCGAATAAATATAAACGAGTTCAGATAACAAGAGAGTTTTAATTTGAACAGTTTTAATAAGACGAGAGTTTAAGCTTGTGGAATCGATCTGTCAGGTTTTATAATGTGTAACATCGCCCTCTCTTAGCTTTAACAGCAACGTTAGTGGGCTACTATATTATTATTATTCTTATTGTTATGAATTAATATGTGTAATGTAAAATATATTTGTTATTTATTTTTGCTATATGGTTACCTTTTTTTACTACAAAAAGAACTGATTTTTTACAACGACAGTGATTGAAGATTATGTACCCCATAGATGTTTCTTGATTTCTGTCTGTCGGAGAAATATTGTAAAATAACTAATGTCAGGGAAATATACAGATAAAACCAATTATTTGTTACCTGTTTATGCAATAGTGACAACAAAATTTCAAATTTATTTTAGTGAAAATCACTAAAATGATTTTATCACACATAGTCACACTGTCTACATACCTAGTTCTAGACGTCATATTTGGGAATAAGGTGTGATATAATAATAATAATAATAATTTAATGAATGATATCAATATTTTAATTAATTTCAACTTCGAAGTGGGAAAATTAGGTATAACTATCAAAATTTCAGTTAAAAAACTTTACTTCACTTATCAGAATCTTTTACTATCACAACTGCTTCTGAATTACTTCTCTCAATAAGTCAAGTTTGAATTATCAAGAATTTCTTAATTATCAAATTTAACTCATGTTTCAAACAGTGCCTTGTGCTCGCAAATCTAATCTGCCAAATTTTAATTACAAAGTAATAGTTTAAACTGTCAAACTTTGACTTGTCAAAATTGTAATTGTGTTATTTCTGAAAACTTTAAACGATCGAGAAAGCTAGAATGCTTATAAGTCAACAAAAAAATTAACCAGCCAAGATTTAGTTAGTTTTCTTTGTGGAAGAAGACGCAAACAGTAACTCGTTATAAAATGTCATCTTCATAGTATAGTATTTGTATAGTGTATTGTAATTAATTAATGTCTGCTCATTACAAGCTACAAATTAATATTATAGACACGCAATTTTTCTTAGTGACAACAAAATGCTTTTGTCACTTGTCATGTCAAAAAATTTTCTGGTTAACCACATAGCTAATTTTGCACTGAATTCTTCCCTTTGGAGTCACAATTAGGTTTTTGTTGAGCAGTACCATGCTCAACATCACTACTTCGATGTTCAGAAAAAAGACATTCACTACCTCACGTCCGGTTTGAATTTAATCACAGATTAGTAGAATACATTAAATTTATGATTTTCATTTACCATCAGCTTCAAGAAATAGCAAGAAAAATGCGAGATTACTCATAATAATAACATTTTTTCTACGCCCATCTTTAAAATATCATGTATCATCTATGTTGCCATGACGCTAACTGATCTTTTAAATATTTGGTTTCATAACAAGCTATGACAGGCTTTTTAGTCGTGAGCTGAAGTATGCATTAAGTACTTTAACTACAAAAATCAATTGGAACTCAAAGTCAAGGCGTTTATCACTAATTCTCATTAATTATGTGAGTCAATTTTTTCAATATTTTATCTGGATTATTTGCCATTTTACCAAGTAGGTACTCTATTCGCTACACTGTAGCCATCATTAAAATATGGTTTATAAACCTATAGATTACTAATATTCACTTATGATTTAATCTATGTCAGATTATGTTAAGTAAATTTGTAGCTAGGTAGTTATTGAAGCTACTATCAATGAGTAAACAATTAAAATGTTGGACACGTCAGAATATAGAATCATTATTTTTAACAATTAAATTTTTTCTATCGAAATCTTAATTGTGAAAATTCAAACTATCAAAAGTACATATATTAATAAATATTCCAATTCACCAAAAAAAAATTTTAATTGCTAATATTTACAGTCTACCAAATTTAAGAGGTCGATCATCTATACAATTAAAACGTTCTTTCCGCACACGTTTTGAGTTTTTCATAAAAAGTGGTACCGGAATGTGTGAATTTCTATTAATTATTCTAAAAGAGAAACAATTATTTGTGTAACAGAGCTTCTCTATTTTTTCTAAAAATTGAAAATCAAGTAACACTAAAGATAGACAAACTTTTTTCGTTCCCCCCAAAAATGTTGTTTGAGAGAATTTTTGTATCCTCAACAGTTTTCAAGCAAAGAAGGCCTCTACTCTGTTTTAAATCCTTAATTCTTGAATGACATTCTTATGTATTTTTATTATTCATAAATATTGTTTTAATATCCATTACTCACTAATTTTATTCATCTGTTTATGTTTTCGTCCCTTTATAGAATTTTTTGCGTATCTCTTGGGAAAAAGTTCAATAGTACTCAGAGAGTTTCCATTCCAATTTTCACTATACCGATTTTTTACCGATTTATTTTTCATTTCAGCAATGTTATGATATCTGTAGATTCGAAAGAATTAAATAAGAATAGCAATGTGAATTTTTCTGTAAGAAGTAAGTTTTTGAAAATACTTCCAAACGAATCCTATGCGTTCTGTTCCTCCTCGTCCTTTCTCCTCCACCGCCACCTTTCCAGGGGGGTTATTCTCGAAACAGTGGAAAAATAGCACTCCCAGGGAGTAACTTTCACCGCTCACTCCTCGATACTACTCGTTACGAAAAAGTGAGAAAGTCAACTCCAGAATAGGAATTATTGAAATTGTAGGAATTTTTTGACAATTCTCTTGAAATTTCCATTCCCTCGGATTCGAGAATAACCCCCCAGGCCCTCCTTCAAAATTGACAGAAAAAACTGTTGGTAATGAAGAAGTTTTTATCCCTCCTCGTATTCAGTTCAAAACAAAAACATAAGAAATCAGCATTTTTTTTTCGGGAGACTGTCTACCAATTATCAATTTTATTGCAACTTTAAAGCTGACAAGCGCTGCGATTGACTCACGTATTTCCCCTGAGTCTTGAAAACGTTCTTTTCCGATTTGGTAAAGTGTATTATGAGTAAACAAGAAATTGCATTCATTTACATTGTGAAACTATGTGTGACAGAATTTAAAAACAAAATAAACAAATTTTTAATTTCAATATATCGCAAGTAAATCTATTATTAGCCATAATAAATGTTTACTTTTATCTGTATGTTTTCCTATTGAAGAAATTAACAATTTTATCTTTTGCGTCGACTATGTTTTTGCTAAATATGATCATCGTTAAAATTATGTATGTATATGTGTGAAAAAGAAAATTAGAAAAAATGTGCATATGTATCATGTTCAAACGTAGAATACCTACTGTCACAGGTTCCATTAATTTAATAAAACTACTTAACTGTGCATTTCGTATTTGTAACATCTATATATCTTTGTTATCTCTATACTAATACATTATTTAATGTCCATATACATGTTAACGTGAAAGTGAAGAAGAAACATGTAAATTACGCAAGCAATGAAGGGTATGTGAATTGTATATAATATGAAAAGTAATAAAAAATTGCATATAATATAAATAAATCTTAAAAAAGCACACAAAAAGATTATAATGTAAATAAACTATTACTGTAATTATTTAACATTTATTTGTGTTTTTGTCCCTACACCCTATCCTTAGTTTACTTTAATTTTATTGATAAATTGATACCATCTGATAAATGGATGCCATACTTGTGTAAGATGTAAGAATCTTCATTGAACAGGTAAGTAGGTAAGTTGATGACATGAGAAATTAGTTATTCTATAAAAATAGGATGAAGTGGCAGCAATCACAAAAAGATCATGCTAATTAATTCAATTTCTTAATTTAATAATAGTGGTAGCAAAAATGAGGATTAAATTTATTTTAAAATGAACTGTTTGACTGGCTCCATCTATGAAACAAATAGCTACACTAATTACAGCGAATGTCGCATAGCATTCTTCGTTAGAAAGGATTTTATTTTAGTTTTGGCTCATTATTTGAAAATGAGAATATTTAAAATAAAATTCAAAGAAGACACTCAGGTAGATATTAGATATGATAATGAGCCGTTTATTATAAACAAACTCAACTTTTAAATTGCCTTTAACTGTGCTGCCCTCACGTAGAAAAACATGAAATTAAGCACGTCAATGCTACTGTAGATTCCATTAAACATGTAAGACAAACCGTATTTGTATTACTGGATCTATATAATATATTTCTATATTTACCTGTAAAGTGTTCCAATTTTAAAAATATGTTTTATTTATATTATCAGAAACTATACAAAAATAGTGTCTTCATTTTGAATATAAAGTATTCAATTAATTGTTTCTATATCGAACAAAATCTATACCTTAATTCTGTCATCGACTGAGTACCTACTGAGTCACTGCATGGTCACTGCCACATCCTATCAATCAATCCTTTGTATTACAATAGAACTGTCATGGCGACCAAGCTCTACGGGATATTATAGTTGCTACTAGGTGGCGCAACTGGGTGGCTGAGCTGAAGGTAAAGCTTTAGCTGAGAGTTTTTCGGCTTCATAGCTGACATGCTAAGCCTATTTGCTTAGCAAGAAATATCTGTTACAACAATAAATCCATCATTATGTATTAATTTCATTCATATTATCGAAATGTGTTTAATTTTATTTTCTTGGGTTCTTAGTGATTATTGTCTATGTTTGTTTGCAATTCATTTATTTGTTCTATTATTTACTTCGGTTTTTCTATACTGCGATTGATGCCATGATTTATGCGTCTGAAGTTGCAACTTGCTTAACATCATAGCAAAAATACATTGGACATATAACTGCAACTTCAGACGTAGCAATCACTATCGCTCATATTTTATGCAGTTGATTATATTGTCTATATAATACTGGTAAGCAATTGTTTCTGTGTGTAGCATTCAGTATTCTATAATATGGAAAGATGAGGTCGTGTTTGGATACAAGCCAGAAAAGACACCGCATGCATTTTCCAGGTCCTGTTAACGGAATCAGAAGAAACGATCGAAGTCCTACGTCTAATAAATCTACATCGTATAAAAAAGCAAAACAATGTTCAATAATCCCGTCCAACACCTTCCGGACGTAATGTTGATAAGGTTTCACATAAACTTTTGCAGAAAAATCTTTCTTTAATTCATTCTTCAGATATCAATTTACTATATACCGCAAATCCAAGTGCCTTATAATATGGCCTTGTAATCCAGATAAAATCAAAATAAGCAAATTTCACATGAGGTTGGAGAGAAACTGTCCAGTGATTAATCTGTCATGCAACCATTTTTGCAAACATTCGCCAGAAAAATGAACGAGGCGGAGCTCCTGCCAAGACAAATACACAATGCAGATGAATCAGCATTATTCTGGAAACTTTTACCTGATCAAACATTGGTGCATGCCAAAGAAGCAACTGCCCCAGTGCGAATAATTTCGAAAGAGAGAATAACATTTCTTGCATGTGTAAATAACGATCGTACACATAAAATCAAAATGATAATTATTGGAAAGGCAAGAAATCCCAGGAGCTTTTAAGAATTGTCCTAGACTTCCAGTATAAGATCCTTAGTTGTACAAATAAGAAAGTTTCAAGTTGAGAATAATCTCAATGGAAAAGCTAAGCTGTTAATCGACAATACTCCACGCCACGCATCGGAAACACAACTAACCAGTGATGATGGACAAATCATAACCATGTTCTTGCCACCAAACTGTACCCACCTATACAATGCATGGACCAAAACGCTATATGTTTGACCAAGATGCATTATCGAAAAGATCTTTTGATCGACGTTTTAGGAGGAGAAAGACGGTTCAAGGGCTTTTAAAATGCTTATCGTATATTTCATTCTATTGTTACAGATACGAACCCTACTATAGTAAAGATATACCTATCAGAAACGCCGGCAAATTCTTAAAACCGCGCGAAAACCAATCTCTTCTCCGACAGGAGATAAGGAACAGGACGGGTGTGGATTGCTGCCCGTCAGTATTAGAGATGGTCGAACCGGAAGCTGGGAAGAATCAAGACGACCAGTATGTTGAATTGTACCGCGATGGCGACAATAAACAGCGATTCTACGAACTGTCCTGTCATCAGGATGTTTTGGGCAAACCGTGCCGATTCATGGACAGGAAGTTGCACAACAGTTCCAGATGCGTGCAGAGGTACAGCTATACGTACGCTCTCGTTAAGGATCCGGGAAGGAGGCACCATCAAAGGCCGAAATACTTCCCTTCGTTTCCTGCCAGTGGACCCTCAGGCGAAACAAGATGGACGCTGGATTACATTAAAGTCAGAAGCGGGTGTAGTTGCGTCGTTACGCCGCTACACAAACGGCCGAAGAAGAATAAGGTGCGACACGTGTAATATTGAGGTAAATTTAATAAGTACCGCATAATGCCAAAGGGTATTTTTAACGAATGGAAGCGATACAGTTTCCGAATCCTAAATGGACATTGAAGGACATCAGTATGAAGATGAGAGGACAGTGTAGTTTATAGAAATTATTTATTTTTTTCCCCGTTGAATTCTTCAACTTAGCGAGCTAAAGACATAGATTATAAATGTGTCTCGCCATGATTGTATTCTTACGACGTTACCAGTGAATCTGTATTCAATTCAGTATTCATCCATGTAGTAATTGATACAAACACGTAGACATGTTGATGTAGTACATATCTATCTATAATAAATAAAAATACTCAACCGAAATCGAATAAATATAAACGAGTTCAGATAACAAGAGAGTTTTAATTTGAACAGTTTCAATAAGACGAGTGTTTAAGCTTGTGGAATCGATCTGTCAGGTTTTATAATGTGTAACATCGCCCTCTCTTAGCTTTAACAGCAACGTTAGTGGGCTACTATATTATTATTATTCTTATTGTTATGAATTAATATGTGTAATGTAAAATATATTTGTTATTTATTTTTGCTATATGGTTACCTTTTTTTACTACAAAAAGAACTGATTTTTTATAACGACAGTGATTGAAGATTATGTACCCCATAGATGTTTCTTGATTTCTGTCTGTCGGAGAAATATTGTAAAATAACTAATGTCAGGGAAATATACAGATAAAACCAATTATTTGTTACCTGTTTATGCAATAGTGACAACAAAATTTAAAATTTATTTTAAAACGCTATATGTTTGACCAAGATGCATTATCGAAAAGATCTTTTGATCGACGTTTTAGGAGGAGAAAGACGGTTCAAGGGCTTTTAAAATGCTAAATTTGAAAGGTACGCTGTTTTTGCTTGCCAATGCTTGGGAAAAATTCTCAGCTAACGCAATAGAAAGGTGTTGGAGAAAAATCTTTTGCCATTCCGCTAATTATAATTCAATACACGTTGTTAAAAACTAAGAATACAAATGGGATTCAGATGATGATATTGCATTATCGATAGTGACAACAGTACTTCCTCCGATCAAAAAGTTTCAGGACCATACAGTATACAGTGATGAAATAGCAATAAAGCTTGAGGTAAAAATTGGGGGTTTTAGTACCTGTATACAATGGGCGCAGAGGAAGCGAAGCAGGCAACCATTTATCAGACGAAAATGACAGATCTTTTTAAATAATTTTTACTTTGAGTGAAGCTTTTTGGACACTTTATTTATGAAATCTGTGTTAGAAAATTTAGTGCTGAACAGAATCTGATAAAAGTTTTTTTACCATTTTCTTCTCTTATTTAATAATTTAATAATGTTCCCGTATTCCGGATGTGGGACTGGCTCGGATCGAACCAACTTTAATTGATTTCTTAGGGGCTAAAATTGGATTTGAATTATTAAAGTTTTCATTCAGATTATAGTTTGAAATGCTTTATATTATTAAAATCAAGGCTTGTTTCTTCTATATAAAATATATCTTATACTTTTATTTTCGGAATAAATTATTATCTTATTAATTAAAGAGATAAGATTTGCAAGATACTGGATCAAGGTTGACCTAAATGGTATGGAAGACAAGCGACAACCTTTATAGACCCAAATAAAACAAAGTTCACTATTATTACAATTTACATACATACCATAACAATTGTAAGGTTTTTATCCTTTTAATTGTTATGTGCGTAATGTATATAGTATTGTATATTTAATTTAAATAGCTTGTATAGAGTATGATAGTGAAGTTATCAGTGAAATAACATAATTTTTAATTCTACAGTGAAAATGTAATATTTTTAAACTAGATGTATA
Source organism: Holotrichia oblita (assembly GCA_023690525.1). NCBI lineage: Eukaryota > Metazoa > Arthropoda > Insecta > Coleoptera > Scarabaeidae > Holotrichia > Holotrichia oblita. Next base: position 75,022,667 of record CM043021.1, on the reverse strand, counting down.
AATAATAATATTAACAGCACTAAAGAATTTAGTTACTTAATTTCAAACCAAAAAAATTAAATGAATCCAAATGTGTGGGATGTATAGGAAGGAAGGTATTGAAATTTTTGCTTACAGTATAGGGGAAAGTTATTTTCACTTTGGTTAAATGTTATAATAATATAATTGATAATTTGCAAATAATAAGCTCGTATATAATAATGAACAAATTTTTCCATAATGAACTTTGATTTATTTTACCTCAATAAACAACAAGATATCAGCAGGTATCATGTAATATGCCCATTTAAATGCCATAAATCTATTGTATTCATATTGCATTGATAAACTGATGATTCGATAAGACTGCGTTAATTTTATAGTCTAGCAGTAATGCGTTATCTTTACCGACCACAAAAGTGTCAACATGCATATTAATGAACAAGATAAGTTTACAATAAAAACATACATATACAGTTGTTTAGGCGGCCTTCGCTAGGACAATTAGTAGGATCATTAAAATATTTGTCTACATTTTATTATTGGTGAAAATATAAAAATTCTGTTTACTTCCTCATTTCTGTTTCTTTTTTTAGATGTAAATAAACATTAATCAAATTAATTTACTCTTGCTCTTAATTATACAAATGTGACCTACTGATTAGGTAATAATCCTATCTCCCTTAATAGCCGAGATATTTCAAAAAAACGAAAAAATCTAGCCGGCATTTGTCGAATTTTCGATTTTCGACGGGTGGAAAACATTGTACTCATCGCCATGAGTGTTGTACCGAAGAGATTTTGGTTTTATCTCTCTTAATAGCCGAGATATTTCAAAAAAACGAACAAAATCTAGCTGGGCACTTGTCGAATTTTCGACCTACGAGGGGTGGAAAAGATTGTACTCATCGCCCTGAGTGTTGTACCGAAGAGATTTCGGTCCTATCTCTCTTAGTAGCCGAGATATTTCAAAAGAACGAAAAAAATCTAGCCGGGCATTTGGGCATTTGAGTGTTGGGCAAGTTGGCTCATCTTGTTAACCTAAACGTGAGGACAAACTACCAGGAAGGCACACTGACGCCTTTGAGCGCTATGACCGTTACACTTTCATAAATTTTCTGGACATTTTCATCATATAAATATTACCTAGCCCGATAAACGTTTGATAGATCTGCCTCCTCCTCGGCTAATAGGTTCACCTTGTTAATCTAAACGAGAGGCCAAACTCCCAGCAGGGCACATTAACACCTTATGGGGTATATATTTTATCGATATTTTCTCGAGAACCGTTTGATGGATCTACTTCGCTCTCAGCCAGATGTTTCATCTTGTTAATCTAAACGAGAGGACAAACCCCCAGGAAAGCACATTAACTCGTTTGAGCCCTGTGACCGTTCAAACTATCATAAATTTTCTGGATAACTTTTTCATCATATAAATATTACCTAGCTCGATAACCGTTTGATGGATCTGCTTCGCTCTCTGCAAGTTGGTTCATCTTGTTAATCTAAACGAGAGGCCAAACTCCCAGCAAGGCACACTAACGCGCTATAGAGATAAATTTTCTCGAGGACCGTTTGATGAATCTGCTTCGCTCTGGGCAAGTTGGTTCATCTTGTTAATCTAAACGAGAGGCCAAACTACCAGGAAGGCACATTAACGCGTTTGAGCGTTCTGGCCGCTCCAAATTGATAAATTTTCTGGACTATTTTTTCATCATATACATTACCTAATATTATCTAGCTCGATAACCGTTTGATGGATCTGCTTCCTCCTCGGCAAGTTGGTTCATCTTGTTAATCTAAACGAGAGGCCAAACTCCCAGCAAGGCACATTAACGCGTTATAGAGATAAATTTTCTCGAGAAACGTTTGATGAATCTGCTGCGCTCTGGGCAAGTTGGTTCATCTTGTTAATCTAAACGAGAGGACAAACTACCAGGAAGGCACATTAACTCGTTTGAGCGCTGTGACCGCTCCAAATTGATAAATTTTCTGGACAATTTTTTCATCATATAAATATTACCTAGCTCGATAACCGTTTGATGGCTCTGCTTCCTCCTCGGCAAGTAGGTTCACCTTGTTAATCTAAACGAGAGGCCAAATTCCCAGCAGGGCACATTAACGCCTTATAGGGCTAAAATTTCATCGATATTTTCTCGAGAACCGTTTGATGGATCTACTTCCCTCTCGGCCACATGATTCATCTTGTTAATCTAAACGAGAGGACAAACCCGCAGGAAGGCACATTAACGCGCTTGAGCGTTGTGACCGTTCAAACTTTCATAAACTTTCTGGACAACTTTTTCATCATATAAATATTACCTAGCTCGATAACCGTTTGATGGATCTGCTTCGCTCTGGGCAAGTTGGTTCATCTTGTTAATCTAAACGCGAGGACAAAAACCCAGGAAGGCGCATTAACGCGTTTGAGCGCTGTGACCGTTCAAACTTTCATAAATTTTCTGGACAACTTTTTCATCATATAAATATTACCTAGCTCGATAACCGTTTGATGGATCTGCTTCGCTCTGGGCAAGTTGGTTCACCTTGTTAATCTAAACGAGAGGACAAAAACCCAGGAAGGCACATTAACGCGTTTGAGCGCTGTGACCGTTCAAACTTTCATAAATTTTCTGGACAACTTTTTCATCATGTTAATATTACCTAGCTCGATAACCGTTTGATGGATCTGCTTCCTCCCCGGCAAGTAGGTTCACCTTGTTAATCTAAACGAGAGGCCAAACTCCCAGCAAGGCACATTAACGCGTTATAGAGATAAATTTTCTCGAGAACCGTTTGATGAATCTGCTTCGCTCTGGGCAAGTTGGTTCATCTTGTTAATCTAAACGAGAGGACAAACTACCAGGAAGGCACATTAACTAGTTTGAGCGCTGTGACCGCTCCAAATTGATAAATTTTCTGGACAATTTTTTCATCATGTACGTTACCTAATATTACCTAGCTCGATAACCGTGTGATGAATCTCCTTCCCCCTCGGCAAGTAGGTTCACCATGTTAGTCTAAACAAGAGGCCAGACTCCCAGCAGGGCACATTAATGTCTTATAGGGCTAATATTTTATCGATATTTTCTCGAGAACCGTTTGATGGATCTACTTCGCTCTCGGCCAGATGGTTCTTCTTGTTAATCTAAACGAGAGGACAAACCCCCAGGAAAGCACATTAACTCGTTTGAGCCCTGTGACCGTTCAAACTATCATAAATTTTCTGGATAACTTTTTCATCATATAAATATTACCTAGCTCGATAACCGTTTGATGGATCTGCTTCGCTCTCTGCAAGTTGGTTCATCTTGTTAATCTAAACGAGAGGCCAAACTCCCAGCAAGGCACACTAACGCGCTATAGAGATAAATTTTCTCGAGGACCGTTTGATGAATCTGCTTCGCTCTGGGCAAGTTGGTTCATCTTGTTAATCTAAACGAGAGGCCAAACTACCAGGAAGGCACATTAACGCGTTTGAGCGTTCTGGCCGCTCCAAATTGATAAATTTTCTGGACAATTTTTTCATCATATACATTACCTAATATTATCTAGCTCGATAACCGTTTGATAGATCTGCTTCTTCCTCGGCAAATAGGTTCACCTTGTTAATCTAAACGAGTGGCCAAACGCCCAGCAGGGCACATTAACGCTTTATAGGCTAAATTTTCATCGATATTTTCTCGAGAACCGTCTGATGAATCTGCTTCGCTCTCGGCCAGATGGTTCTTCTTGTTAATCTAAACGAGAGGACAAACCCCCAGGAAAGCACATTAACTCGTTTGAGCCCTGTGACCGTTCAAACTATCATAAATTTTCTGGATAACTTTTTCATCATATAAATATTACCTAGCTCGATAACCGTTTGATAGATCTGCTTCCTCCTCGGCAAGTAGGTTCACCTTGTTAATCTAAACAAGAGGTCAGACTCCCAGCAAGGCACATTAACGCGTTATAGAGATAAATTTTCTCGAGGACCGTTTGATGGATCTACTTCGCTCTCGGCCAGATGGTTCATCTTGTTAATCTAAACGAGAGGAGAAACCCGCACCAAGGCACATTAACGCGCTTGAGCGTTGTGACCGTTCAAATTTTCATAAACTTTCTGGACAACTTTTTCATCATATAAATATTACCTAGCTCGATAACCGTTTGATGGATCTGCTTCGTTCTGGGCAAGTTGGTTCATCTTGTTAATCTAAACGCGAGGACAAAAACCCAGGAAGGGACATTAACGCGTTTGAGCGCTGTGACCGTTCAAACTTTCATAAATTTTCTGGACAACTTTTTCATCATGTTAATATTACCTAGCTCGATAACCGTTTGATGGATCTGCTTCCTCCCCGGCAAGTAGGTTCACCTTGTTAATCTAAACGAGAGGCCAAACTCCCAGCAAGGCACATTAACGCGTTATAGAGATAAATTTTCTCGAGAACCGTTTGATGAATCTGCTTCGCTCTGGGCAAGTTGGTTCATCTTGTTAATCTAAACGAGAGGACAAACCCCCAGGAAAGCACATTAACTCGTTTGAGCCCTGTGACCGTTCAAACTATCATAAATTTTCTGGATAACTTTTTCATCATATAAATATTACCTAGCTCGATAACCGTTTGATGGATCTGCTTCGCTCTCTGCAAGTTGGTTCATCTTGTTAATCTAAACGAGAGGCCAAACTCCCAGCAAGGCACACTAACGCGCTATAGAGATAAATTTTCTCGAGGACCGTTTGATGAATCTGCTTCGCTCTGGGCAAGTTGGTTCATCTTGTTAATCTAAACGAGAGGCCAAACTACCAGGAAGGCACATTAACGCGTTTGAGCGTTCTGGCCGCTCCAAATTGATAAATTTTCTGGACAATTTTTTCATCATATACATTACCTAATATTATCTAGCTCGATAACCGTTTGATAGATCTGCTTCTTCCTCGGCAAATAGGTTCACCTTGTTAATCTAAACGAGTGGCCAAACGCCCAGCACGGCACATTAACGCTTTATAGGCTAAATTTTCATCGATATTTTCTCGAGAACCGTCTGATGAATCTGCTTCGCTCTCGGCCAGATGGTTCTTCTTGTTAATCTAAACGAGAGGACAAACCCCCAGGAAAGCACATTAACTCGTTTGAGCCCTGTGACCGTTCAAACTATCATAAATTTTCTGGATAACTTTTTCATCATATAAATATTACCTAGCTCGATAACCGTTTGATGGATCTGCTTCCTCCTCGGCAAGTTGGTTCATCTTGTTAATCTAAACGAGAGGCCAAACACCCAGCAAGGCACATTAACGCGTTATAGAGATAAATTTTCTCGAGAAACGTTTGATGAATCTGCTGCGCTCTGGGCAAGTTGGTTCATCTTGTTAATCTAAACGAGAGGACAAACTACCAGGAAGGCACATTAACTCGTTTGAGCGCTGTGACCGCTCCAAATTGATAAATTTTCTGGACAATTTTTTCATCATATAAATATTACCTAGCTCGATAACCGTTTGATGGCTCTGCTTCCTCCTCGGCAAGTAGGTTCACCTTGTTAATCTAAACGAGAGGCCAAATTCCCAGCAGGGCACATTAACGCCTTATAGGGCTAAAATTTCATCGATATTTTCTCGAGAACCGTTTGATGGATCTACTTCCCTCTCGGCCACATGATTCATCTTGTTAATCTAAACGAGAGGACAAACCCGCAGGAAGGCACATTAACGCGCTTGAGCGTTGTGACCGTTCAAACTTTCATAAACTTTCTGGACAACTTTTTCATCATATAAATATTACCTAGCTCGATAACCGTTTGATGGATCTGCTTCGCTCTGGGCAAGTTGGTTCATCTTGTTAATCTAAACGCGAGGACAAAAACCCAGGAAGGCGCATTAACGCGTTTGAGCGCTGTGACCGTTCAAACTTTCATAAATTTTCTGGACAACTTTTTCATCATATAAATATTACCTAGCTCGATAACCGTTTGATGGATCTGCTTCGCTCTGGGCAAGTTGGTTCACCTTGTTAATCTAAACGAGAGGACAAAAACCCAGGAAGGCACATTAACGCGTTTGAGCGCTGTGACCGTTCAAACTTTCATAAATTTTCTGGACAACTTTTTCATCATATAAATATCGCCTAGCTCGATAACCGTTTGATGGATCTGCTTCCTCCTCGGCAAGTAGGTTCACCATGTTAATCTAAACAAGAGGTCAGACTCCCAGCAAGGCACATTAACGCGTTATAGAGATAAATTTTCTCGAGGACCGTTTGATGAATCTGCTTCGCTCTGGGCAAGTTGGTTCATCTTGTTAATCTAAACGAGAGGCCAAACTACCAGGAAGGCACATTAACGCGTTTGAGCGCTCTGACCGCTCCAAATTGATAAATTTTCTGGACCATTTTTTCATCATATACATTACCTAATATTACCTAGCTCGATAACCGTTTGATAGATCTGCTTCTTCCTCGGCAAATAGGTTCACCTTGTTAATCTAAACGAGTGCCCAAACGCCCAGCAGGGCACATTAACGCGTTTGAGCGCTGTGACCGTTCAAACTTTCATAAATTTTCTGGACAACTTTTTCATCATATAAATATCGCCTAGCTCGATAACCGTTTGATGGATCTGCTGCTAATATTACCTCGCTCGATAACCGTTCAATGAATCTGCTTCCCCCTCGGCAAGTAGGTTCACCTTGTTAATCTAAACGAGAGGCCAAACTCCCAGCAAGGCACATTAACGCGTTATAGAGATAAATTTTCTCGAGAAACGTTTGATGAATCTGCTGCGCTCTGGGCAAGTTGGTTCATCTTGTTAATCTAAACGAGAGGACAAACTACCAGGAAGGCACATTAACTCGTTTGAGCGCTGTGACCGCTCCAAATTGATAAATTTTCTGGACAATTTTTTCATCATATAAATACTACCTAGCTCGATAACCGTTTGATGGCTCTGCTTCCTCCTCGGCAAGTAGGTTCACCTTGTTAATCTAAACGAGAGGCCAAATTCCCAGCAGGGCACATTAACGCCTTATAGGGCTAAAATTTCATCGATATTTTCTCGAGAACCGTTTGATGGATCTACTTCCCTCTCGGCCACATGATTCATCTTGTTAATCTAAACGAGAGGACAAACCCGCAGGAAGGCACATTAACGCGCTTGAGCGTTGTGACCGTTCAAACTTTCATAAACTTTCTGGACAACTTTTTCATCATATAAATATTACCTAGCTCGATAACCGTTTGATGGATCTGCTTCGCTCTGGGCAAGTTGGTTCATCTTGTTAATCTAAACGCGAGGACAAAAACCCAGGAAGGCGCATTAACGCGTTTGAGCGCTGTGACCGTTCAAACTTTCATAAATTTTCTGGACAACTTTTTCATCATATAAATATTACCTAGCTCGATAACCGTTTGATGGATCTGCTTCGCTCTGGGCAAGTTGGTTCACCTTGTTAATCTAAACGAGAGGACAAAAACCCAGGAAGGCACATTAACGCGTTTGAGCGCTGTGACCGTTCAAACTTTCATAAATTTTCTGGACAACTTTTTCATCATATAAATATTACCTAGCTCGATAACCGTTTGATGGATCTGCTTCGCTCTGGGCAAGTTGGTTCACCTTGTTAATCTAAACAAGAGGTCAGACTCCCAGCAAGGCACATTAACGCGTTATAGAGATAAATTTTCTCGAGGACCGTTTGATGGATCTACTTCGCTCTCGGCCAGATGGTTCATCTTGTTAATCTAAACGAGAGGAGAAACCCGCACCAAGGCACATTAACGCGCTTGAGCGTTGTGACCGTTCAAATTTTCATAAACTTTCTGGACAACTTTTTCATCATATAAATATTACCTAGCTCGATAACCGTTTGATGGATCTGCTTCGTTCTGGGCAAGTTGGTTCATCTTGTTAATCTAAACGCGAGGACAAAAACCCAGGAAGGGACATTAACGCGTTTGAGCGCTGTGACCGTTCAAACTTTCATAAATTTTCTGGACAACTTTTTCATCATGTTAATATTACCTAGCTCGATAACCGTTTGATGGATCTGCTTCCTCCCCGGCAAGTAGGTTCACCTTGTTAATCTAAACGAGAGGCCAAACTCCCAGCAAGGCACATTAACGCGTTATAGAGATAAATTTTCTCGAGAACCGTTTGATGAATCTGCTTCGCTCTGGGCAAGTTGGTTCATCTTGTTAATCTAAACGAGAGGACAAACCCCCAGGAAAGCACATTAACTCGTTTGAGCCCTGTGACCGTTCAAACTATCATAAATTTTCTGGATAACTTTTTCATCATATAAATATTACCTAGCTCGATAACCGTTTGATGGATCTGCTTCGCTCTCTGCAAGTTGGTTCATCTTGTTAATCTAAACGAGAGGCCAAACTCCCAGCAAGGCACACTAACGCGCTATAGAGATAAATTTTCTCGAGGACCGTTTGATGAATCTGCTTCGCTCTGGGCAAGTTGGTTCATCTTGTTAATCTAAACGAGAGGCCAAACTACCAGGAAGGCACATTAACGCGTTTGAGCGTTCTGGCCGCTCCAAATTGATAAATTTTCTGGACAATTTTTTCATCATATACATTACCTAATATTATCTAGCTCGATAACCGTTTGATAGATCTGCTTCTTCCTCGGCAAATAGGTTCACCTTGATAATCTAAACGAGTGGCCAAACGCCCAGCACGGCACATTAACGCTTTATAGGCTAAATTTTCATCGATATTTTCTCGAGAACCGTCTGATGAATCTGCTTCGCTCTCGGCCAGATGGTTCTTCTTGTTAATCTAAACGAGAGGACAAACCCCCAGGAAAGCACATTAACTCGTTTGAGCCCTGTGACCGTTCAAACTATCAAAAATTTTCTGGATAACTTTTTCATCATATAAATATTACCTAGCTCGATAACCGTTTGATGGATCTGCTTCCTCCTCGGCAAGTTGGTTCATCTTGTTAATCTAAACGAGAGGCCAAACACCCAGCAAGGCACATTAACGCGTTATAGAGATAAATTTTCTCGAGAAACGTTTGATGAATCTGCTGCGCTCTGGGCAAGTTGGTTCATCTTGTTAATCTAAACGAGAGGACAAACTACCAGGAAGGCACATTAACTCGTTTGAGCGCTGTGACCGCTCCAAATTGATAAATTTTCTGGACAATTTTTTCATCATATAAATATTACCTAGCTCGATAACCGTTTGATGGCTCTGCTTCCTCCTCGGCAAGTAGGTTCACCTTGTTAATCTAAACGAGAGGCCAAATTCCCAGCAGGGCACATTAACGCCTTATAGGGCTAAAATTTCATCGATATTTTCTCGAGAACCGTTTGATGGATCTACTTCCCTCTCGGCCACATGATTCATCTTGTTAATCTAAACGAGAGGACAAACCCGCAGGAAGGCACATTAACGCGCTTGAGCGTTGTGACCGTTCAAACTTTCATAAACTTTCTGGACAACTTTTTCATCATATAAATATTACCTAGCTCGATAACCGTTTGATGGATCTGCTTCGCTCTGGGCAAGTTGGTTCATCTTGTTAATCTAAACGCGAGGACAAAAACCCAGGAAGGCGCATTAACGCGTTTGAGCGCTGTGACCGTTCAAACTTTCATAAATTTTCTGGACAACTTTTTCATCATATAAATATTACCTAGCTCGATAACCGTTTGATGGATCTGCTTCGCTCTGGGCAAGTTGGTTCACCTTGTTAATCTAAACGAGAGGACAAAAACCCAGGAAGGCACATTAACGCGTTTGAGCGCTGTGACCGTTCAAACTTTCATAAATTTTCTGGACAACTTTTTCATCATATAAATATCGCCTAGCTCGATAACCGTTTGATGGATCTGCTTCCTCCTCGGCAAGTAGGTTCACCATGTTAATCTAAACAAGAGGTCAGACTCCCAGCAAGGCACATTAACGCGTTATAGAGATAAATTTTCTCGAGGACCGTTTGATGAATCTGCTTCGCTCTGGGCAAGTTGGTTCATCTTGTTAATCTAAACGAGAGGCCAAACTACCAGGAAGGCACATTAACGCGTTTGAGCGCTCTGACCGCTCCAAATTGATAAATTTTCTGGACCATTTTTTCATCATATACATTACCTAATATTACCTAGCTCGATAACCGTTTGATAGATCTGCTTCTTCCTCGGCAAATAGGTTCACCTTGTTAATCTAAACGAGTGCCCAAACGCCCAGCAGGGCACATTAACGCGTTTGAGCGCTGTGACCGTTCAAACTTTCATAAATTTTCTGGACAACTTTTTCATCATATAAATATCGCCTAGCTCGATAACCGTTTGATGGATCTGCTGCTAATATTACCTCGCTCGATAACCGTTCAATGAATCTGCTTCCCCCTCGGCAAGTAGGTTCACCTTGTTAATCTAAACGAGAGGCCAAACTCCCAGCAAGGCACATTAACGCGTTATAGAGATAAATTTTCTCGAGAAACGTTTGATGAATCTGCTGCGCTCTGGGCAAGTTGGTTCATCTTGTTAATCTAAACGAGAGGACAAACTACCAGGAAGGCACATTAACTCGTTTGAGCGCTGTGACCGCTCCAAATTGATAAATTTTCTGGACAATTTTTTCATCATATAAATACTACCTAGCTCGATAACCGTTTGATGGCTCTGCTTCCTCCTCGGCAAGTAGGTTCACCTTGTTAATCTAAACGAGAGGCCAAATTCCCAGCAGGGCACATTAACGCCTTATAGGGCTAAAATTTCATCGATATTTTCTCGAGAACCGTTTGATGGATCTACTTCCCTCTCGGCCACATGATTCATCTTGTTAATCTAAACGAGAGGACAAACCCGCAGGAAGGCACATTAACGCGCTTGAGCGTTGTGACCGTTCAAACTTTCATAAACTTTCTGGACAACTTTTTCATCATATAAATATTACCTAGCTCGATAACCGTTTGATGGATCTGCTTCGCTCTGGGCAAGTTGGTTCATCTTGTTAATCTAAACGCGAGGACAAAAACCCAGGAAGGCGCATTAACGCGTTTGAGCGCTGTGACCGTTCAAACTTTCATAAATTTTCTGGACAACTTTTTCATCATATAAATATTACCTAGCTCGATAACCGTTTGATGGATCTGCTTCGCTCTGGGCAAGTTGGTTCACCTTGTTAATCTAAACGAGAGGACAAAAACCCAGGAAGGCACATTAACGCGTTTGAGCGCTGTGACCGTTCAAACTTTCATAAATTTTCTGGACAACTTTTTCATCATATAAATATTACCTAGCTCGATAACCGTTTGATGGATCTGCTTCGCTCTGGGCAAGTTGGTTCACCTTGTTAATCTAAACAAGAGGTCAGACTCCCAGCAAGGCACATTAACGCGTTATAGAGATAAATTTTCTCGAGGACCGTTTGATGGATCTACTTCGCTCTCGGCCAGATGGTTCATCTTGTTAATCTAAACGAGAGGAGAAACCCGCACCAAGGCACATTAACGCGCTTGAGCGTTGTGACCGTTCAAATTTTCATAAACTTTCTGGACAACTTTTTCATCATATAAATATTACCTAGCTCGATAACCGTTTGATGGATCTGCTTCGTTCTGGGCAAGTTGGTTCATCTTGTTAATCTAAACGCGAGGACAAAAACCCAGGAAGGCACATTAACGCGTTATAGAGATAAATTTTCTCGAGAACCGTTTGATGAATCTGCTTCGCTCTGGGCAAGTTGGTTCATCTTGTTAATCTAAACGAGAGGACAAACTACCAGGAAGGCACATTAACTCGTTTGAGCGCTGTGACCGCTCCAAATTGATAAATTTTCTGGACAATTTTTTCATCATATACGTTACCTAATATTACCTAGCTCGATAACCGTGTGATGAATCTCCTTCCCCCTCGGCAAGTAGGTTCACCATGTTAATCTAAACAAGAGGCCAGACTCCCAGCAGGGCACATTAATGTCTTATAGGGCTAATATTTTATCGATATTTTCTCGAGAACCGTTTGATGGATCTACTTCGCTCTCGGCCAGATGGTTCTTCTTGTTAATCTAAACGAGAGGACAAACCCCCAGGAAAGCACATTAACTCGTTTGAGCCCTGTGACCGTTCAAACTATCATAAATTTTCTGGATAACTTTTTCATCATATAAATATTACCTAGCTCGATAACCGTTTGATGGATCTGCTTCGCTCTCTGCAAGTTGGTTCATCTTGTTAATCTAAACGAGAGGCCAAACTCCCAGCAAGGCACACTAACGCGCTATAGAGATAAATTTTCTCGAGGACCGTTTGATGAATCTGCTTCGCTCTGGGCAAGTTGGTTCATCTTGTTAATCTAAACGAGAGGCCAAACTACCAGGAAGGCACATTAACGCGTTTGAGCGCTCTGACCGCTCCAAATTGATAAATTTTCTGGACCATTTTTTCATCATATACATTACCTAATATTACCTAGCTCGATAACCGTTTGATAGATCTGCTTCTTCCTCGGCAAATAGGTTCACCTTGTTAATCTAAACGAGTGCCCAAACGCCCAGCAGGGCACATTAACGCGTTTGAGCGCTGTGACCGTTCAAACTTTCATAAATTTTCTGGACAACTTTTTCATCATATAAATATCGCCTAGCTCGATAACCGTTTGATGGATCTGCTGCTAATATTACCTCGCTCGATAACCGTTCAATGAATCTGCTTCCCCCTCGGCAAGTAGGTTCACCTTGTTAATCTAAACGAGAGGCCAAACTCCCAGCAAGGCACATTAACGCGTTATAGAGATAAATTTTCTCGAGAAACGTTTGATGAATCTGCTGCGCTCTGGGCAAGTTGGTTCATCTTGTTAATCTAAACGAGAGGACAAACTACCAGGAAGGCACATTAACTCGTTTGAGCGCTGTGACCGCTCCAAATTGATAAATTTTCTGGACAATTTTTTCATCATATAAATACTACCTAGCTCGATAACCGTTTGATGGCTCTGCTTCCTCCTCGGCAAGTAGGTTCACCTTGTTAATCTAAACGAGAGGCCAAATTCCCAGCAGGGCACATTAACGCCTTATAGGGCTAAAATTTCATCGATATTTTCTCGAGAACCGTTTGATGGATCTACTTCCCTCTCGGCCACATGATTCATCTTGTTAATCTAAACGAGAGGACAAACCCGCAGGAAGGCACATTAACGCGCTTGAGCGTTGTGACCGTTCAAACTTTCATAAACTTTCTGGACAACTTTTTCATCATATAAATATTACCTAGCTCGATAACCGTTTGATGGATCTGCTTCGCTCTGGGCAAGTTGGTTCATCTTGTTAATCTAAACGCGAGGACAAAAACCCAGGAAGGCGCATTAACGCGTTTGAGCGCTGTGACCGTTCAAACTTTCATAAATTTTCTGGACAACTTTTTCATCATATAAATATTACCTAGCTCGATAACCGTTTGATGGATCTGCTTCGCTCTGGGCAAGTTGGTTCACCTTGTTAATCTAAACGAGAGGACAAAAACCCAGGAAGGCACATTAACGCGTTTGAGCGCTGTGACCGTTCAAACTTTCATAAATTTTCTGGACAACTTTTTCATCATATAAATATTACCTAGCTCGATAACCGTTTGATGGATCTGCTTCGCTCTGGGCAAGTTGGTTCACCTTGTTAATCTAAACAAGAGGTCAGACTCCCAGCAAGGCACATTAACGCGTTATAGAGATAAATTTTCTCGAGGACCGTTTGATGGATCTACTTCGCTCTCGGCCAGATGGTTCATCTTGTTAATCTAAACGAGAGGAGAAACCCGCCAAGGCACATTAACGCGTTTGAGCGTTGTGACCGTTCAAATTTTCATAAACTTTCTGGACAACTTTTTCATCATATAAATATTACCTAGCTCGATAACCGTTTGATGGATCTGCTTCGTTCTGGGCAAGTTGGTTCATCTTGTTAATCTAAACGCGAGGCCAAACTCCCAGCAAGGCACACTAACGCGCTATAGAGATAAATTTTCTCGAGGACCGTTTGATGAATCTGCTTCGCTCTGGGCAAGTTGGTTCATCTTGTTAATCTAAACGAGAGGCCAAACTACCAGGAAGGCACATTAACGCGTTTGAGCGTTCTGACCGCTCCAAATTGATAAATTTTCTGGACAATTTTTTCATCATATACTTTACCTAATATTACCTAGCTCGATAACCGTTTGATAGATCTGCTTCTTCCTCGGCAAATAGGTTCACCTTGCTAATCTAAACGAGTGGCCAAACGCCCAGCAGGGCACATTAACGCTTTATAGGCTAAATTTTCATCGATATTTTCTCGAGAACCGTCTGATGAATCTGCTTCGCTCTCGGCCAGATGGTTCTTCTTGTTAATCTAAACGAGAGGAAAAACCCCCAGGAAAGCACATTAACTCGTTTGAGCGCTGTGACCGTTCAAACTATCATAAATTTTCTGGACAATTTTTTCATCATATAAATATTACCTAGCTCGATAACCGTTTGATGGCTCTGCTTCCTCCTCGGCAAGTAGGTTCACCTTGTTAATCTAAACGAGAGGCCAAATTCCCAGCAGGGCACATTAACGCCTTATAGGGCTAAAATTTCATCGATATTTTCTCGAGAACCGTCTGATGAATCTGCTTCGCTCTCGGCCAGATGGTTCATCTTGTTAATCTAAACGAGAGGAAAAACCCCCAGGAAAGCACATTAACGCGTTTGAGCGCTGTGACCGTTCAAACTTTCATAAATTTTCTGGACAACTTTTTCATCATATAAATATCGCCTAGCTCGATAACCGTTTGATGGATCTGCTTCCTCCTCGGCAAGTTGGTTCATCTTGTTAATCTAAACAAGAGGTCAGACTCCCAGCAAGGCACATTAACGCGTTATAGAGATAAATTTTCTCGAGGACCGTTTGATGAATCTTCTTCGCTCTGGGTAAGTTGGTTCATCTTGTTAATCTAAACGAGAGGCCAAACAACCAGGAAGGCACATTAACGCGTTTGAGCGCTCTGACCGCTCCAAATTGATAAATTTTCTGGACCATTTTTTCATCATATACATTACCTAATATTACCTAGCTCGATAACCGTTTGATAGATCTGCTTCTTCCTCGGCAAATAGGTTCACCTTGTTAATCTAAGCGAGTGGCCAAACGCCCAGCAGGGCACATTAACGCTTTATAGGCTAAATTTTCATCGATATTTTCTCGAGAACCGTTTGATGAATCTGCTTCGCTCTGGGCAAGTTGGTTCATCTTGTTAATCTAAACGCGAGGACAAAAACCCAGGAAGGCGCATTAACGCGTTTGAGCGCTGTGACCGTTCAAACTTTCATAAATTTTCTGGACAACTTTTTCATCATATAAATATTACCTAGCTCGATAACCGTTTGATGGCTCTGCTTCCTCCTCGGCAAGTAGGTTCACCTTGTTAATCTAAACGAGAGGCCAAACTCCCATCAAGGCACATTAACGCCTTTGATTTCGGTCTAATCTCGCTTAATGGCCGAGATAAAAAAAATCGAAAGATTTCTAGCCGGGCACTTGTCGAATTTTCGATCTCCGAGGTGTGGAAAAGATTGTACTCATCGCCCTGAGTGTTGTACTGAAGAGATTTCGGTCCTATCTTGCTTAATAGCCGAGATATTTCAAAAAAACGAAAACAATCTAGCCGGGCATTTATCGAAGTTTTGACCTACGAGAGGTGGAAAAGATTGTACTCATCGTCCTGAGTATTGTACCGAAGAGATTTCGGTCCTATTTCTCTTAATAGCCGAGATATTTCAAAAAAACGAAAAAATCTAGCCGGGCATTTGTCGAATTTTCGATCTCCCAGGGGTGGAAAAGATTGCACTCATCGCCCTGAGTGTTGTACCGACGAGATTTCGGTCGTACCTCTCTTAATAGGTCACTCTCTTAATAGGCTACTGCTGCCATAGCAAGAACACCAGATAAGCTTGTTTGTTTTTATTTCCTATTTTGATGAAATAATACGCAGATCATACCAATAAGAAAGCCCCACAAACATTGATGCGCCTCTTTATTTTGCTTTTTTTTTTTCTGGAGATTCGGGAAAAAATGATAACCTCGAATGATAACCTCGACTGTGGTATAATACAGCTAAAAACTTTGCAAGAATATCTTACAACACCATTATAATTTAATGTTTGATGTGAGCAAGAAGTGTATTAATAATTTTGTGTGATTATTCCAATCGCGAAAAACAGATTTGAAATTCAGTTGATCATTTTGTTATATAACTGCAGCTACTAACTTGAAATTATGGTGAGTTTTAAAACATATAGTTTATATTTCTTCCTAATCAAGGAATAGGAATGTAATGTTAACGTTGTTAATTAACTTGAAAGTGCATGCAGTTGCGTGATCTTATTCTTAAAGCTCTATAGGTTTTTCTTAGCTAATTTCTAAATCAAAGGCAACATTGGATTAATACGCAATAACATATTACTGCAAAGATGACGTAAACATTAAGTTTCTAATAATGTAGTAGACGGTATTGAGTTGATTACATAATCTGTTCACATGGATGAACCAATTGTGACTGCTGTCAATAGTGTTGTTGTAGTTATTAAGCACAAATAACAAAGATGCATTGAAATTAGTACTCGCCTCAAATCTCACGAAAGCTGCTTTCGAGTTGTTCATACAAAGTTTATTCATAAACTAAATGCTAAATATCCTAATAATAATCATTATAGTTTGTTCTTATTTTAATTCACCGATTTTTGTGTTGCTTCTTATGATATTTTATATGGTCCACAATAAATACGAGGGTATATCAAATATAAACGGGACTGTTTGGATTATAGTAAAAGCTCCTGAGCGGTTATTGACCTGGAACGAGTTGATGGGCAGTTAGCCTGTACCTCTGGGGAGGGGAAAAAACCGACCGTAAATCGCTGGCGTCTCTATAGCATGCAAAGAAACCTTGAGCGACAAAGAAGTGCATGTCTCCGTGGAGCAACGGATTATAATAAAGTTTTTGGCAAAGGAGGGAGTAAGGCCAGCCGCAATTTTCCGATGATTGCAGATACAGTTCGGGGATAACACTCTGTCAAGAACCCGCATAGCACCAAGAATTTTCTGAACGGCGCGAAAAGGTCGAGAACAAGAGCCATGCTTGCCGCAGAAGAAGAAATGTGACCGCATCCAACATTGAGGCGATCCAAAACTGTCTGGAAAGAAATCCCCGCTTGACTCTCCGAGAGATCGTTGAAGAACTGAACATCAGTTACGGGAATGTCCACCGGATCGTGACAGATGATTTGGGATTTCGCAAAGTGTCCGCTAGATGGGTTCCACGTCTGTTATCCGAAGATCAGAAGCAACATCGATTGTAGGTTTCGCAGCGTCTCTTCGATCGATTCCAGCAAGAGGGTGAAGCATTTTTGAATCGTATAGTCACAGTTGCCGAAACGTGCGTACATCATTACACGACCGAATCTAAACTGGCGAGTATGGAATGGAGAAAACGCGGCGAGAATGCACCCGTGAAAGCAAATACGGGATTGTTAGCCGATTGATTTTCTACACGGTCAACGCACGATTTTGGATGGGAAATACTGGAACCTCCTCCCTATAGTCCAGACCTTTCCCCTTGCCACTTCCATCTTTTTGGACCCCGCAAAGAAGCGCTTGGAAGCCAGCGTTTCGACAATAACGAAGCTGTGGAAATATACATATTTGCTCCAATGGCTATATGAACGTCCGAAGAGTTTCTACGATGCTGGAATAAAAAAGTTACCAATCCAATAGCAAAAATGTATTTCTAGGGGTGAATGTGTGTTTGAAAACTTATTTAAATAAAGCTAAAACAGTTTACAAAAGAAATCCCGTTTATATTTGATATATCCTCGTACAAAGCTACATTTTTTTTACATTAATATCTTCGGCGGCATCTTATATTATTCGCGGCAAAGATTTTACAGGAGCCAAGAGCAAAGAAATATGAGGGATGGTTTGACGAAGATTGTAGAAGGGCTCTAGAAGAACGAGCTAAGATGAAATTGAAAATGGTTACTAACAGTTCGAAAAGATGTAAAGTAACGTACCAGGAAAGCAGAAGGAAAGCTAAACAGACTTGTAGAAAAAAGAAGCAAGAGTTTTTTGAAGCAAAGCTGGGGCAAAATAGAAACCAGTTTCAAAGACAAGGATATTAGAAAATTTTATAAAGAAATTACAAGTGAAAGAAGAGGATATCACGGAGGAACTGTGTTTTCATCGAGGGAATCGACGGAACTCTAATGAAAGATCTGGAATAAAAGAAAAATAGGTGGAAGTGTTACTTTGAAGAAATACTGAACGACGGAGGAAATAACGCAAGCATGGAAATGGAGGAGAACTGGGAAACTATAAATAATGAACAAATCGAGGACAATGAAATTAGGAACATTATAAAACACTTGAAAACACAAAAGTCCCGGGGAAAATGGTGTATGTGCGGAGATGCTAAAATTTGGTGGAGATATTCTACAAGAGCATATTATTGAAATTATAAAGGAAGTATGGCAAAGAGAAGAAATGCCTAACCGTTGGAAAGAAGCAGTTCCATTTTTAAGAAGGGAGACAAGAGAAAGTGTGATAATTACAGAGGAATCGCATTGCTGGATGTAGTATACAACATATTGGCCATATTAATAAAAGACAGATTACAAAAGGAGGTGGAGACTTTGGTGGGTGAATATCAAGCGGGTTTTAGGGCAGGACGTCGGCAGTAGATCAAATCCACATCATAAGACGAATACAAGAAACAAGTACAGAACATAACATGTCAATACATGCCGTATTTATCGATTTTAAGAAGGCCTACGATTCCATTAAAAGAAATGAAATCTTGAAAGTGTTGCAGGAATTTAATATTGATAGTAAGCTACGCAGGTTAGTAAAAGCAACTTTAAGCAACACGATATACAAAGTTAGGGTCGAACAGGAATTAATAGAGAGTTTTGAAGTCACTAAAGGGTTGAGACAAGGAGATTCGTTGTCCACCGTGTTGTTTAACTTGTTTTTAGAATCGGTGTGCAGGAGGAGCCAAATATTACACAAACAGAAAAAAAGTATATACTCTAAAAGCCACCAAATGATTGCATACGCTGATGACGTTGTAATTCTTGCACACGAAGAAAAAGAGTTCAAGTTTTAAGAAGATTTGAAAAAGAGACAGCAATTGTAGGTTTGAACATAAATTATGAAAAATCTAAATATGTGGAATTAGGAACTAATAAAAAAAGAGGGAGTAAAGTAAAGCTAATTTTGGAAGAAGATCGGAAGTCAAAGAAGGTGGAAATAGAAAAAGTCGCCAGCTTTATTTATTTGGGATCTGTAATAAGTGAGAAAGGTGGAACTGAAGAAGAAATTAGATACAGGATTGCAAGAGGATCTGCAAGTGCGGGGGCGCTTACAAGGGCTCTAAGATATATAAATCTGTTATAAAACCAGCAGTACTGTATGCAAGTGAAACATGGGCATTAATAAGGAAAGCAGAGGAAGAACTGGATGTGTGGGAAAGGAAAATGCTTAGAAGAATTTACGGAGGAAGGAAAAAGAATGAAATATGGAGAAAAAGAACTAACCAGGACATATATACTTTATATGGAGAGCCGAAGTTGTCGAAGGTCGTTGGTTTGGCCATATCTTAAGGAAGGGAGAAGGCCAGAATGATTATGATATTATGGATACGCGAATGATCGTAAATAGAGGCAGAGGAAGACCCGGACTAAATTGGAACAAACAAGTAGAAGAACTGCTGAGAATCTGGCCGAAGAAACTGTAACAGATAGAGACTGCTACAGTTAGAAAAAAATGGAGAGAAGTGGTGCGAAGAGTGGTAGAAGAATAGTCTCACAAGCCAAGGGCCGCATGGCCTGTAGTGCTTTTATATACAATATATATTTTCGGCTAAACGACCCAACGACATATAATTTTGAAGAAAAGAATTGAACTAACACGGATTGAGGTCTGACAGTTATCATACGGTAAAAACAGTTAGACTAGAACGTTTGCAACGACTACAAGTACAGTTATTTTGTTTGCAATGTAATACTTTGTGCAGTGTGACATATCCCTCCTGGTAAACTGCCATGATTTGGTTATGAAACGATAAATATCCGTCTAAGTTGATACTGACGTACAAATTCCATAGCTGTACTACATCATGCTACAAAATCCTCTATCTGAAACATCTTCTGGACATTGCTCTGTTGACATTTTAAAGCTTAAGCTTACTAATTATGTTTGGGTACTTGTATTTTGGCACTTCTGATAACTTGTATAAATAAATGATTATTTTTGTAAGTACATATAGCTTTTGGTATATACATCTCCGTCCATAATTATTTGGCCACCTAGGTTTTTTTTATAATTCCAAAATAAAATCTCCTTTGAGTTGCGGATATTATTATTTAATGGTACTTAATTAATCTTTACATCTATGTACATAACGCACTACAAACAGACGTATACAGATACATAATATACTAAATTAAATCAAACTTTCCTTTCATCAATGTAGCCTCCTTTACTATGTATAACTGCTGCACATAATCGAGGCATTCTAGCAATTTTACAGGTTTTACTCAATCAACCAACAACAATTCTAATGATCTTATTGATTATTACAACTCCAACAACCTTAACTCTGATGCCGTTTTCCAGTTTAAATTAGCAACCGTTGAGGAGGTTCATGCAATTCTGCACGGAATTAAGACCAAAGCCTACGGATGTGATGGCATTTCTTCTGTTATGCTAAAATATTGTAGTCCTTACATCGATCCTTATATAACACACATTATTAACTGTTGTATTGAACAGTCGTATTTTCCCGTTCTTTGAAAGGCCGCGTTAGGTGTTCCTTTGCCTAAGATTTCCAACCCATCAACATTTTCAGATTTGAGAATAATTAGTATACTGCCTACTCTTTCTAAAGTTTTGGAAAAAGTCCTTTATAGCCAAATTTATTCT
The DNA here is from genome assembly GCA_023690525.1 of Holotrichia oblita. NCBI lineage: Eukaryota > Metazoa > Arthropoda > Insecta > Coleoptera > Scarabaeidae > Holotrichia > Holotrichia oblita. The sequence continues at coordinate 75,001,756 of CM043021.1, read as the reverse complement.
TTCTTTAATAACAATAACTATCTCCCTGATTGCCAGTCAGGCTTTAGGCCTGGATTTAGTGCTTCATTCGCTCTTGCTACTGTTCTTAATGATATAATGACATCTGTTGACAGTGGGATATGTAGTGTTCTTATTTTACTTGACTACTCCAAGGCCTTTGATACTGTTTGTCACCGATTACTTCTCGCTAAGTTAAAGTATTTTGGATTTTGTGAGAACTCACATAGGTTATTACGATCTAATTTGTTAGGCAGAACAATGACGATTAAATGCAATAACAACTGCTCTAATACTACAGAAATTTTGTCTGGTGTACCTCAAGGCTCATTACTGGGCCCTTTACTTTTCATTATCTACACATCTGATATTTTAAAAGCCATTAAAGCTTGCCGAGTTCAAGCTTATGCCGACGATACCCAGTTATTTCATTCCTTTCATATCCATGAATTTCGTCAAACGATGGATACCATTAACTTAGTTTTACAACAGATCAGTAGCCTGTCTGTTCAACACAATCTTGCTCTTAATTCACATAAAACTAATGTTCTGCTTTTTGGCTCGAGACAGCGTGTTGAATTCTTAAAAGCCAATTTACTATTATCTATCTCCAATATACGCTTGCCTTTTGTTGATGTTGCTAGGGACCTTGGATTGTATGTGGATTCTCATCTTCGCTTTAAAGCTCATGTTTCGTACTTACTTAAAAAGTCATATGCGTCTTTGAGAATGTTATACATGAACAGATGCATCCTAAGTCATACCTTGAGGAAACAACTTTGCGAATCCCTTGTTTTGGCATTGTTTGATCATTGCGACTTTATTTACGGTCCATGCTTGACTTTACAAGACAAATACCGTATTCAAAAACTTCAGAATTCTTGTTGCAGACTGATTTTTGATCTGCGTAAATTTGATCATGTCTCGGAATTTATTCGTAACCTATGTTGGTTGAACATGGAGAACCGCCGTAAACTGCACTTGGCTTGTTTCGTTCATGAGTTGCTTCGTTCTGCGCCACCTTCCCCTCTTAAGGGTTTCCTAATTCCACGGCATTTTATACATGTTCCAAATACTCGGTATAAATTTGAACTTACGATTCCGCAACATTCTACGTCTTTATTTGAGCGATCTTTCAGCTATAATGCCGTTAAGCTTTATAACTCTCTTCCTGAATGTGTCAGGGGTCTCGGTGGCCGCAAGAGCTTCAGCAGTTCTTTGAAACAGTATTTTCTTTCTGGGCACTAGTGTTGTGTAACCTTTGATATTTCTTTTTCTTTTGTTAATTATTATTCCTTGTATGTATAAATATGTATATGTGGGTGCGTACATATGTATATGATTATTATGTTAAGTTGCGCGCATGCTTTTGTATTTTTTTTTGTATTTACTGTAGTGGGTCCTGGTTGAGTATGAGTAGCGTCAGCTAGACTTTGCCAGAGCTCACCACCATTATTTATCTTTTGTAAATAAAGGCAATTTATTATTATTATTATTATTATTATTATTATTATTATTATTATTATTATTATTATTATTATTATTATTATTATTATTATTATTATTATTAATTAATTTTGTCAGGATTCCTACAGACATCTTCCTTCATTTTTCCAGTATTGTGGACCCTCCACAATACGACAGCAGATGTTGGAGCGACACTTTTTACCTTTCTATCCAATTCATCCTATAATAATTCAATTTGCTTGAGATCGAGAGATTGGCGAGGACGGCTTCATAACTATAAGGCTTGTCCTCTTGTTTTTCTTTCTAGTAAGCGCGACATATCTTTGTTGTATATTTCATTGTTCTGCTAAAATGTGAAGTTTTCATCGACCAGTCGCAATCCTAATGACACCAAATTTTTTTCTAAAATATTTCTATACCCTTCGTTTCTCAGAATGAATTCAATTTTTACTATACCCCCTCAAATTATCACTGACCCTCCTCAGTGTTTGACGGTTGGTAAAATCCACTGATCTGACACTCGTTTTCTTGCCAATATTCGAATAAATACCTGTCTGCGTGAGCCATAAATTTCGAACTTGGATTCGCCCATTTCTATTTTTGTTGGAAAAACTACCACTACTTGCAAACAGCCCTTTATTTTTCGGCATCAAAACTCGCTGGTAATAATTCGATTTTTGTCTTCTCAACAACAGTAAATTTCAAACTAACACAAATTCCAATGATATGGTATAAAGACACCTCGGGTTATTATAAAATATAATTACAAACTTGACTATACCACATTAAAATTCTAAGAAAATCACATTAACAGGAATGATATTGCCGTCGGTCAGGTACAACTAAAAGGAATTTTTACTTCTTAGAACTGACTAATTAACCGTATAGCAACGAAACTTATCAATGATGTGTTTATATAGAAGAGTTCTTTGTATTGACTTTCATTAGTTGTGATAGATACTTCATAACGCAGGTTTAAGAAATCATATGGTGGCTAAATACTTACGGACGGTAATGTATATGTGGATAAGATTTCACAGTTACATTGATTGACAACATAATAGCGTAAGCATCGTTATTGATATTCTGTTTAAAATTATTCTTTCTTTCAAAGTTGAAGGGCTGAAAGAAGTATGAATACATCTTGTAGTACTCGATTCTTCCATACATAAAATAACGAAGGTATCGATATTAAAACGTCAGTTCGTATTAGGATACCGATACTAGGGTATCGCTTACAAAGAACGGAGCGTATGGTATCAATACCAAGAAATGAATTAGAAACTTTCAATAGCATCAGAAATATAGGTATCATGCAGCCCTAATAGCCTCACCTTTTTTTCTGTAGTGTTCCAAAATAACACTCACTTATCCAGTGCAAATTTCAGCGGCTCAGTAACAGCAGTTTTGGGAGTAATTGAGGCTCATTGCCACATTTGTACATCATAGTTTCACAGAACGGCATCTATTTGAGTCATCCTCGTCTAATTTCTTCACCAATTGTTCTTTATAAAGATGCATTTTATTTTTTTCTTAAGAATTTAAGTATAAAATCTTCGGAAAATCATGTTTATATCGTTATGGGTCGACTTGGTTTTGCTTATGGCACTCATACATTTAATTTACATCTTAAGAAATCTATAGTGTCCATCCAGAATGTGCTCATTCATAAAATGATACATTTGATCTCTGTTAATCCCAGTTTAGATGGATTACATTAGAAATCCTTGTGGTGACCTGTTAAATTCGTAGGAGTTTTATTATAGTATAATCTCAAAATAGGCACACGCTTTAAGCGTGTCGATCAAATACGTATAATAAAAAAAGTTCTAATAATAATAATTTATCTTGATATATTTTTGTGTATACTCGCTTGAATGTTAGCGGAAATCCTAACGGAAGTCTTTCGTCTCGTCCCCACCTGTAGTTATAAATAAATCTAGCACAGTGAATATTTTGAAGAAATAAACAGTAAATATTTTCGGCAAAAACCCTTTAGTCATAGTAAACAAGCCCGGTGTTCTATACAAGAAACAATACAAACAGTGACATTTAACGTTGAAAAATACGAGTTAAGAAGATCTAATTTTATCCGGAACGACGAAGTATTTTTCGCATAAAATCTTGGCCGCTGTTAAACGAGTGGAAAACTATTTGGCTTCTCGAAGTGCGGCAACATCGCTCGCGCAGTGTAGAATAACAAAAAAAAACTTACCCAAACATTCGGTGTCTATCCGCTCGATTCGACTCCAAAACAAACGGTGTGAATAACTGATATATTTTAATATCCCATTATCAACGAAATAATATATACAAAACGGTGTTCTATTCAATGCTAAAATCTCTGTGCTCGCCAGTGATTATGGTTATCGAGATTACAGAGGACTTAATGACGTTACCGCCAGTGCATGATTGTTTAAGTAATAATGTTCATTTTTTGCAAGTGAAAAATAATAGCAGGTAGTTTTAAGAAGATGTATTTATCATATATTTAAGCTGTTGGTTTATCATCATTTTAACGTAAGTTGTTTCATGTGAATTTGTATATATAAATATATTTAAGCTTAAATTTAAGCAAATAGCAAGCAAAAACGTAGCAAGAAATAATGTGAATATGTAAATTGTTTAACCTTCTTGGCCGGCCAAAAAGGTTAAAAAAACAAGTCATATAGTCCAATTTATTATACCTTTCAAAATTGTACGGTGTGTGTAGCAACACAAATATTTTTAAAAATAGCATTATAAATGCTATTTTCTTTGTGTAGTGCTAGCAAAAAAATATGTTGGAAATATAAAAAATATTCTGCAGTGCAAAAGTTGGATCTAGCCTATAATATAATAGATTGCCATAATTCTAAAATATTCTAGTTAGAAGATGTACCTACTGAAATATATCGGTTCAATCGGTTTACAAAAATGACTTAAAAAAGAATGATGCTGCACTTGTACCAGTGCTTCTTCCAATCCTCGAAACACTTCTCAAACTCGACCTTTGGGATAGCCTTTAGCTCTTTCAGCGATGAGTTTTTAATGTCATCTATGCTTGTAAAGCGACGGCCCTTTAAGATTCTCTTTATTCTTGGAAATTCAGACGCAGCCATATCTGGCTTTGAGGCATCGTTTCATATTGTTTTTCAAAAATTCACGAACAAGCAATGAAGTGTGTGCAGGTGCGTTATCTTAGTGCAAATGTCATGAATTGTTTCTCCACAAATCCAGGCGATTTCGATTGCTTTACGCAAACGCCGTTGAACTTGTGAGTTGTACTCCTTATTGATCGTTTGAACTGGTGGCTAAAATTCATGATGCACTATGCGGTTAAAATTGAAGAACACACTGAGCATAATCTTCGTGTTTAACCGCATTTGTCGTCTTTTTCGGTCTTGGCGAGTCAGGATGCCTCTACTGGGACGATTGAGCCTTACTCTCGATGTGATATCCGTAAACCCATGTTTGTTTTGTGTGCTGGGGCATCATCTTCAAAGTCTTCACGACCATCTTGGAAACGCTTATACCACGCGTAAACTCTTGTTTTACTTATAGAAGACTCATCATACGCGTTTGTTAACATTTCACACACTTTGTTACACTTTATTTCATTTTTTATGCAAAATTTGATACAAATTCTTTAATCCATTTCTTTTAGCAAACGAAAATCCATTTAACCTTTTCACAGACAAAAACAATGAAAACTGAAACTTTCTTAATGTACGTTGATAGACTAACATCTTAAATATAAAATAATGAACAAAAAATACGATGAATTTAACATTCTTTTTTAAACCATAATGTTTGTCTTATTGGATCGCTGCATCTTCGTACTGTTCACTTTCTAAATAATTTTAATAAACTCTGTCAAAGCTGTGTCTAGTAGCAAACCTTAGTAATGTAATTTCCTATGACTATTCTTATCATCCGAGAAACCTTGCATAGAATCTTCTTGACTATCAAAGTCTTCATTAAAACACTATCTTCATCAGAAACCAGTTCCTTCTTTTGTTTCTTACTCCTTCTCTTTTGAAAAACATCCTTTTTTTATCTGCCGTGCTGCCTTTTTTTTCTATATTTTGACATCCTTTCAGTTTTCTTTGTTCAGCTTGTTGTCAAAATCCGAATCAGTTTCAGGATATGATTTTTAAAAGCATTAGTCAACATTTTATATAGGATAAAGGTCACTATATCTAAAGACTCATCAATTTTTTTACCGCCAAGAAACTTGAGAAGGGTCGATCTTTTACACTAGATGTCAGAAAATTATCATCAGTAAACACTAATAATGAATTAATTAATTCGACAAATACCTACCTTATATAATGTTTGCTGATATAAAAGATTAATATGAATTTGTAATAATTAATTTTAAGATTGTTCTAGATTTTAGCTTGTCAAGATTATTACTCAAGAAAGAAATCGTTAGAAGCTGTTTTTCTCACGGTTTGAATGGTCGAGCAAATACATACATCTACGGATTGCATCAACGATAACAGTGCAATTCTATTTTCCCTATTATAGTTGATTGACTCCAGAGAAATATGTGTGCTATGATTATTTATTATTAAAAGAATCGAACAGTCGTATGAACAGTAAACATTCTTTTAAGCTTTTGCGCAGGTGACAATAATCCTGCGGTTATCTATTCTGTTTTTGAATCAAATCTGAGTTCACCAAACCAGGATCTTTTTTATAGTATGCATATTCTTATTCTTTGCAAGACATGTATGAAAGCTAATTCCCGCAGAAAATACTATAACTATAGAACAATTGACTAATCGAGGCTGTTTCTCCTTCAATACTGCATCTAATCGAGTGAATAAATCGCTATAGTATTGCCCAGTGATCGTCCTTCCCTTCTGCAGTAGTCGATTGGGAACCAAAAAATGGTCGCCATGACCTTTCCGATCGATGGAACAGTCTTTGCTTTCTTCGGAGCTAATTCACCCCGAAAAGTCCTGTATATAGTTGTGAATCCAACTCTCATCCACGGTTACGAAATGCTTGAAAAAATCCCTTGCATTACGTTGAATCCTGGGCAGACACTCCTCCGAAACGGTCACCCGATTTCGTTTTGCTCCGGTGTGAGCAAACGCGCCCATCGCGTCGAAAGCTTTTTCATGCCCAAAATTTCGTGTAGGTTTTGGCCAAAGCGCCTCTCTGAGATGCCTGTTGTCTCTGCTATCTCTTTCATCTTCAATCGGCGATCGGTTAACACGACATTATGAATCTTGTCGACAATTTCATCGTTGGTAGCGATTTTTGGGCGTCCACTGCGTGGTTCGTCATTTGCGCTTGTGCGCCCGCGTTTGAATTCGCTCACCCAGAAGCTGATGGTCGAAAATGATGTAATGGATCCGCTACGAACCTCTAGCAAAATATTTCGAATTTCCGTTGTTGTTTTCTCAACCATCACTGCACGAAATTCGACTTTATCCATTTTTGGGAAATCGCCTGACTTGTTACACAAAACACTCTTAAGCAACAACTATTGACCATAGACGTCTGAAATTTTGATAGTTACTATAAAAAAGATTGCCCTTCGACTTAGTCTTGGTTAGATAAACAAAGAGTAAGAAAATGGAGGTCGACTTGAGGGTCAACTCCATATTAAAGCGCTAATAGGAGACGGGGACGTTAAGGTCTCTGAAAGCCTAATTAGACGCAATAAAAAACAAGTTAAGACCATTATTGGGTTGATAACTGGATACTGTCACTTAAGGAAGCATCTATGCAACATGGGTCGGGTGAGCGAACCCTGGTGCAGTGTCCAATGGGCAAGTTACTGGACTTTATAGAGGACAGTAAACTTCTCAACTGGAAATAAGGGCTTCAATAGGGATGGTACAAAGAGCACCCAACTCAAGTGCCTGGACTATAGGTGTCCAACCCTAACTGAATAGAAGAATATAAGGTTGCCCTTGTCGACCAGTGAATCCACTTCAACCTTCGTACGCCATCTCTTGCCGATTCCGGAAACATTTTAGGTCGCACTCGTACAATGGAACGTTAATAAGTCGTTTAGTAATGTTGTTGTTAACTTCATTCTCAAAAAATGTCGCTATTTTACAATTTAAACTCGACACTAAAGGGTTAGGTCCTAAGAATATAATCTTATAGTTTTGCTTGACAAAAACTGAGACTGAAAAAACCGAAAGATAAAAATGCGTTGCATTCGGACAGACGAGTTCTCGACGAGTTCCAGCTGCACAAAAAGGTTTCAACGAAGTGGATGATTGTTTTGGTTCTTTGTATATACAATATACAGTATCTGTGGTATAGGATTGTCACAAAATTTTCACGAATTGTCAATAGTTTCTGCACCAGCCGCATCGCTTACACAAAAAGCGTTAGTATTATGAACAGTTTAAGGAGAAAAATAATTTTTCGTATCTCAAACTGTGACCATTTTAGCACATGAAAATAGGTTAATGTATTAAAAAGAACGCAATAATTGGAACGTTTATGATTCGTTTTTGTGACTAAATACTTTTATATTAAAAACTTTAATGAATGTTTCTCTTTTTTGTTTCAGGAACATCCAAAATTATTTTTGTCATTGTTTCTACTTCCCAACATCATGCCGGCATTACTATTAGAACGGCAATGCGGTTACCTTATGGGAACTCAAATCATCTCATGTGAGAATGCCATCACTTCCATAAAAGATGTAACGGATCTCATAGATCTCGATACGAATGTCGTCATCATTAAAGGGGGCCACAGTCTACGAATCACACGTGCTTGCCACAAATACGAAGGTTGCAAACATATTAGTACATACCAAATATCTAAAATTAACGATTTGGACATCGAACCTGAAGGATTTTCCGGTTTATCTAATCTTGTGCATTTGAGGTTCACCGATAATGGTATTTATAGATTGGAAAATCGAGTGTTCTATGGTTTAGAAAAGTTACAGCACCTCGAATTTACTAACTGTAGCATTGATCATATCGCGGATAAAGCTTTTGAAGGCCTTAAAAACTTGGAAGTTTTAGACTTAGCAAATAACGAGATCAAAGAAATAACACCAAAAACCTTCAAGGATCTCTCAAATTTAAATTCTCTTGTACTGTATGATAATCAGATCGAGAAGCTTGAATTAAATTCTTTTTCGAGTTTGGTAAATTTACACCATTTAGATTTAAGTAATAATAGACTTAAACGTATTGATACTAGAGTATTTAATAGGATACCTCAGTTAACTTATTTATATTTATCATTCAATCAAATTGAAGTTGTAAGTGGTAATCTCGAATGTGCTAATTTAAAGTTCTTATATGTAAGGCAAAATAAATTGCAGGAAATTAAAGAAAAGTTTTTAATGTATTCACCAAATTTAGTTGACATAGATTTTTCGTATAATGTTATCACTAAAATTCATCCTAGGGCGTTTACGAGTTTAGATTCGTTGATGAATTTGAATTTAAGAAACAATAGTGGCATTAAAGTAGATCAGTTGGTTTTTGGAAGGCAACGGCCATTGATAACAACTTAGAAAGAGGGATGTTCAGTTTGTTTCAAAATTAAAATCTTATCCCTAAGCATGAAAATCACATTCGAATTTTGTTCCCTGTAATATCAGGAATTTTGATTGGATAATACACTTCTTCCTAGTAATTTTAAATTCAAAACTTGATTAAAGTTTATGTATATTATGATCCTTTTCCAATCGTAGGGGAAGACATTACTTTTGAAACAGATTCTTCTTTCTAAAGTTTGTAAATATCTCTTTTTATATATTTATAATGTAATTAATGTATTTAAGTGAGAATAAAAGTTGTATAAAAAATAATGTGGTTTATATTTTTTATTGTTTAGTAAGTACAACCTAGTTTAAGTAGTAACAAGAACATTTCGACAAATCGGAACATTTTAATAAAACTTTGACGGGTGAATTGCCCACTTTCGACTTTTAAATATTATCCAAAATAAAGTCGGTTCTCAATATTTAAGATTGTTTTATGTTAAAAAAAAAAAGAAATTTTGTGATAATTTTGGGGGATTTTATAAAAAATTAAAGTTATTGTATCTTAACGATAGAAAATGTCCACAACAAAAATTAAACATAGTCCTTTGCCATATTAATGTTACCACTACGTCAATTTCACTTATTTAGCAGTAAAAATTATGTACAGCTTAGAGAATCATTTAAAGCGCTCCTCCTTAATCGTTTTTTTTTCTCATAGCTTTAATTAAGCGGGGCTTTCTTGTTGGTCGTGTTGGTTGTTATGATTTTATGACATTACGATTCTCCTTCATCCTTTCGCTAGACGTATAAAAACAGGATGAAAACCGCTCTCATTCTTCCAACATCTCTTAAGGAAAAATTTCATATTCAAATAAGCCCACAAATAGCAATTTTTTTCTCAGGAAATAATGTTTCCGCTTAACGCTAGTTAAGTTTGAAGTGACATCTATTAAGTAAAAGAAAAAATCTTGGTGCGCGGAAAGGAAATCCAGATAGCACAAAGATATCTTCTAGACGTTCTGACTGCGATATTCAAAACATTGTATATAGATGTCCGTTTATAGCTAACAGACGTCCATAACTGGGAGCGGAAACTTAAAGGTTATGCGGCAGCATTGTCATAATCCAGAACTACATCTTAAATTGGCGGTAAATTTAAATTGAAAGTTAAATAATTTGTTGATGTTTTTAATTTTCATGCAAAATATGTCATGAGTATTGCTTAACGCACGAATTTTAAGCAATAATAATGACGTATTTTACATAATAATTCGTTACATAGAGATTATGAGACATTATAATAAATAAATATATAGATATAAAGCACAAACGTTAGGTAAAATAGTTAATTTTATTGAAATAAGTATTATATAAGTATAAAGTAGAAAAGTAGAATATAAAATACAACCCATATGATTATCCAAAAGCGTAATACATGTCGAAGAAAATTGTTCAAAGTACAGCATTGAAAAAACCAATAAACTCTAACAAAATAACACTGAACTTCACAACATTTTCAAACGTTCTATGCATACAACACTCAAATTCTTTTTTAGACACTGGCATAGGTAAATTAACCTTACACATTGCTACTTTTTGTAATAAGTCGCGCAACTTTTAATCAAATCGGCAGCATCTGTTGCAGTATGTTGTTCTTCAATAATGGCCGTTGAGCATAACAAAGACAAAAGCGATAAACGATGCAACCGTACACACCACATCAAGAACAAAATCGTACTGAATTGAATGCAACTGATGGAACGAAATATGTTGACCGTGCTGACTGATGAAACTAAAAACATGCTGAAAACTGTAGATATTACAGAATTCTTTTGGAATCATATTGACCAACAGCGCGAATACGGTTTCTCCCGACTACTAACGCATTACGTGACTGAGACAACCAATAAGAAATGAGACACATTTTGTGCATTTAAGATAGCGGCCCATGGTCCATAAGCTGTCATATAAACGCCGGTTGTTACAAAAGTCGACATTTGTAATTTATTGTTTTATAAGATCTTATGGATGTCTGTTCTAGACTTTGGTAAAGCACCTATGTGTGCCCTATTATCACTTATTAGCAGCAAATTTTAAAAACAGCAATTTTTGTTTGATATTTTTTTTTAGAAATAATAAATCATTAAAATAATATTAATATTCAATTATAAACTACAGGTCGACCAGAATCCTGTGGCAGTAGCGCTTAAGTCAGAGAGGTTGGGTAAAAGTATGACGTTGCAGCACTCAGCTGTGATCTAATAGCTCATGCGTTTTTGGGTATATAAGCCAAGAGGGATCATTCACGCTTGGTATATTGTTACATTAACAATAGATCACTGCCATGGCATTCTGGTCAAAAAACAAAACCTTCTCATACGTTTCCATAAGCTTTAGAAGGTCTGCCTATTACAGCCTACATTTTTATCGGTTTTGTCATATGAACCTTCTATCTTAAATTTTTCCGACGTTTAAAAGTGTAGATGTTGCAAATGAACATAAAATGTCTTTCTAATGCGCTTATGTGTTCCGACATAATATGAACGTAAATAAGATATCTATTAGATGATGTATAGGAGTACAATAACGAGTATGTAACGTTATATAAAAAACATTAGGTACAAATGCCAATTTATAAATGAAATTTATGAAAAAAAAATCCAAAAATGAAGTGAATTTCAACGAGTTGAAGTTTCAAAAAGCACTAAAATTGAAAACTCCGATGCAATCCCTGAAAATGCTACAAAGTGCATTTAAACAAGTACAATCAAAGAAACCTAAAATAAAGTTACCTTATGTTTTTAATTTCAAATATTTTTTCATATTTACGTCAATAAAACAGTAATAAATTAAAAAGCAATTTATTCCAGAACACAAATTATATCTACTTCAGTGTAAGAAACTGAAATTTAATATTTATATATTGAAAATAAGTTCACACAAGTATAATTGCATGTATGATAAATGGATAAATGGTAACGCTTGGAGCGGACGGGGTATGTTGGGTAGCCTAACATATAGGGACTTCTTCCATATTTCCAGGTATATTCGCCAATATTTAATCTAGCTCAGCACTCAAGGATTGTAGGTTGTATACAGTGACTAGCAAGTTATATGGTACACACATTTATTAAAGAAAATATTTAAAAGAAAGTTAATAAAATTAAATAAAAACGTAATGGTAACGTAGAGAATTAATAATTAATTTCAATATGAGCAATTGTTATTCATTTGAATTTTGATTCAATAAAATATGTCGATTAAAATATTATACAGAGCATTCCAATGAAAACGATCCACCTTAAATAAATTGAAACGTCAAGAAATATGAAAACTCTTTCACCAATAAAGCAAAACCAGGGTTTGGTCATATTATTACATTTTGGCATTTTATATACTACTGTAAAACGAGGTGACTTTGTGTTGACCACACTCCTTTGAAAAAGTCATTCTTACATCTCTGTTTATGATGTTATTGTAGTAACCTCTCGCACACGCATCGGTAAACGGTTGAAGCAGTGTCGTGTATTATGTCTCGTGGTCATTCTGCAGTTTTTTTACAATACACATATTTTTTAAGGTAGATAACCAATTTTTACTTTATCAGAAAGTTACAATACTTTGTCTTGTGTAACTTGAACGGTTTGTTTTATCTATTTTTGCATATATGATAGTGTTATAGTATGATCTATTAAGAAGCAGTAAGTGACATCACCTCTCTGTTCTTCTTAAAAATAAAGTACTTATGCTCTACGAAATGAAATGTCAACAAATATTATACTTTTTGGTACTAATAGGGGTAAGATTTTTTAATATAATAATTCGGCGCATATTTTAGATGTGCCACGGCAGTATAAGGGGCTACCGGGGAGTCGCCCCCACAAAAACTATACATCTGAATCATTAGAAAAAGCTTTAAGTTCAAAATTAGAAAAAAAGTAACCCTCTGAGAAACACAAGAAAAGGAATGTGCTTCAGAATTTCGATTTTGCTTAGGTATGGAATGCATCGCAATACTTTGTATTTAAAAGTTAATTTACGTTGTTTTCTTACATTTTCTATAAATAAATGGTGCCAACATGATAATTTGTATTATCTGGGTTGACTTTCTGACATATTGATGATTCAGTTAGGAGGTTATTTTGTGACAAATTTGGAGCGTGGCATACATTTACGTGGTTATAATGTTCCAAAATCTCCTCACAGAAAGGTGACATTGTGTTCTAGTCTAGTGAAAGCGCAATGCTGTCACAAAGTCACCTCGAGCGATGAGATGAATGTGTGACAAGTATACATCAAAATTCTGGCTAAACTACTATCGTTTTTTTGTTTCACATCGTCATTGTTTAGTAGCATTGTCAATGTTTAGTGTCAAATCTGTCACAAAGTCACCTCGTTTTACGGTATTTGCAATAACTGTCATATAGGACAGCCTATATCTATCTTTTTCAAGATCTAATTTCTATTTCGTCCGAAAAACTATACCTATCTAATTTTTTTAACAGCAGGTATCAAATACTGTACGTACACTCGTGGCCAGATAAAACTTTCCGACCTGAAACCGAAAATTAATATATTTTCAACGTTAACAGTGTAGTCGGCTGCGACATGTGCGAACGGAAGTTTATTGACAACATATTAAGGATAATGCATAGGTTGTTCGTAAATGCCGACAAACATCTGTTTGTTTGAAAGATAGATGGATATATTTTCTGGCTGCTGTGATTTATGTGACTCGATAGAAATTAAGTATACGATATTATAATATGTATACCTATTATATACATATGTATAATATAATATAAATGTATTCATATCAGTTTTACATGCAATAAATGTTTTACAAGGAAAGTGTAAGAAAAATACGCCGCTCTGATACAAAGGGATATTTATCTAGAATTTGCGGTCAGAATATTTGATATATAGCATGAAGCGGAGTTATAAATAAGCGAGAATATAAATATCTATAATATAATGCATGTATTGTTTTGGTTAAGAGTTGTATGTATACTTCTGTATTTCTTTTCTTTTAATGCACCAAAGTTCTTTTGCGGAATTATAGTTTTTCTTATATTTTAACTTGTATATATACATATATTACTTTTCTTTCTGCGAACTCATTGAGATGCTTGAAATATGTTATACAAATTTCGAACACAGTTATTACGAATACCTATCATTACTATAAATTATTTAAAAAAACAACTATATATGTTTCTACCTATTCTTTTTTCGGCCGGTTCTCTTTACGGCGGTACAGTTCTAAAAATATATCAATATCGTAAGAGCTTCGAATGCGAAATCTTAGTCAAATAATCTGGTAACATTGAGGGGTGTAGCAAATAGGAATGTAAATAATATGAATGCAAGCGACACCGCAATAACTCGACATACATCTTTAGAAACTTGAATAATAATCATACAGATGCATATCAAAATAAGATTTATATCACAATTGACAATCCATAGTTGCTGCAATATGTTTATTAACATACAAGAAAATAGTCGCTACACAGCATTTCTTTGTAGTTTTTTATCGAAGTAGTGTTTTCAATAACCTTCTTATACGCAAGACCGCTCCCATAATGTAAACAACAGCGGCACGCTTTAATATCGTATGCTGGCTAGCATATCCGTACACTGTAAAAATGTGGTTGTACGTTGGAAACATTTATCTGGCCACGAGTGTACATATGATTAGTGGCGCTTGTACTGTATTGTATTGTTGATAGGCCGTCCAAGTTACAAGCAGCTCTCCTTACTGCGACCTATTGATCTATTAAGATTACCCTATTCCGTCAGTACCCTTCTATTTCAATGTTCTTGACGAATCTCAGGACTGGTTTGGGTGCCAAGGCGTTGATCTGTTCAGGTGTTCAGGTCGCCTATCCTAGATACTGAAACCTTCGCCGGCTTAATGCCTTGCACTCGCAAAGTATGTATGTACTCGGCTGTTTCAGTTCCCAGTTCGCAGAATCGACACGTGTTTTGATCAACTTCGCCCATGTTTTTAAGATAGTATCTTAGAGGGCAGTGGCCAGTCAGAAAGCCAGTAAGAATCCTTAAGTCTGACTTGCTGAGATCACGTAGTGACGGTTTTATCAACTATAATTAACCTTGAGTTCAACTGAAAGTAGTATGTAAAATCGAAAACTTAGCAGTTATTATTTATTATACATTCCACAACAGAAATAATTCTGAAATCATTAAATAATTTATTTATCAATATTGACGCCATCTATTCTCAAACAGGCGAACCACAGGAGTTACAGCTTATTTAAATGGCACTGCAACATATTATTACATGTAATAGAGCTCAAGACCTGATTTTGCCTTACTGGTCAAAGAATTTCTGCCTTCAAACAAAAATCGATCTTTCTCGGCATTTTTTCATATTTCCTGGCATTTTCGACTTATTTAAGGTGGGTCGTTTTGACTGGAATGCTCTTTATATCTATACAAGTGTAAATAAGCTGTAACTCCTGTGGTTCACCTGCTTGGGAATAGATGGCGCATCAAAAATTAACGTCAATATAGACAAATTATTTAATGATTTCAGAATTATTTTTGTTGTGGAATGTACAATAAATATAAACTGCTTGAGTCGAACTTCCGAATTTCCATTCCTGTGTTTTTATCAGAATAAAATAGGGGGTGGAACTAGTGATATGTGTGCCGTGTGAATTCCGCAAGACACATGTGTGACCAGTATAAACTTGCATAGATCATTTGAAATTGTATCACTCCATATAATACTTCTCATTTTTGCTACCGAGTTATTGTGTAACTACAGAAGAAGAAAATATTTATATATGATTTACATGTCAGCAATATATCATTTTTACGTATACATCCTTAACGTAGGTATCGTTAATATATCTTTTGATCTCATAAGTCAAATGTAACAGTTTTATCAGCTTATGTCATATGCCAGTAGTAGGTATTATTGCAGTTGTGTATCAGAAGCGTCCGATCCATGAAACGTTGAAGACGTCAAGTGAACTATGTAATTCAAAATTTAAATCAAACAGCGCCACTGACTCCAATTAAGCTTGATACAAATGCCAAAGTGACAGATCCGATTCATTTCGGCGCATAGGTGGATTGCACGAACTTAAAAGCTGCAATGTTTATTGGAGCCTATAGTCTATTTTTAAAGTAGAGAGACGAATTTCTGAACATACCCCAGTCCCAAATCACATGCACGAAAATCTTGAAAACAAATTGTACCCGACAAAATTCAAATAATATTTGCATTTTTGATACATACATTCATATACAGATTGAATCTCTGGTAACCAAATGGGTGGGGAAGCGGTCGACTCCCACTACCATTGTAGAAAACATATTCATGGATATACATAACGATACGCTCGTATATATGTCATCAGTCTGTCACCTGTCAGTTTCTCTATTAGCATATTAATGTAATAATGCCGAAATACACAGAGCAAGAAAAACTTCAATTGCTAAAATGGCATTATGCTGGTAATAGTTTCCAGCAGGTCCGCGATTTATTTAGCGTTAAATATCCAGATAGGTCTATTCCGTCAGTATCCACGATTTTTGACTTACTTAGAAAATTTGAACGTACTGGCATGGTAAAAAAAGCTATCCCACACGCAAAATATCTGCGGATACATTGCTATTGGTATGTGCGTCGATTGAAAATAATTCAAATTTATCGCTACGACAGATTGCAAATGATGTGGGAACATCAACATCATCTGTTAGTCGCATTTTAAAAAGTAATGCGTACAGCAGTTTTAAGGTGTCTAAGCATCAGCAATTATTTCACGACGATGCATTTAGACGAATGGAATTTTGCGAGAGGTTGATGGAAATGGTGAATCTCAACGATGATTTTTTAAATAATATTTTATTTACGGATGAGTCATCATTTCCCATTGTAAGATCCCACAACCCGTCAATAGTTAGGTATTGGGCTAGAAGAAATGAATTTCGCAGTGTAAGCACGCGTACCCAGTATCAACAGAAAGTAAATGTATGGGCTGGGTTGTTAAATAATCGGGTTATAGGTCCCATATTTATCAATGGCAATTTAACTAGCGCTAGTTATTTAGCTCTATTGGAAAATGAAGTTTTGCCGATCATAGAACAACTACCGGACATTAACCATCAAAGAATTTACTTTCAACAAGATGGTTGCCCAGCCCACAACGCTGCAGTCACTCGGGCTTTTTTGAATCGTGTATTTCAAAATCGTTGGATTGGAACCTATTCGCATGAAATATCGTGGCCACCCCGTTCGCCCGA
Source organism: Holotrichia oblita (assembly GCA_023690525.1). NCBI lineage: Eukaryota > Metazoa > Arthropoda > Insecta > Coleoptera > Scarabaeidae > Holotrichia > Holotrichia oblita. The sequence continues at coordinate 74,984,550 of CM043021.1, read as the reverse complement.
TTTGTCTCCCTTAGATTTTTTTTTATTGGGGATATTTAAAGGAGTCCATTTACGCGCACGCAGATATCAGACCAAATACCATAGAGGAATTAAAAAATGCTATTACAAATACTTCTAATAATATCACACCAGAAATGCTGTATAATGTAAAAACTAACTTTTACAATAGATTAGGGTTTTGTTTATTTAAGGGAGGCGGTATTTTTGAACCATTTATTTAATTTATACCTATGTAATTTTCTATAATTAGGTCAAGTAATAAATAAACAGAATGTTTTTTTCCTAAAGGAAGGTCTTTGTTCTATTTTTGAGAATTCGCTATCTTTAACTTATTATTCGATTATTGAGCATAATCGTTATTTCATCGAAGAATAGTTTTTATTTTCTCTCGTAGCATATTATTTTCTTTAACATAATTGCGTAAAATGCCTGGTTACTTAATCATATTTGGATTAACCTTAAATTATTATTCATTGATTGTGAATTGAAATTGGCTGACGCATATGTCGAAGTTCTACTGTCACTGTCAACTGGTCACACGTCTATATCGGTGTCTGCCGAGAAAATGGTGGGGAAACATGGCTGCGTTCTCCTGTCATTCGGTTACCACAGATTCTACCTGTATAGGATCCTGCTTAGACTGAATTTTATTTGCTAATATTAAATTTATAGACTCACCGTCAGAATTCTGAAGAGGAAAGAATTTAAATATTAGAAAGTGTAAACGGAGGATAGATAGGATACATAACATTTATTTATTACAAAATATACAATCATTATTGTACATTTATACATTTATTGTAAACTTACAAGTTCTGCAAAAATTACATTCAAATATTTATTTACAGAAATGCAAATGTAATAAAAATATTTATCATAAACTTATGAGCTGTTCATAACTATTAGAAATAAATTCATATATCTCTACATTATGATGATGATATCCAACTACAACCAAAATCTTCACTGTCTCACTATCCTCTCCAACTCTGATGATGAATGGTTCTATTACATCGTCAATGATTGTATCAAGATCTTTCATACGAGATTCTTCTTTTATAACATGGTTTATGCATTTTTGCCAAGTAGTAGCATTTACATTTCCCAAGTCGTTAAGTAATAACTGTCTCACTCCAGATCATTTAAATGTTTTGTTTTTCGCAGCCTTTCATTTTTTATTTGGGCCCAAACAAGCTCGGTGGGATTCAGTTTGCAGTGGTAAGGAGGTAATCGAAACACAGTTTTGTTTTGTGATTTTGCCAGTTCATCAATTACATAGGAATTATTTTTATGAGTTTTTTACCAAGCTTATAACAGTTCAGCTCTAACCATATCCTCATCATACTGTATTACCTGGTTTGTTAGTCAATTTTGAATATCCACCTTTCTCCATGACGTTGACGGTGGCTTTTCAATTTTTCGACTATAACATGATGCATTATCTGTAACTATAACAGCACTCGAGCACTTTGAGAGAACTATTCTTCAAAAACAGGAGCATTCATGTCATCATGATAATCAGTGGTTTTCTTTCCTCCAAACAATAATAAGCCATCTTTTACAAAGCCATCACAACTTCCAATGTGTAACAAAATAAGGTGACGTCCATTCCCAGCTGGATTTTTTAATCCAGTTGTAAGTCCTTGGTTAAAGACTTGTCTACGACTGTGAATACTTGTGTCAGTCCACACTTTCTGTGCTGTATGACCCTCATTCACCCAAGTTTCATTCAAATATAAAATTGATCTGCCCTGAGCTCTATATTGTGTGCACTTGTACTTGGTTGTGCGTCCATATTGGAGATCAACTATAAAACTTTTAATTGTATTTATTTCGATATATTGCTTGTATATTACTTATGAGTATATCTGGTAACTATTACTGTAGAGCTCTGAAAAGAACTATAATGAAATAACGGAGAAATAATAGAAACAAGAACAAGACTTAACCATAAACAGTGTCAGGTGACAGAATCTGAGCAAGTTCGATACAGAGTAATTTGGTCTTGCTTTCAACCAATGAGAATTCACTGTCAAAGTGGTCTGTTCAGAAATTCGTCTCTCGACTTTAAAAATAGACTTTAATATATGTTTAAAATAGTTAGTTAGCAGTTTAAAGCAGCACTATGTATTCAAAGTGATATTGGAGCAGTGCAGAAGCAAGTTATATAACACTACTACAACACTTCACAATTACGATAGATAGGCTCGCATATTCGAATGTTGTTTCAGTAACCAAGCTATCAACTCTGTGTTCCTAAATCCTGGATATTATTATTTTTAGTATATAACGAAAGTACAATCTTTAAAATGTCAACCTTCTACTGATGTTAAAGGACTTGCATTTAAAAAAATTATCAGCTAGTGTCAATTTGAATATAACGCTGCTTTTGAAATGCTGTCTTTTTTGTTCTTATTTCTGTTTTTATGCGTTTCATCCAATTAGGAGTTTATAGTGAGATTGAAATTTACAATATTTAGAAACGGATAGTATCTTGTAATTACAAATTATTTAAAATTAGTTTAGTTAAGAATGGTGATAACAAATTTCCCGTTGAAATTTCGAATGCTTGTTTATAGAATCTATTGCGAAATGTGAAGCTTCACGCGAATTTTACGCTTACACATGACTGATTGGAAACTCCGCCCAATATTAATTGCTGAAGTCAATTATTTTTTTAATAAATGTTAATATTGGTTTCCTCATTTATGAACATCCTAAAATGTTGCGCCCTTTGTGCTAGTACTTCAAACTTAGATTTTTTTATACTTAACTCGTTTATCTTAAATCTACAGCAGTTTCTTTCAAAGAATAGAGTTAAATTAACGGTCTTATTTAAAAATGTACCTGCATGAGGGTACTCAATACAATTCAAGAATCGAAATCAATATTATTTCGGGTTTCAAACACACATTCGTCCCAGGTGCGCTCAGTCTATCCGTAAAATAATAATCAAACTGTACCCGACAACCAACCCGTAAATTCAATGCTAGAGCTTCCCTACGTACAGTCGCAACGCAAGTTTCAGGAAGAAATCAAATATCAAAGCTGCCCTTCTCCATCTAACGCACAAATAAGCCGAAAAGAGAATGGCATAGTAGTAAAGGACGACTGTTATGCACGTGTCTGCTGTGCAGTATGCACACAATACAAGAAGCAGCGCTGTTTGCTAGACGAGTAATAAGGTGGGGTCGTACAAAAAAAATCGAACTTCTGCATCCACGAAATAGAATATAATCGCACATCGGCTATAATGTGGCTTTAAGCACCGTGTTTGTAAAGCAGACGAGCACACCACAGAGCGCAATATAAAGTCCACAACGTGTTCACGGTTTCGCCAGTAACTCAGTTCGCAGGGAACTGTTTTGTGTGTCTTGGCTGCGTGCAAAATGTGAGTCTTATTTACGTTTGAGTAGAGCACGTGGATATCTTTTCAGTATGAAATGTCGGGATTACTATAAGAATTAGAAAAAAATAAAGGGTCTTTGTGTGATTGGCGAGAAAAAACTGATGTTTTGGTCTAATAGTTAAATAATTCGAATTGTAATATTTTGGTGCGGCAGATTTGGACACTTTTAAGGTAAAAGTTTTTCATATTGCATGCATGTATGCAAAGCTTAAACGATTATGTTGGTATTTCATAAATTGAATTGAATTGAAAAAAGTGTGGGAAAATGACAGGTTTCATGTTAACTAGAAATTATATTGATTTGATAGTAAGTAATTAAGTAATTCAAAATACTTTAATGTTGAAGCCAGGAAAGTAATTTTTTTTTGTACGTGAACATATTTAAATCGCTCGATATAAACTAAGAAGACAGTGTATGTAATTTTCTTCTTAATTATTTAGTTACTTTAAAGGGCAATCTAAATAAATTCAATGAGAACAATTTTTCTTGTGACATTTTTTATTGGATATTGTATCCTCCCCGCCATCTTATTCCTTAAAATAACATTCCTTAAAATGAAGATTTCTCTAAGAGATTTGGAATATATAGGTTGGTATCCCTTTAAAAATTGACAAAAATTTCCTGAAAATCCAATGATTGTTAATATTATTTAAAAGTAATAATGTTATCGTAATGAGCATGGCGATTTTACCAAAAATGGCCATCATATTGATGTTGAAAAATTCTACATCATAGTAACATAAAGTCATCAGATTATGTCAATTTACCTTCTACATTAGACCAGAGTTTTGTAAAGTAAAGACCATTTTAGTAGTTTAACATATTGCTACAAAATTTCTAAAAATTTCGATATCAAAATTTTGAGGCTGTTAAAGTTTGGTCTCCTACCATGGCTAGTTCGCATAGTCACTTGACAGCCTTTTTTGAAAATTGAACATAAAAAACTGTTCCGATTTAGGTAGGCGCGACGCCTTGTAGTCTAAGCAATCGCACTAATTATAAGCAATGATACTTTAGAAAGAATTAGATCTTTAACTAGTATTTATCTGTTTATATACGAGGTGTGTTCAGAAAATAACGAAAATTTTATTTATTTGAAAAAATATTTATTTACTCGTCTACATTAATGTTGTCGCGTTCAAATTAATCCCCCTCAAAACACTTCTCAAATTCGATCGTTAGGATAGCCTTTAGCTCTTCCTGCGATGCGCTTTTAATGTCATCTATGCTTGTAAAGCGACAGCTCTTTATGGTTCTCTTTATTTTTGGAAATATGAAAAAGTCAGAGGGAACCATGCCTGGTGAATACGGAAGCTCGGGCATCGTTGCAGTATTGTTTTTGGCAAAAAATTCACGTGCAAGCAATGAAGTAGCAATGCAGGTGCGTTATCGTGGTGCAAAAGCCACTAATTGTTTCTCCACAAATCCGAGCGTTTTTTTCGAAAAAAAAAAACGAAGAACACAGTGAGAATAACCTTCACGTTTGGCCGCACTTTTCGGTCTTGGCGAGTCAGGATGCCTCTACTGGGACGATTGAGCCTTAGTCTCGATGTCATATTCAGAAACCCATGTTTCAGTAATTCTGCATCGTCGTTGACTTCATTTAGTGACTCCTGAGCAACTTCCATTCGCCACTATTTTTGTTCAAAATTCAACAATTCTGGAACAAATGTTGCTGCCATGCGTTTCATACCCAAAACATTTGAAAAAATTTCGTGGCATGAGCCAATCGATATCGACTTCTTTGATTGCGATTTGGCGATTGTTCATAACCATTTCTCTCACTTTTTCCACGTTTTCATCGGTTGTTGATGTGCTGGGGTGTTCTTCATCTCCAACGTCTTCACGACCATCTTGGAAACGTTTATACCACTTGTAAACACTTGTTTTACTCATAGCAGACTCGCCATAGGCCTTTATTAACGTTTCACAAACTTTATTTCATTTTTTACGCAAAATTTGATACAAATTATTTGATCTATTTCTTTTAGCAAACGAAAATCGCTGGGATTATAAAAACACACCTAATCTTAGCGGATGTCAGATACAAAGTATACAATGAATACAACTGAAACTACTCAATACACAAAAGAATATTGACAATCGGACTCTCCAAACCCGAGAAATTAAAAAATTCCCGATATATCCTGAACACAGCTCGTATTTTATAACTATTATTATGTTCAAAAAACGATTTTCAGTATTATTTCGCGAACTATATAACTGGAATAAACAATATGGAACAATTCTCAACAGTTTGATCTTCAAAAAATGAAAGGGTTAGCGAAAGGTCGGTTGTTATATATCAATGTTATATATCATCAACGTGCACTATAGAAGGCCTACATCTTGACAACCGTCAAGATGTACAAGGGCAAACGGAATCTGACAAAATTTTATTCTTTCGCCATATCTTTTTAACTACTTAAGTTTTGAGTTGGCAATCTTGGAACTATGGTTGGAAAAACTAGAAAAATATTGAACTTTGAATTTTGGAAAAAAAGGAGCATTAGCTAAACCCTAAATAAGATCAATGGCTCCGCTTATAGTAATATTAGTTAGATTCTTCAACGTGTTACTTTATCTTACTTAACTAATTTTTAGAATAGTTTCTTTTAGGACATGATTCATAGTACTTAATTCATAAGTAACTAGCTTAGATGTTAACACAACGAATAATGAGACACCTAGATATGTAAACAAATGTATCAGTGAAGTCATTTACTTAAATATACATATGTGTCTATTACTAGACAAACTTCACTCGTACTAAATTATACCTTTTCCACTTGAAAGTAAGCCGATTTAATCCTATCTACTCAGTTGATATGCATGATGATGATATATTTAACTTAAACATTTCGAAATAAGTTGATCACTGATCAAATACTTGGTTTAAGTGCAGGATAAAAATATCACTAATGTAAACCAAATTATTTAAGGTTTAAACTTCCTTAAACTAGATTTTTCAATAACAAATTATCAAGGTTAAAATCTATACTAGTTACAAAGCTGTAGAATTTTTATAAAAGCTTGTAAATATAACGTTACACAGAAAAATTACAAAAACTATTGTTAGATAATACACAGTAAGTATATGGAGGAAGTGAATAATTTTTATGTTTGATATTTGTCACCAACACATCAATCAGTATATGTATTTACAACATAACTTACGAGATTACGTCTATGTATTCTCATACTGTGTGACATATCAGCGTGGTAATTAGGTTTTGATCCTAAAGTAAAGTTAATTAAAAAAAAGTCTGTTTAGTATAAGCTTTTGTTTCTTCCTCTATTATAGTTAGATTCATTGTGAACATGAAGAGTTTCTAATACCTATTTACATATTTTCTGTCTGGAAAGTCTCATGAAGTAAACTTTTAGTAACAATAATACAAACTATAAAAAACTGCTGAATTGAAAAATTTTTCATGTAAGCGGCATTTAATTTTGCCAAGTTTGTATCTTTTATAATAAGATGCTCTGGCGATCTTCATTTTAGAAGAGTTGTCTGAGACTATCTATGTAAGCAAAAACAAAACAAAAGAAATGCAAATGAAAAAGTATTGGCGTTTAACAGTGTTGTTATTAGAATGAGAGAATTTAATTTGTAGAAACTTTTTTGATATAAATACTTACAAGGAAACACAGGCAAGTGGTGGTGACCGATTTAAATGAAATTTGGTGGGTTTGTAGACTGCTAAGAACAACGGTAACTTCCATAGATGCTAAATCGCTCGTTTTTAGGGGTGGGGGCGACCGAGAACCCACGCTACCTGCCGCTGTTTGATTTAATATCTCCAAAACTATAAGACATATCAAAAAAAGTTAAGACAAATATATAACTGTTTTATGAGTACTAAAAGATAGCGACAATAGTTTGCCTGTCGTAGTTTTTGTTTTCCAGAAACACCCCCACCCCTTTTTTTTTTTTAACCATTCATTTAAATCGGTCACCACCACTTGTCGGTGTTTCCTTGTTAGCTAGAATATTTTCAACTGCAGTTAACCTAGAATCTAGAGGGGGAAGGCTTTATTAACTATACATAAATATTATCCATGGACGTGTGATATTAAATATTAACTAAAATAAACAAGAATCACATTTTCTCAGTATCGGTATAAGGATTAGCTCTACGTATGTATTTAACTACATAACACATGCATAAAATTATAAAACTGCACATCGAAAATACTCATTGTAAAACAGAAAATTCCGAAGCAGATAACAAGATAATAAAATACAGAAGGTAAAATTCCTATAACTAATAATAATTTAAACTTTGGGTAGAGACATATTTATTATATTGCAAGAACACTTCGCTAAAGAATATTTCATGTTAAAAAAATCAACAAAACGAGAAAAAATAAGATAGAATTCAACAAGTATGAGGTTATGGAGTATGTTAACTTTGTTGCAAAATATTCTGTTTAACACTTAAAGACAGGACAGCTAATCACACTGATTTGGGGAGCTCTAAATCACATTTTGTAGGGACCTAGTAGAAATAATATAAAATTAAATACGTTTTTCATTTTTACGCTTATGGAAGAAATGCCAAGGATTCAGCAGAAGTTTAGCCCCCTTAATTCGCTAACAGAGGCCAGCTGATACTTTTATCAATACTTCATTTTAAGCCTAATTTAGGAAATGTTTGTTTACGTAACAAACTTATTGTGTTGTCAGTGCGAACCTAAGCAGCACCGATGCATCATATTGATGTCAATTTAAGGTATTCATTTGTCACCGACGTCAATTGACCAACTAAGAACGTGATAAAAACGTTTATTTTTTGTCGATTTTTTGAGGTTTTTACGAAACGTCAATATGACGTGATGGATGGTGGAAAATATTTTCCAGGTACGAAAAAGGTATTTTTCTTTATTCTCCATGCGAATTTTAAGAAAATATCTAGAATAACTGATGAAATAAAATTCCAATAAGTCTCACTTTGCTGTTGAGATACTAGCAAAGAACTATAAAATAAAGATTTTGTTTCGAAATTAAAATTTTTCCTACTAGTGATGGTTATGACTTCCTTTTATCTATTATGTTTGTAATTAACAGAAACTTTGTCCAGTCCTTAAGAAATTAGGGCATTAAATGGATGATATCACGTATACTAGATGGTGCTTCTAAGACGTCCCAAAAAAATGGGGTTATTTGCACATCCATACTAATGACGTTTTCTGGCTGTGAGAAATTGACGTCGGTTTCTGATATTTCAAATGTCTATCATAACGTCATATCCACAATAAAAATCGCTAATTGCTGCACAACTTTTGTCTTCTTTATGAAACAGGAAAAACATTCTCTAACGTAAAGTTTCATTGCTGCAAATGGTTAATCTTGTTGAAAATTTGCTTTCACATAAGATGTTAGCGCTGGATAAATGGAATTTAGGTCAAGAATTGGTTGGTCATTCTACTGATGCAACACAGCTGATAAGTACGTGGTTAGGATAGCCGCTAAAAAAGTTACACAAAAGCTTGAGGGTCATGCCCAGCTCAAATGTAATAGAAAAGCCTAGAGAGAAGCCTAGAGAAAAACAAAAATATATACATACGCGTATCTATTCTTCTGAAGAATGTGCGTTATTGACTATTCTGAACTAGTATTTTCTATTATTCATTTAATTTTAAGTCCTTTTTACCTGTCTATGATCGGTGGCAAACTGCAATATATTATATAATATCTTCGTCTTTTTATTTTCTGTGTGCGTATCGTTTTGTTCTACTTAAGTTGTGGTCCCATAGACCCTGTATTGGGTCTGTCCATTCCATCTGTGATAATTGTCCCATTTGTTTTCTATAGCGTTGCTTTGGGATATACTTGGCCTTCGTATAACAAATTTTAGTAGTTAAAACTACAAAATTATCGAGAAATGTCGCATTTACTATTGGCAATCACAATCCCCAGTAACATTAACATTAAGAATTTGACGTCAATTACGATCAAATTACCTAATTGCAAAAGGTAGAATCAAATATAAAATAATTACTATTACATCACTGTGGCACCCAAAATTGTTAAAGCTCTGACGCATAAATGTAATAGTGGTAGTCACATTTGGAACAGTAATAGTATGTTAAGCATAAATAACGAACTAATTTTAAACAATGATTCTTTTTCAAGTATTTAATATCGTCAATATATAAACTTATTGTAAACGTATTATAAAAATGTACACGATTTCGTATCCATTCTAAAATTAATGTACTGCAAATACACACGGAAGTTTCTAACAATTATTCTAAATTTAGAATTGTTTTACTAAATCAATAAAAAGAGAATAGAGAAACATAGTATTACGAGCAGTGAGATTCCAAATTCTGACGTTTGTTCGTGATCATCTTACACTATACTATTATACTTTGACAGTTTGGAAAATTTTCAAAATTTTTATGTTGTTTATTACAGTTAAAATGGATGTACCTAACGGCTCTGTAAAGAATTCCTCAGAGGGAATGGAATTGGACCCGCTTACCGGTAAATACACGAGATTTCAAGTGAATAGGGTAAAGAACAGTCCGGAGAGGGTCGCAATCAACGTGTCAAACGATAGTGACAATTCGGATGATGAAAACAATGTCTATACGGTTACTGATCGGACCCATCTCAATTCAGAATCTGATGCGAAGTATGCTAAAAGCTTTAGGTAAGTAATCCTCCATTTAAACTCATTTGACTCGTTTGACTTGATGTCGGCAAAATGAAAAGTCACTTTATTCAATATAGTAAATACATATGTACCATCTTTGGCAATTTAAATGCGAATTTTTATCGGAGAATGTTGATTTTGTAAATAAAGGCTTTACTTTAAAGTGAATTTAATTACTCTAAAGAAGTTCATCAAAGTAGTACTCTCTTTTAGGGAAATTAAATTTGCTTCCAAGTATAGCCTTTATTTAGTAAATAGAAATTCCTCGCTGAAATATTCGCATTTAATTTGCCAAAGATGGTACATACATATATAACTTAACAACACTAAAATGTATGGAGTTTCACAATATGCTCCTTCCTAATAAAAATAATAAATCGCAATCGAGATTAGGTTCTGGTGTCAATAGGTTATTTTAACTTAATTATGACGTAGAGAATATGTGGAGTATTTTAGGCGTCGATCACGAGTGGGCCTAAGTACATATCTTATATTTTTAGAATTGCAAGAATAAGTTATAAAATAAATTGAAGATAAAATTAAACTAAGTTAGTAGAAGCGTACAGTAATAGAATTATTTTTCGTATACTAGTGATAGAATTGACCGGAAGAGGAGGAAAACAAAAAAAAACATAACCCAAACAAAAAATTATCAATAAACTTGACAAGGATACAACTCATTCAATGAATCATATGATTCGCGTAGCACATGCTACTTATTATTTTTATTATTAATACGCATATATTAAATGATAATTTGTTAGTTAAAGTATTGACTAATATTTCAGAAACGCAATTTCTAGTCTTTTCGGATATTTTACAGTTTCTTCAGTTTAATTAAATAGTGTACTGACCTGCGACTAGAATTTAAATGTTGAAACGTCACAACTTAATCATTCATCAATTCCAATATTGTTTACGCTCAATTTAGGAGGCTTGAATGTATTATATGTTAATTTTAAAATCGTGCGTTTTGCATGTCATGGTTACAAAACGTAATATTGAGGCCATTACACTAGCGCCAACTTGACCTCCTCCTATTACACGTACTACTGTTTTGGCCATCTCTAGAATGCCTGATTTGAAATATTAAAGACAGATAGAAAGGCATTGCATTTTCTAGAATAATTTATGTTAATATAATATAAGAATACCAAAAGAAAACTAAGAAATTACTAATATATTGTATGTAACTATCTGACGATGATCATTGGCATAATAAAATTACAATGCAACGTAGGCGAGGCTGGACGCAAAAATGTTACTGATTAAAGGTTGAATTGCATTCCTGCATGAATATATTTGTGATTAGAAATGTATTCACTAAACGTCATAGTTTTATGTGGGTATTAAACAAATGCTTAGGTTTAGATTAATCAGAAATAATCGTCAATTATATAAATGTTGATTCTGTAACACTAGTATACTATTAATTAAATAATTATTTGCGTTTAAAACCAGTAGAATTCTCGTTTGCAAATATATCGTTTAGATATAACTGTGATTCATAGACAAGTCATTGAAATTACACGAAGAAATTATCCATACCACCACTATAAATAAAAGTTACCTAGATATAAATACACAGTATGTTTAGCTTTCGATTAGATTTAAATCTGACACTATGGCACTATTTAAATTGTTTATGGAACCCTAAAATCCCATAATTTGCAAAACTGTAGTAATAAATAATGTAGAAAAATTCTTCTGAAAATATACACACTTCCAAAAATACTTACTGTTTGTGTTTGTTAAGGATCAATGTAAATGTTTCAATGCTTGTATAGCTTTTGTATGTACTAAATCAAATGCACTTCCGACCAAAGAAAAACAATATAAATTTGTTATCATTTGAAGTTATATATATATATATATATATATATATATATATAATATATTATATAAATATATTATATTATTTGAGAAATGCATATACAGTGTCTCATTATAATAAATGAATAGAATAAACTGTCAGATTGGGTTAATCAAACGGTTGCCTTCAAAAGGCGTCTACCCTGGAGCCCCACCGTCAAATATCTTGGGATAACGCTGGACTCTAGATCCACCTTCAGACATCACTTCCCTCAATTTCTATGCAGCAGAAACCAGCTGAGTTCGAAAATCAAACTCTCAAGGACTCCTTAGTGTGGTCGAGCTCTGTAGCCAGTCATAGAAAAACATATCATTCTTCAAGATTAGGTTTTAGGATACATCACTAATGCCCCATGGCAGGTACGTGAGAAATGTACAGATACATCAAAACCTAAATATTTATGTCTACCCTACTTCAACATGTCGCCGAGCTAGTCGTAAAAACACTGAAAATGTCGAAATCTGGCAATATCTTAGTCAGAGAACTAGTTCATCTTGACCCCCGATATCCTGCTTATTTGATCATCCTACATTTTTGAATGTATTCTTAAGCTTTTTGAATACAGGTCAGTGTACAGAGATAGAATTTAAATTGGAATCAACTTTTCATGCATTATTTTTTTAAATCGAGCATAGAAAGACCACAGCCTCCAACAAGTGGCCCAATTGAATTTTATATTTCGTCCTATTTCTCTCCTCTCCAATCTTATTTTCTACTTTCGTTCTTTCATTATTCCATTTAATACAAGCTGACCGCGTGTTCAGGTGACTGAAAGTTGCCCAAGCTCCGACAGAAACTGCGTTAGGAAGTAATCCGCTATCCGTATGAGATCTTGGTCCATACCGCCACGGACTCGAGTTTTTTTCATTGTCGTTGTCATATTTTTAGCGTCACTTTCTTTTGCTGTACTCTCGTTGATACTGATCGTTTCCCTTTGGAAACGAAGATTCCTTGTTGCTCGTACGCTACAAGAGACAAGTGGAATCCTGACAATCTCGCAGACATTACCTTACTTACTACCCTCAAGAGTCTGGCGTTTTCCCATAATTTCCTTGTGTTTCTTTGTATCTAGGGCACCAATCCAAATTGGTATCGCATAGAAAACTTATGATTGGATAATCGTGTATAACAATCCTCTCTTTCTACTCCTGGAACCTCCCCTATTTGACAGAATTTTTTGTAAGGCCGACAGACTAGTTTCAATCTTCACTATAATATAATTTATGTGAGGTCCTAAAGTCAAGTTGCTATCCAAAATCACACCCAAGTACACATTTTAATTCTATTTTGTGATAGATTTTCATAGCAGCATTTGGAAATATATGTTTTAGATATTGCGAGGTCTCTTTAGTATAGCTGCCTCCCATTTCTGGAGTACTATTTCCAGCCCATTTAGTCTCATCTAATCGGAGATTCTCTCCAGTGTCTCGTCTGCCTTTTCCAATATTGTTTTTCCTATCATTCTTACTATTTTTATTTTATAATCAACCCTTACTGAACGCAATTTATTTTTGGTTACATACATTCTTTCATTATCCAGATGTTTCCAGCCTTGTATTCTGTATGCTCTTGTGCTCGATCTACGGCTTCATACGAGAAACATTACATGCTAGAAAAAAATAGGATCAGGACTTATAATCGTCATCGCCAAAATTGCCAAATTTGCTCAAACATTGTCTAGAAATTAGTGTCCTTAGCTGTATATTTATAGCCGTCAACTTGGTTTATTTTTTTGTTCGTCCAATAGATTTTCGTCTAACATCATTTTATTTACTTTTCTATTTATATTTATTCTATAATTAGGACATTGTAGCGACATATTTCACATTAAAATTAGATATGATAAGTTATTATCGTCTGAATGTATTTTTAAAGGTCATACAAGTAAGAATCAAATTTGTAATTTAAGTTGATTGTGTTGTATTTTGAATTCGGAGTTTATATTTCAAGGAATGAATTTTGAAATTTGTGAGCTTTATATTATTTTGCTTTTTCATCACAAGTATTAGGAGCAATTTCACGGGTTGTAAATACAAGCTTCGCGTGAGCACCTTTGGTGAGTAAGCACCGTGAAATGTTAGGTATGTAACGTTTGTAATGAAAATTAAATATGTATGCCATACACCAGTGTGGATGAATGTACATACACTTACTATAACCTTAATTTGAGAAGAATTTTGTTGTATTACTGCAAAGAAACTGTAGATCCTGAACTTAAACTTCAAACACCACTTATTCAGTCAGCATTAATTTTAAACAGATCATCTGAAAAAATTTGCACTCGCATACAAGGTTATGCGATGCGTATGTATACTGTGAATCTCATTCCTTATTACTCACGTTCTGCCACTGACAACAATTACACTTTTTCTTATAAATTGCAGTACATTGACCGCGTTACAAGTTCCAAATAATTATTGCCATTTCTTTTGACACAAATTGACTCTGATTACACCAACACATCTTTAACCTTAATAAACAAAGTTTTCGGAACTTACATGCACGCAGGTCATCACGTCTGTTTATAAATGAATCACGAATGAGTTAATGACTACGAACTCTAGTGCTCTAGTGCAAATAGTTGGTTACGTGCATGATGTGAGATACTTAATGACAATTACCTTAAGACAATCGAAGACATAGAAAGCTGCTACTCTTTTGCTGCTCTATCATGATCATGCGAAGTTTTATGAACTGTAGAAATATTTTTAAATAAAGATTTTATTAATAAGGCTTGCCCTTTCCGCTCCTCAGCAGTAGCGTACTATTTTATCATACAAATGGAGAAAACGCGATTGCAATTAAAATTGGCACCAATAAAGGATGATTTAACTGCATCTTCAACTATGATAATTTCTGCATTGTTCGAAATAAGTTAAAAAAAATATCAGGGTCAAATACCGCATAATAGGTCCATCTTTCAATTCTCAGAAACGCTCCATTCTAATCCTTATGTTGTTGCAATCAATTACTGCAGCAGCACACCTTATTGCATTATTTATACGTCAAGCTAAGAAAACTAATTTATTTCCATTGAGGACGTTTTACGTTCCAGTAGTACTTGATGTACACGATGCATAATTCTCGTATACTATGTAAGTGTGTATACTGATATATTATGTGCAAATACTAACGTGTTGTAAATAAAAAGTGAATACCGCTGAGTTTGTTGAACTTCAACTTTATATTTAGAATAGTTCACTTCACGTAGTATAGGAAGATCGCGAATTATGTTTGACCTAGAAAGAGCTTTCGCAAGGAAACCGAAATATACACCTGTAAATATATCGTTTCGGAACCAGTTGATACAATTAAGGTCAAGTGAGATAAATATAGGAACAAAAAAAATGGAAATCATTTTTTATAAATATGTATATGTTCTGTGTATTATTTTGTTTCTTAATGGTTATTAAGTACCGTACTATAATACAATTACGATTGATCTGTAGCAGAATGCTTACGAACTTGCTAAGATATAATGCATCACAAAGTAGTCATTGTTACGAGCATAAATCTCTGCACTCACTGTCAGTCCCTGTTTCCTTGGCTAACATTATTTAAAACATCGAATAAAATTGAATATTTGCTGGCGACTCTCCATTTAAGAAACCTTCCTTTTAGTGTCACATACATATATAAGATATTTGACACCAAAACGGAGGCTCCTTAAACAGAAGGTCTCCAATAAATATTTTTTTTTTATTAAGAAATGTTGTTGCATATATTTATGTACAGTTGAGACACCCGAAGAGTCAACACCTTTAACCATGGTGGAAATATGGATGGACCCGTTATAAATGTAAGCCGAGCGTAAAATGCAAGCTAGCACATTCATTTGTTAGCATAATATTATGTAGAGAACATATCGTCTGTATGCATGAATGGTCTATTCATGACACAAGTATTTTCTTGGTCTTTCAGTTTTTATTTTGTTCCTGGCGATATAAAAATCTTCTGTGTTTAATTCGTCATGTGTCGATAAAAATCATATTCCTTAAATCTATAAATGTTAAGGATAATATCAAAAGTAGATGTGTGCAAGGAAGAGACTTAGAGAAGGGAATATCAAATCATATCGGGCAGCTAACAAAAGTGGGCTATGCGATAGGCATCGAAATGAAATGGAGAAAGATTTCTGGTATACCATTATTTTTCAAACGAATCTACATTTCAATCAACAGATAATCGAAAAAAAAATAATAGATTCAATCCGCGTCATGTGTATGAAAGCACACGAAGTGGACTATTCAGTGTAAGTGTATGGAGATGGATGTCATATGAAGGTCCAGGTGATATCTGGGATATAGAAAATCGTTTAGACAGCATTTAGTACCGAAGTATCTTAGAAAACATAATGCTGCCAACATTGAACAGGCGACATTACACGGCGAGCATTTTATATATCAACAAGACAACTTGCTCATTCACACTGCAGGTACTATAAAGGAATGGATACGACAGTCTAATTTACAAGTACTCCCATGGCCTGCCAGAAGTCCAGACTTAAATCCGATCGAGAACCTGTGAGGACATTTAAAGAGAAAATTCTACAAATTACATAATCGACCAAGAAATCGAGCAGAACTTTCCGCCCGTATACAAGAAGAATGGAATAACATGGATGATAACTGCTGTCGACGTCTCATACAATCCATTCCATCAAGGTTAGAAGAAGTTATTCAAAATGACGGAGGATGGACACACTATTAAACAAAAATATGTGTTTCTGGTTCAGTTTTAAAGACAATATGTTATTTTTCAATAGCGCCTCTCTGCAAGTAAAGATAGGCTGGTTACTTGACTTTTATTTATTGTTTCTGCTGCATATTTACAGATACCATAACTAGTTCTTTTACGAAATGTTATTGGACGAATAAATGTACTTTTTTTAAATTTTAATCTCTATGCCTATTTTTGCATCGAATTTAGACAATAACTTTTTCTTCGCGCACATTTCCATATAGTGCTACTAAAATTCCTTTTAAATTCGCTGTAGGTCGTTGCTTTCTTGGGTGTCGGAGCTGTACATATTTGATATCCGAATATTATTAAATTTTACACTACAAATTACTATAATACCACTTCCTTATATG
This sequence comes from Holotrichia oblita, assembly GCA_023690525.1. Lineage (NCBI taxonomy): Eukaryota > Metazoa > Arthropoda > Insecta > Coleoptera > Scarabaeidae > Holotrichia > Holotrichia oblita. The sequence goes on along the minus strand of CM043021.1, from coordinate 74,967,509 downwards.
ATATAAGATTGTCACGTAGCGTTCAGGTAACGTTCTGAATATTAATGTCACATGCTACCCATTATTATCCCAAAACTAACATCTGCCTATAAAGAAAGAACACCTGATTTGCCATTTTTGATCGAATCACGAGTCGTTCACATTATATAATGGTAGAGTTTTCGAATGCATGTCAGGTAGAGCTTTTGCTATGCGACTTAATGTAGGTTGCTAAGCTGATATGTGTAGCCGATAAGTGGCGAAAGTCGTAAATGCTCAACCGTTATCGTAAGCTAGCAACCTGTAAAGTATTTGTTGTACTAACGCACGTGATTGTTATTCGAATATAATTATTGTTATAGTTATTATCGATGTTGTCAGTACTACCTACGTACATTTATCAATATCTTAATAAAGCACTTTTAAATACAACAAAGTGCCATTGTTTGGATTCTAAGAGGTAGAAAACGTGATACGCGTGTACTAGTACAAACCAGTTTGCATCTTTGCAGTAATAAAATGCATATGCATGCATGTTATATGGATAGCATTTGCTGGTTCATTTATAAATGAATGCATATCTATGTATATAACGTTTCTGCCATTTTTGTAAACAACATTTTATATTTATGTAGAAATAATGGTACTGAAATGGCAATATAAAATGAATTATTTGGAAAATTTTTATATTTTACATATTCTATACCTATGTCTATTGCTTAACTGCGTGGTATATTTTTACATAAACTAATGTATGCCATACATGCATACATAAATAATTGGAAGGTTGAAATTAATAATGATTATTAATTATTATTTTATTGTATTAATTAATACTAGAGTCTTGTTTTATAATAATTTATTACCATTACTTAAGTAGAAAATGATCAATCAACATGTTGAAAAACAAATTTTGTAGTAATAATTAGTCGCTATTAGACCTGCCACATAATTATTACTTACCTCCTATTAAAAAAAGAAAATAATAATAATAAAATAATCAACTATAATTTAAGATCGGATTCATAACTATGAATGACCAAGAACTTTAAACAGTGCATATGTATGTCTTATAAAGTATTTATAAGACTTTTTGGTAACTTTTTGTTAAATAAATTAGTGCTTAATTTACCCAAAGACGACGCTTCAATAACAATGTTTCCAAGTCGAATTGGAGTTTGCTATACTTCGGGCCATACTTTCTACCAGAGGAGCTTCTCTTAATAGTATCAGTAGTGGAGATATAAATTTACCAGATATAGACATTATTGGGAGCAGAGTTTAACTGTGGGTAGGTGCTTGTGTAGATTGAACAGAACTTCAGTCAGCTTCAACTTTTTTCGTATGTTGGAACGGTAGTGAATGTCGAGAATATTAAAATAAATTTACTGATTTTGTCCGAAACAATTCTATGTATTTATTTAAACTTTGGTATCCTGTTGTTTGAAGTTTTGAAATTTTCTAGTCTAATTCCATTGTTAATTACTTTTTCAGCCACTAAGGCTAAATCTCTGCTGGATTTCAATAAAAGATACCTTAGCACCATAACGGCTTCATTTACTGGCCACGGCCCTCTCAGGTATCATCTCAACAAGATGGGCAAGGTAGAAAGCGACATATGTCGATCTTCTCCGAATATAGTGAAATGACGGAACACATCATGTGTGACTGCGTAACGAAAGCCCGACAAAGGTACCGTCACCTCGAACAGGCGCACTTAGAACCGAATGACGTCAAAGTCATAGCCCCCAAGAAGATCCTGAATTTCTTTAGAAGTTTGGAAATCAATTGGGACTAAAAGATTAAGGGTATTCGCAATAAATACCATTGGTTGCAGTGAAGAGAGGTAGAAATGCCTCAAAAAGATCCACCATTAATCTAATCTAATCTATTCTAGCCATATTCGTGTGTACATCGAGTGTAATGGCATGGTAACTGTGATGGTTTCAGAGAAAGTATTTCTTCTTCGTCTATGACGTCTTTGCCGAGATAATTGGCTCGGGTTTCCGTACTAGCGGTGCACTTAGATGTCAGGTAATCCGGATTTTCATCCTCCACCCTACAAAACCTGCAGTCGCTATTCTGTTTCAGACCTATTCTTGTCATACGTTCCCCAAGGTGATAATGGTCTATAAAAAACTTGTCAGGATGCGTAGTTTGTTTCTCCTTAGTTCTAGCAAGGCTTTTGCTCTTTGCTTTATCTGGTACCCGACATAATGCAACTCTGTTTTCTTTGCCTAGGTTGTTTAGCCTATTTCCCATTTACTCAAGACACATTTTTATGTCTTCGAATGGAGAGATATTTTGCCAAACTCTTGCCATCGAGGGGGGTTCGTAGACCGCTAGTGTACCTTAGATCTACCTTAAAAATTTGTAACTTAAAAATTTGTATCACTCTAGTTCAACTTCGAATTTTTTTAATCTCAATAACGGTTAACTGGTAAATGTAATCGGGCTGGTGGCTTAGTGGCTTGCACACTTGACTAGCAGTCCGGCAGTACCGGATTCAAACCCCGGTGCTTCCTTTCTGAGTTTGGTTTTCTGTAGTTTTCCAAATTCCACGGCAAATGCGGAAAGGTAACATCTTAAGTCGGTCTACAGCCGCAGGCGTAATAATAACTCATGGCCAGCCGATGCCCCCTGTAATTGGCGCAAGCTGTTGGGGATGCTAAGGCATGGATTATTATTATTATTAATATTATGTGTTCTGTCGAAATCTCGCTCACTCGCTAATTGTAAATCTCGAAGACTATCGAGAAAATTGCGGTTTACAAGTTACTAGAATCAATAAAAACGATACTTAGTAATTGACGTAATTCTTTACAGACAACTTACGCGAGAAGCACTTCAAGATTAGATAACTACAGGAACATCATGTCATTACAAGCTGCTAATCGTCCAACTTTAGATGAGCTTCACAATGCCACACTTCCAAATAAGGTAAGAATTTATTTCTACCCAGAATCTGTTTATACATTAAATTACAGAAGGATGCTGCCATTGTGTACATTTGCAATATAATTTAACTGATGTTAAATGCTATTAATAACAGGATAATTATTTATTGAGCTATTATGGATCAATTCTTCGCGATATATAAGGTGCTAATTTGAGATCAATGCATTATCACACTATATTATGTAATGGCTATAAACACATGATTATATTTAAAATTAGATTACATAATAATAGTTCTGAATTGTTATCTTTTTTCTGCAATTTAAACCTACTACAATTGAATGTATGTACGTAATCATTTCATACAACATACATAAATATTTTCTACTATAAAAGTGTAGCTTCAGCATGGCTTATCATGAGTAATTGCTGAAATTGTCCAATTCTAAAAATGATATCGAATGGCAATTTTGTTAAGTGTGTGCAATAAGAAGTTTGTAAGTTAAGATGCGAGGATGGCATAAAAAGACAATATTGCTTCTTTATTTCAAGGCCGTTGTATTCTTGTTCATCATGTTACTGCCTCGTGCAAATTAATTTCAGCTCGGAACCTATCAGAACCGTATTGAAGCTTTTTATATTGTCTGTTATGTGTAGATTATAAGGCGTATCGATAAATTTACTATGGTTTCATTCATGACTAATCTAAAACAACGACTAAGTTATAAATTTAGCTTCAATGGAATTGTTCATTATCTATTAAAAGTGTAAGTACAGTAAAGAATAAAAGTTATTTTCTTTACGTGGATTTAGAACTATATTCTCAAATCTTTTGGCAACACATTCCTTAAAGTAATTCTGCATTCTGTATTTATGCAAACTTCATACTTTCCACATTACATCACGTTTGGAACAACAATGAACTAGGTAACCATCTCGTTTTCGAAAAAAATACTTCTTACTGAAGATCTGATAGCTCAATAGTTGTTACAATTTTTGAGGTATGACCTGGAAGTCCATGGAAATGTTGAAATTTTCAATTTTTATTGGAGTTCTGTACAGCACCTCTGGAGGTTGACATTTGTAATTTTGACTATTGAGAGTCAAAGGACTCAGGTAAATAGCTCAGCACTCATCGCGATATTTTGTGGTACATACGGTGAACTTGCACCTATACCTTCGTTTATTATTTTCTCTATTTAATTCGGCAGAACTTTTTAAAAATTCCTTGGGATGTAATCAAAGTTTCAACAGAAGAAAATAGTTTTTTTTTAAACTGAAGTGAAAAGTTCACAAAAGTAGTTTGTCACCATTTATACAGATATCAACAACCTTTTCTTAATTTTATTAATTTCCAGGGTCCAATAATGATTTAGGAACAGAAGATTACGGCTTTAATTTGATATTATTAGTCCATTTTGGCTTACAAAATAGTACACGATTCCTCTAGTTTTGTTGAGCAGTGTATACATAATATGAAAGTAACATATATGGTTAGTTACCATTGTCGCACCTTGTCCTTCAGAAATACACACACACTGATAATGTCTAATGCAATGTTTGCACACTGTCTGAGTATTTTCAAGTCCTTTTATTTTCTTTATATGACTGAAGAAATTCTTTAGTTTAGAGAGTAATGTACCTAGTACTTATAACAAAATAAAGCTGCAACAAAGCCATAAAGACGTGCTCACACACACTAAAATGACGCTGCAAGAACTGTAGCAGTAGTTTTAAGAGCAATGCAGCTACCCACTTAATTCTTTCGGTCACTATTTATTTTAGTTCAGAAAAGAGAATCTGAAGCTGTGGTACTAGGTCTGATTTATTTGCAATTTTTTGATATCACTTGTGAAGGGTTACCAACCCCCGTTCAGGCGTTGGCACATGTCGTCAATTGACATTTCATTTTGCGTCATGAACTCCTTCTTATGTCTTGTTTGAGGGTTGAAGATGAACGTGAGGTGCTTGGGTCAAGCTGAGGTTCAGTAGGCACTTCTTCAGCAGGTACATCTTCCTCGACTTGTTCAGTTTTCACAACTTCTTCAGATTCCTAAATTTGTTCATTTTCTTCTTCAAAATCTTTGTCACTCGCAGGCAAAGACTCAGGTCCAGAGCTTTCATTGAGGGGTGGATTTTTATCAATCTTCAATTTCCGGTAGATGCTCGGGCAAGTACACCATCTCCTCATATATCAATCATCGTTTAGACGACATTTTTGGAGATTATCTATATAGTAATGAATAAATATACGAACTGTCACTTAATATTTGAGGTTATGTTACCCCGATATTAATATCCGTATAATCACACTGTATTTGTTTGACGACGTCCAATTTTGCAAAAATATGTCTAAATACAAACCTTACGAGTATAAGCACTAATGGTACGTGTCACACACAAAACTGTTCACTTTCGTACACACGTGCACAAAACAAAAATTCCAAAAACAGAATATAACGGCAATTGCAGCAACATTCAAAATGTAGTGTAACCTTGTAACAAGTCGTCCACCAACATAGACATTTTAATTTTTCGTTACTGCCTTTCAGCACCAGGTGGCACCACCGTGCATTGTAGAGATTGCCAATAATGTGTTCAATTGAATACACCATGACCAAATGCTATTTGCAGCTATTCATTTCCTATGCTGGCAGCTAAAATACGGTGTCATCAATTGACGACACTATGAGCGAAAGGGTTAAGCTGCACCCACCACAAAAAAATGATGTAGGTGCAGAAAACATTGATTTTTATTCTAAAACAATCTCTATTAAACAACTTCATACTGGGAAATCTTTTTTCGAAAAAATATCAAACATTTAAAATAAATACGGCCCTGTAATTTTGATCCATTACATTACACGTAGGTATATCTAACAGCCATTAATTTATCACTTAAGAGGAGCCGTTACTGTGTTTCCTATTATCTATCTTACGTTGCTGATGTAATCAAAAGAGCAGCCACCTTTCTAATGCGGCCTTAGTCTGTGGATACAATAAATATCGCGGTAAAAGTAGAATTTAAGGTCACTAACAATAAACTGCAATTTTTTGGAAATATCAGAAAATTAATATTTTCATTCAAGGTTCGAAAATGACGTTTACGGAACCTGTATCTATTTAAACATAATTATTATTTGCCGTAATCTGTGTAATTGCAATGTAAATAATATGTACAATCACTCACTTTTAAAACGGGACGCTAAGTTATATTTTTACACGTATGTACAGATATACATATTGTACATACCTTTATATAGTTTTTCTTCGACATTAGGTACTGGTTCTTTAAAAATATATAACATACACGAAAACAATTGTCAAATAATTTAATTACAAGCTGTCACTGATGAAGTATTTAAAATTGTGTTAACTGTACACTACTTACAGCACGTATGTGACTGCTTACAATTTTTTAGTTAACTGCAGTGTTTACAAACTCATGAGGATAAATATTTGCTTTCAATTTAACAGATGTTTTTAGAGGCACTGCATGGACGGACGCGTTAATGTCATTATCCATATTAGAGAGTGACTAATATGTAACAGAAAATCTAAGAACCACTAACCGTTAAGTTTCTTGCGCATTACAGTTGATTTGTAACAACTTTGGAGACGATGCTTGGAACTGAAACGATGAACAAAATTTGTATTTTTTTGTTTTAAACTGATAGCCATACAGTTTTGTAATTTCTGTTTCGTATTTTGGGAGAACTTTAAGAATAGTAGAAGCAAATGTTATTGGTTTTCCATTTCCTTGCCAATCGAATGTTTTCTGGTTTTCTTTTTGATGGGGTTTAAATTCAGTGATTACTTTTGTTTTATAATTCACCGTGGACAGTATAGGAAAAGATACAGTAATTTTGCTCCCAAGAGGTCCTGCTAACTCATCTGCATTATAACATGAAAGAATGCGAAAATTCTGGTTTGAAAAAAAGTGTTTTGAAATCATGAACAGGAACATAATTATCTTAATATGTACGCCAAAGACACAGCTCAATATCTACCCTATTTTACCTTCTCCAGTGTCAAATTGCAGAAGTTATTTGTCATTGTGGTAGTTGATTCCAGCATTCAGTTATCTGCTCTTCCTTCGGGTAATTCACATTATGAATTCACGTTCCATTATAGACTGCTTCTTCCAACCGACTTTCAGTAATATATTTTTTTATTTAAAGTAGTTGGAAAAGTAGTCTATAATAGGGTAGGAATTCGCAATATTAATCATCTGAAGGAGAAATATAACGAATTTAAATCTGAACTATGAGGTTGCCATACCCCATTTATGGGGTACTTTAGTTATTCATAATTTTGTGATCGTCCCACCTTGGTAGAGTCCTCTTTTTAAATTAGAATTTTCACCTGCCTTCATGTTATGACACAAAACATTTGAATAAGTGGTATTTCTTGAGAACAAAATTGCTACATGTTTTCTACCCCACGCCTCTAAGGAATTCTATATAGCTTCGGTTACGCCGAACAGCTAGAATTCGGTGAATAGGCCTTCTCTAAATCCAAATTATTCGGCTAATTTTAACAAACAAGATATGAGAGTAATGGGACGATAACTCGGGGAAATGCATAATCTTTGTCCCACTTAGGAATGGCGACCACATGAGAGTATTTTCAGACTTGCGTGCATGGCATTGACGGTCAGACGAAGATGATCTGTTATTTGATGGAGAGGTTGGGAAATTATATTATAAGTAATAAGATCAGGACCAAGGACCTTGCCTTTCTTACGGGTCTTAATGAAATTTTGATTTCGTCTAAAGTTGCCTCTCTTATTTATTGTCCTACGAGTGTGGATAGATTTGTAAGAGTTTCCTCTACCCCATCTTCAATATCTATCAGAGTCATCCCGTTATACCCGCCATGAATAGACGAAAAATGATTGGCAAGAAGTTCAGCCTTGTCGTTCGAATAGAAAACCAAACCAGTTGAGGCATGCAGAGATGCAGGAGCATTAATTCTTTGTTTGTTGATTTTAAGCGCTCTTGATAGCTTCAACAAACAAGTGTCTTCTGTTTTAAGTGATGAATCCATCATTTCATTTCGTAGACTCCTTTAAGGGTAGCTTTAAGTCTGCTGGATAACCGGTTGGCATGGCAGATGTGCCTGTTTTTTGGTATGACGAATTATCTTCAATCAATCAAATCTGTAAACTTTAGTATAGCCAGTTTAATACAATACCTTATTCGATTCTCCAAAAATCTCTGATAAAATATTTGGTTTATTGAAAGCAAATGTATTTACAATTTTTAGTTTTCTTTAGTTGTGCCAGTTGATGAAACACAACTCTAAACGATATTTTTGCTATAGCTTCATTTAAACAACATAATCCCAAGGATCTGACAAGAAACCATCTCTTCAATTTAGATAATTTTCAACCATACCTAAATAATAAGCCATGTACCATCTATTTGAAGCTACATACATCAAATGCCCATAAACAGAACTCCTCTCACTTGTCGCTTTCATATACGTCTTGATGCATTTGAATGTGAAAGGCGTGATATTTTTAAGAGTTCTTCACGCACTGTTATAACTTATATCCGTTCCGTTAGCATTTATTTTTGTGTATTTATATTTGGATTTTCAATAACAGACCACAATACTGCCAATTTGTTGTCTTAATTAACAATGATTGATTCAGTAATACTTCATAAGTAACATTGCAGTAAGCCCGAAACCTATTCAGTAACCTTTCAAAAATACTCCCACATCTCAATTAAGATATTTCTGAGCTTAGACTTTCGCTATCAGGAGACAATTTTGAAGAATACAAGGTTATTGTGACAACACTTTATTATAAAGTAATTACCTCTAACGTCATTAAATACATATGATAGCAAAAATTACAGCAAATTGCAGAATTGTACTTACATTAACATTTGAAAGTTATGGAATGCTATATTAGTTTGATAGAGAATACAGAAAATACAGGATTTCTTCAAAGCTAAGCAAGTTAATGGTATTTACATGTACTCATAAGAATACATAATGTTCTGAACACCATGCAAATCATTTGATTGCTTTATTTTGATTGATTATCTTGTTGGGAGATTAGAATTTTGACCTATTTGCCGTTGTGGTTAGAGTTACTTTCCTATCTCTGGAGTTCTTTCGTTAAGTGTTTCAATGAGTCAATCTATATTTATGACAGATTTCTCAGTTATATTATTGATTACAAAGTACACGGGAAACCGTTTCTGTAACGGCCATTATTTTCTGGAAATAACTCTGAAACTGAATGTTTTTGTTAAGTTTAATATGTATATAGATCTTGTTAATTCTAATGCTGTATGATATAATCTCCTTTCAAACTGGCCAAAAAAATAACAGAAAAAATTACTTTGAGCTCTGAAATTTTGTTTCAGCTTTCTACGCCGTATATTTTACAAAATAATTGACAAAACAAAAATTCAAATCTACTCCTTTCCATTTGTAAATCGAACATTTGAGGATTTTGTTCCAAGTTGTTCTGTCTGTTGTCTGTTGTTCTTCTTAAACTTATCATTATTATAAATAGAAACTATCCTGTTCTTATTATGGATACAATATTGGAAAAATTTGAATACACAAGAAAGCTAAAACAACCTAGACATATGACAAAAATTCAATTTTTTTAAAAGAATAGAGGGGGCTGACACTTTTCAATTGTTTTATGAGATATGCATCCTAGAAAACTAAAACTTTGGGACGATATCGAACATCCTGGATCAATATTCAAATCATAGCATATGGATATAATAAAAATAATCGAATATTAGAATAAATAACATGAACAGAAACCTTTTTAAAAGAGAAAGCAAATGGGACAACTTGAATCATCAGGCTTTCAGATATGCAAGGTTTTTTTTTGTTACATACATGCGTATCTACATTTTATACATATACGTAAAATGAATTTACGATTGTTATAATCTTACCTGCATTATTAATCGCTAATACAAAGAAACTATTTGATTTCTAAGTAATGTATATGTACACAAACACTTGTGTGTAACAAGTACATATGTACATAGGTAACTGTGTTGTACGCGGATATTCTCGTTGATTTTGGAGCGTTACCAACTGAATAAAATCGATAATAAATTCATTCTCGTATTTCCCATAACGCCAGAGCTCAATGAAAAATCATCGTGTGCTATTTTATTCCATATTAGTAAAGGCATATTGTTACAAACAGGCGTATAACAATGGATAATACATTATAAGCGCATGACAAGCTGCTTGAATTTTATCAATAACTGAAGGTTACAGAACCTATACTATGTATGAATAATATTAGCAATATTGCAGGATACTAAAAGACATAATAAAGAAGCTTCGTTAGATATAAATAGCATGTGGTAACTTCGGGGAAACATATATTAATACTTAGTCACTGTGAAAATAAAATTAAATTTATTTATTACACATAAAACAGAAATTAACTTGAAAACAGTTTACTAAGCCTTATTTTATTAGTTCTAGTGAAAGTGGAAATTTTAATACCTACGTATTTTGTTCTATAATATATAGAATAATAACTCAACCTTTTTTTCTACAAAACGGTCCTTACAACACCTTTTTAATAACCAACAGCATTCAATTGGTTTCTTAATAAGAAATATAATCTATGGTAAAACCTTGCCGCATTTTGTAGTTGGATAACCACGTGTAAACGCGGAATTCTTGTTTATTTTGATAAGAATTACGCGGTGATATGGAAAGCTGATACGCTAAGTTACTGTTAACAAATATTACAATCAACTGGATAATGTCATGTTTGATCAACAGCATGACTATAAATTACAAATTAGGAAGTACGTAATAGAAAGATTATTAAATAGATGTTATGTCTACTATATACAGAATTGTGCAAAAGAAAAGAGCAGTTATCATTAGATTTATTAAATAGAATCTAGATTTAGCAATCTTTGAAGAAACAATTATACTGCTGTCAAATACCACTTTAATATTCATTTATAAAGCAAACTACAACGAAATCTAATATTTTGTATGATGGAAATGGTTCAATTTCTGTTGATCTAGAAAATTCCAGTCTTCCTCAGTTGTATTCAGAACTGGTGGTTAGGACTGCTGTTTTAGAACATTCAGCATACATTATAAGGTCTGTAGTCTTCAAGCTTTCACGGCCGCTGTTGATGGCTGCTCTTCGGTTCTCGGGTTCTCTGCCGTGTAGAAAAGTTGTGGTACTTGACGTTTCGATCATCTTGTCGTGATCTTCTTCAGAAGTGAAGTGATGATCGAAACGTCAAGTACTACAACTTTTCTACACGTCAAAGAACCCGAGAACCGAAGAGCAACCATTATAAGGTCTGGTAATATATAGCTAAATGTTACTTTAATACAGCATAGCTAATACAACAAAAATGATTTTTATTGCAAGAAACGTGAAGTAAACATTATACTTTATAAAGTACTAGTACTCATAGCGTTTACCATATATGGCGTTTCTATATTTCTATACCACCATATTTAATAAATGACGCAGTATAAACAGCTGTAACCTATTACTACAACAGTAATGGAAGACTAGTGACTTAACCACGATAAGTTAAGTATATCAGCATATCTAAACATACCGAATTTGCGGTTTCTTATTCACTTCGTTATCGTATTACACATGTAATACTAGAAAACATACCTTCTTCTTGCGCACACTACTTAATTACGTAATGTTTTGATATTGGATAATAGCACGCATGCAAATCCACTGAGGTTCTCCACCATATAATCGATCTTTAAATAAAACTACTGACTGAAGTCTATTTGCTATTCAAGTGTACGTCTACTTACAATTATACTAGAAAGAATGTAATCAATTGGAAAGTTGTCAAGTATCAAGATGCAATATTAAACTCTAATCATAGTTTATTCATAAAATCTCAAGGTTGTTTTTTGTCAAATATTAGTAAATTTAATGAAAATCTTTTCTTAAAGCTCGTGACCTAGCTTGCTATTGCTTAAAAATAGAACAGATGTCTTTTAAAAAGTCCTAGAGAACTAAATATTCATATAGTGATATACAGGATCTTTCCAAACTTGACAACTTAGAAACAAATATACTTTTCTTTTTAAGTAATACTATTTTGTCATTGTGACGAAAGGACAAAAATAAATTGAAGCCAATAAAAGATCCACAGAAAGAAATCCAATTCAATTAAGTCTGGTGAACGGGGACAGCCACTTACTTGGTTTTCCTCTTCCAACCCACCAATTTTAGAAGACTGTCTTGAGATGATCGCTAACTTGTGTTGAATGTACTATACCTCATTCCAAATAAGAAAGGAGCGTTATGAAAGATAGGGTCTAAAATAAACGCCTGTGATTGGGTAAAAGCTAGTGCACATTTGCACAGTGTTAGCGTTGTTTGTGTTCTATTACGATTATTGTGTTTTATTGTTTTCTTTATTCATTTCATCTTAATTCTTCAGCTTTTTAGAGCTCCTGAATCATAATATTCACTTATTGAAGGTATTATTTGAACTAATTATTTCGCTTAAATGGTCTTGTTTATACATCCTATAGTTTTGATGAAGGTCAGTACGTGAATATGTAATTATGGCTGAAGCTGCTGTCACAGGTTCCTCTAGAAATGCAAGGAGTAGGCGTGTAACAAGTGGACAAAGGCTTTATCAGGCAGAAAATAAAGTTGGGATTAGCAAAAGACATTGTTGCCACCATCAGAGATATAGAGTTAACTGGAAACGCCACCAAAGAAACGGATATGTCAAACGAAATATGACAAATTGGACGAAGCATAAAAAAGTGCAATTACAAGCATTAAATGTGTTTTATTAGTTTTCATAAAGATGATATTGTCTATTTAGTAGACAGTCAATTATCAGTCAGTCAAAAACAAATTTTAAATCTACCGCGATTTTTTGCAAATGACAAACTTGTTCCTGTGATGATCCTGGTATGCGATCTGATTGTAGCATCATCTGTTCCATTCTTATTTCGAATGGACTCTAGAGCTGTTATTAAATTTTGATATAAATTTGGCAATTGATTTTACAGAAAGTCTAGTGGTTTTGTACTGGAAGTTGGGACGATTTATAAATCAATTTTTTGAAAACAATTCGAATTGCTAAATACTCTTTAACTATTGCGTGTGAGTTTGTAACAGGCCGTATAGGCAGCAATTTTTAAAAATGTGTAGAATTATTGGAGATGTCGCTTCTCATTGCTACGTACGGAAACGTATTATCCAGTATTTTGGGAGAAACATTATTAAACGTGTTTATTACTTCTATAAAATGTATACATCTATGTTTTATCCAAATAAGTAGCTGCATTCAAGTCAAGATCCTACTTATAAAATAATATTAGGTAGGTATTAACTGATTAATATCTGTAAACAATGTTGAGTTTCATGATTATTAACTCTTATTACATGATTCTAATATAGTTCGTAATATCTTAAAAATGCCATTATTAATGCAATTTATCATGTCTTATTTTTTTAACGTATCAATTATAATTAAGCTTTCCATGTTTTTTTTTGTTTTCCGGCGTTCCTTTAATTAACCTTTCAATTAGATCATCGTTTAGTGCATAATACGTAGATATTTAACCTTTGATACAGAGTTTAATCCTACGTTTATGAACTTCACGTTCTTCAGTTCTAGCGATCGCTTACTAAATTAATTTATAGCATTCGACTTCGTCATAAATATGTAGTTAGTTAAAATAGGAAAGGAGAAATGATAATTTCTGCATTGTTCGAAATAAGTTAAAAAAAATATCAGGGTCAAATACCGCATAATAGGTCCATCTTTCAATTCTCAGAAACGCTCCATTCTAATCTTATGTTGTTGCATCCAATTACTGCAGCAGCACACCTTATTGCATTATTTATACGTCAAGCTAAGAAAACTAATTTATTTCCATTGAGGACGTTTTACGTTCCAGTAGTACTTGATGTACACGATGCATAATTCTCGTATACTATGTAAGTATGTATACTGATATATTATGTGCAAACACTAACGTGTTGTAAATAAAAAGTGAATGCCGCTGAGTTTGTTGAACTTCAACTTTATATTTAGAATAGTTCACTTCACGTAGTATAGGAAGATCGCGAATTATGTTTGACCTAGAAAGAGCTTTCGCAAGGAAACCGAAATATACACCTGTAAATATATCTTTTCGGAACCAGTTGATACAATTAAGGTCAAGTGAGATAAATATAGGAATAAAAAAAATGGAAATCATTTTTTAAATATGTATACGTTCTGTGTACTATTTTGTTTCTTAATGTTTATTAAGTACCGTGCTATAATACAATTATGATTGATCTGTAGCAGAATGCTTACGAACTTGCTAAGATATAATGCATCACAAAGTAGTCATTGTTACGAGCATAAATCTCTGCACTCACTGTCAGTCCCTGTTTCCTTGGCTAACATTATTTAAAACATCGAATAAAATTTGAATATTTCCTGGCGACTCTCCATTTAAGAAACCTTCCTTTTAGTGTCACATACATATAGATATTTTGACACCAAAACGGAGGCTCCTTAAACAGAAGGTCTCCTAGAAATATTTTTTTTTATTAAGAAAATGTTGGCGTATATATTACAGTTGAGACACCCGAAAGTCAACATCTTTAACCGTGGTGGAAATATGGATGGACCCGTTATAAATGTAAGCCGAGCGTAAAATGCAAGCTAGCACATTCATTTGTTAGCATAATATTATGTAGAGACATATCGTCATGCATGAATGGTCTATTCATGACACAAGTATTTTCTTGGTCTTTAAATTTTTTTATTTTGTTCCTGGCGATATAAAAGTCTTCCGTGTTTAATTCGTCATGTGTCGATAAAAATCATATTCCTTAAATCTATAAATGTTAAGGATAATATCAAAAGTAGATGTGTGCAAGGAAGAGACTTAGAGAAGGGAATATCAAATCATATCGGGCAGCTAACAAAAGTGTGCTAAGCGATAGGCATCGAAATGAAATGGAGAAAGATTTCTGGAAAACCATTATTTTTCAAACGAATCTACATTTCAATCAACAGATAATCGAAGAAAAAATAATAGATTCAATCCGCGTCATGTGTATGAAAGCACACGAAGTGGACTATTCAGTGTAAGTGTATGGAGATGGATGTCATATGAAGGTCCAGGTGATATCTGGGATATAGAAAATCATTTAGACAGCATTTAGTACCGAAGTATCTTAGAAAACATAATGCTGCCAACATTGAACAGGCGACATTACACGGCGAGCATTTTATATATCAACAAGACAACTTGCTCATTCACACTGCAGGTACTATAAAGGAATGGATACGACAGTCTAATTTACAAGTACTCCCATGGCCTGCCAGAAGTCCAGACTTAAATCCGATCGAGAACCTGTGAGGACATTTAAAGAGAAAATTCTACAAATTACATAATCGACCAAGAAATCGAGCAGAACTTTCCGCCCGTATACAAGAAGAATGGAATAACATGGATGATAACTGCTGTCGACGTCTCATACAATCCATTCCATCAAGGTTAGAAGAAGTTATTCAAAATGACGGAGGATGGACACACTATTAAACAAAAATGTGTTTTTTGGTTCAGTTTTAAAGACAATATGTTATTTTTCAATAGCGCCTCTCTGCAAGTAAAGATAGGCTTATTATTTGACTTTTATTTATTGTTTCTGCTGCATATTTACAGATACCATAACTAGTTCTTTTACGAAATGTTATTGGACGAATAAATGTACTTTTTTTAAATTTTAATCTCTATACCTATTTTTGCATCGAATTTAGACAATAACTTTTTCTTCGCGCACATTTCCATATTTAGTTCATTTACTAAAATTCCTTTTAAATTCGCTGTAGGTCGTTGCTTTCTTGGGTGTCGGAGCTGTACATATTTGATATCCGAATATTATTAAATTTTACACTACAAATTACTATAATACCACTTCCTTATATGATATAAGATTGTCACGTAGCGTTCAGGTAACGTTCTGAATATTAATGTCACATGCTACCCATTATTATCCCAAAACTAACATCTGCCTATAAAGAAAGAACACCTGATTTGCCATTTTTGATCGAATCACGAGTCGTTCACATTATATAATGGTAGAGTTTTCGAATGCATGTCAGGTAGAGCTTTTGCTATGCGACTTAATGTAGGTTGCTAAGCTGATATGTGTAGCCGATAAGTGGCGAAAGTCATAAATGCTCAACCGTTATCGTAAGCTAGCAACTGTAAAGTATTTGTTGTACTAACGCACGTGATTGTTATTCGAATATAATTATTGTTATAGTTATTATCGATGTTGTCAGTACTACCTACGTACATTTATCAATATCTTAATAAAGCACTTTTAAATACAACAAAGTGCCATTGTTTGGATTCTAAGAGGTAGAAAACGTGATACGCGTGTACTAGTACAAACCAGTTTGCATCTTTGCAGTAATAAAATGCATATGCATGCATGTTATATGGATAGCATTTGCTGGTTCATTTATAAATGAATGCATATCTATGTATATAACGTTTCTGCCATTTTTGTAAACAACATTTTATATTTATGTAGAAATAATGGTACTGAAATGGCAATATAAAATGAATTATTTGGAAAATTTTTATATTTTACATATTCTATATGTCTATTGCTTAACTGCGTGGTATATTTTTACATAAACTAATGTATGCCATACATGCATACATAAATAATTGGAAGGTTGAAATTAATAATGATTATTAATTATTATTTTATTGTATTAATTAATACTAGAGTCTTGTTTTATAATAATTTATTACCATTACTTAAGTAGAAAATGATCAATCAACATGTTCAAAAACAAATTTTGTAGTAATAATTAGTCGCTATTAGACCTGCCACATAATTATTACTTACCTCCTATTAAAAAAAAGAAAAAATAATAATAATAAAATAATCAACTATAATTTAAGATAAGATTCATAACTATGAATGACCAAGAACTTTAAACAGTGCATATGTATGTCTTATAAAGTATTTATAAGACTTTTTGGTAACTTTTTGTTAAATAAATTAGTGCTTAATTTACCCAAAGACGACGCTTCAATAACAATGTTTCCAAGTCGAATTGGAGTTTGCTATACTTCGGGCCATACTTTCTACCAGAGGAGCTTCTCTTAATAGTATCAGTAGTGGAGATATAAATTTACCAGATATAGACATTATTGGGAGCAGAGTTTAACTGTGGGTAGGTGCTTGTGTAGATTGAACAGAACTTCAGTCAGCTTCAACTTTTTTTCGTATGTTGGAACGGTAGTGAATGTCGAGAATATTAAAATAAATTTACTGATTTTGTCCGAAACAATTCTATGTATTTATTTAAACTTTGGTATCCTGTTGTTTGAAGTTTTGAAATTTTCTAGTCTAATTCCATTGTTAATTACTTTTTCAGCCACTAAGGCTAAATCTCTGCTGGATTTCAATAAAAGATACCTTAGCACCATAACGGCTTCATTTACTGGCCACGGCCCTCTCAGGTATCATCTCAACAAGATGGGCAAGGTAGAAAGCGACATATGTCGATCTTCTCCGAATATAGTGAAATGACGGAACACATCATGTGTGACTGCGTAACGAAAGCCCGACAAAGGTACCGTCACCTCGAACAGGCGCACTTAGAACCGAATGACGTCAAAGTCATAGCCCCCAAGAAGATCCTGAATTTCTTTAGAAGTTTGGAAATCAATTGGGACTAAAAGATTAAGGGTATTCGCAATAAATACCATTGGTTGCAGTGAAGAGAGGTAGAAATGCCTCAAAAAGATCCACCATTAATCTAATCTAATCTATTCTAGCCATATTCGTGTGTACATCGAGTGTAATGGCATGGTAACTGTGATGGTTTCAGAGAAAGTATTTCTTCTTCGTCTATGACGTCTTTGCCGAGATAATTGGCTCGGGTTTCCGTACTAGCGGTGCACTTAGATGTCAGGTAATCCGGATTTTCATCCTCCACCCTACAAAACCTGCAGTCGCTATTCTGTTTCAGACCTATTCTTGTCATACGTTCCCCAAGGTGATAATGGTCTATAAAAAACTTGTCAGGATGCGTAGTTTGTTTCTCCTTAGTTCTAGCAAGGCTTTTGCTCTTTGCTTTATCTGGTACCCGACATAATGCAACTCTGTTTTCTTTGCCTAGGTTGTTTAGCCTATTTCCCATTTACTCAAGACACATTTTTATGTCTTCGAATGGAGAGATATTTTGCCAAACTCTTGCCATCGAGGGGGTTCGTAGACCGCTAGTGTACCTTAGATCTACCTTAAAAATTTGTAACTTAAAAATTTGTATCACTCTAGTTCAACTTCGAATTTTTTTTTAATCTCAATAACGGTTAACTGGTAAATGTAATCGGGCTGGTGGCTTAGTGGCTTGCACACTTGACTAGCAGTCCGGCAGTACCGGATTCAAACCCCGGTGCTTCCTTTCTGAGTTTGGTTTTCTGTAGTTTTCCAAATTCCACGGCAAATGCGGAAAGGTAACATCTTAAGTCGGTCTACAGCCGCAGGCGTAATAATAACTCATGGCCAGCCGATGCCCCCTGTAATTGGCGCAAGCTGTGGGGGATGCTAAGGCATGGATTATTATTATTATTAATATTATGTGTTCTGTCGAAATCTCGCTCACTCGCTAATTGTAAATCTCGAAGACTATCGAGAAAATTGCGGTTTACAAGTTACTAGAATCAATAAAAACGATACTTAGTAATTGACGTAATTCTTTACAGACAACTTACGCGAGAAGCACTTCCAAGATTAGATAACTACAGGAACATCATGTCATTACAAGCTGCTAATCGTCCAACTTTAGATGAGCTTCACAATGCCACACTTCCAAATAAGGTAAGAATTTATTTCTACCCAGAATCTGTTTATACATTAAATTACAGAAGGATGCTGCCATTGTGTACATTTGCAATATAATTTAACTGATGTTAAATGCTATTAATAACAGGATAATTATTTATTGAGCTATTATGGATCAATTCTTCGCGATATATAAGGTGCTAATTTGAGATCAATGCATTATCACACTATATTATGTAATGGCTATAAACACATGATTATATTTAAAATTAGATTACATAATAATAGTTCTGAATTGTTATCTTTTTTCTGCAATTTAAACCTACTACAATTGAATGTATGTACGTAATCATTTCATACAACATACATAAATATTTTCTACTATAAAAGTGTAGCTTCAGCATGGCTTATCATGAGTAATTGCTGAAATTGTCCAATTCTAAAAATGATATCGAATGGCAATTTTGTTAAGTGTGTGCAATAAGAAGTTTGTAAGTTAAGATGCGAGGATGGCATAAAAAGACAATATTGCTTCTTTATTTCAAGGCCGTTGTATTCTTGTTCATCATGTTACTGCCTCGTGCAAATTAATTTCAGCTCGGAACCTATCAGAACCGTATTGAAGCTTTTTATATTGTCTGTTATGTGTAGATTATAAGGCGTATCGATAAATTTACTATGGTTTCATTCATGACTAATCTAAAACAACGACTAAGTTATAAATTTAGCTTCAATGGAATTGTTCATTATCTATTAAAAGTGTAAGTACAGTAAAGAATAAAAGTTATTTTCTTTACGTGGATTTAGAACTATATTCTCAAATCTTTTGGCAACACATTCCTTAAAGTAATTCTGCATTCTGTATTTATGCAAACTTCATACTTTCCACATTACATCACGTTTGGAACAACAATGAACTAGGTAACCATCTCGTTTTCGAAAAAAATACTTCTTACTGAAGATCTGATAGCTCAATAGTTGTTACAATTTTTGAGGTATGACCTGAAGTCCATGGAAATGTTGAAATTTTCAATTTTTATTGGAGTTCTGTACAGCACCTCTGGAGGTTGACATTTGTAATTTTGACTATTGAGAGTCAAAGGACTCAGGTAAATAGCTCAGCACTCATCGCGATATTTTGTGGTACATACGGTGAACTTGCACCTATACCTTCGTTTATTATTTTCTCTATTTAATTCGGCAGAACTTTTTAAAAATTCCTTGGGATGTAATCAAAGTTTCAACAGAAGAAAATAGTTTTTTTAAACTGAAGTGAAAAGTTCACAAAAGTAGTTTGTCACCATTTATACAGATATCAACAACCTTTTCTTAATTTTATTAATTTCAGGGTCCAATAATGATTTAGGAACAGAAGATTACGGCTTTAATTTGATATTATTAGTCCATTTTGGCTTACAAAATAGTACACGATTCCTCTAGTTTTGTTGAGCAGTGTATACATAATATGAAAGTAACATATATGGTTAGTTACCATTGTCGCACCTTGTCCTTCAGAAATACACACACACTGATAATGTCTAATGCAATGTTTGCACACTGTCTGAGTATTTTCAAGTCCTTTTATTTTCTTTATGCATATGACTGAAGAAATATCAACGTCAAGTTAACAGATGTTCTAAATGAATTTTACGTTTAGTACTTATAACAAAATAAAGCTGCAATTCCAAAGTTTCTTCGTAAAGACGTGCTCACACACACTAAAATGACGCTGCAAGAACTTTAGTTTAGAGAGTAATGCAGTAGTTTTAAGAGCAATGCAGCTACCCACTTAATTACGCTGCAAGAACTTTATTTAGTTCAGAAAAGAGAATCTGAAACTGTGGTACTAGGTCTGATTTATTTGCAATTTTTTGATATCACTTGTGAAGGGTTACCAACCCCGTTCAAGCGTTGGCACATGTCGTCAATTGACATTTCATTTTGCGTCATGAACTCCTTCTTATGTCTTGTTTGAGGGTTGAAGATGAACGTGAGGTGCTTGGGTCAAGCTGAGGTTCAGTAGGCACTTCTTCAGCAGGTACATCTTCCTCGACTTGTTCAGTTTTCACAACTTCTTCAGATTCCTAAATTTGTTCATTTTCTTCTTCAAAATCTTTGTCACTCGCAGGCAAAGACTCAGGTCCAGAGCTTTCATTGAGGGGTGGATTTTTATCAATCTTCAATTTCCGGTAGATGCTCGGGCAAGTACACCATCTCCTCATATATCAATCATCGTTTAGACGACATTTTTGGAGATTATCTATATAGTAATGAATAAATATACGAACTGTCACTTAATATTTGAGGTTATGTTACCCCGATATTAATATCCGTATAATCACACTGTATTTGTTTGACGACGTCCAATTTTGCAAAAATATGTCTAAATACAAACCTTACGAGTATAAGCACTAATGGTACGTGTCACACACAAAACTGTTCACTTTCGTACACACGTGCACAAAACAAAAATTCCAAAAACAGAATATAACGGCAATTGCAGCAACATTCAAAATGTAGTGTAACCTTGTAACAAGTCGTCCACCAACATAGACATTTTAATTTTTCGTTACTGCCTTTCAGCACCAGGTGGCACCACCGTGCATTGTAGAGATTGCCAATAATGTGTTCAATTGAATACACCATGACCAAATGCTATTTGCAGCTATTCATTTCCTATGCTGGCAGCTAAAATACGGTGTCATCAATTGACGACACTATGAGCGAAAGGGTTAAGCTGCACCCACCACAAAAAAATGATGTAGGTGCAGAAAACATTGATTTTTATTCTAAAACAATCTCTATTAAACAACTTCATACTGGGAAATCTTTTTTCGAAAAAATATCAAACATTTAAAATAAATACGGCCCTGTAATTTTGATCCATTACATTCTAATTAGGTATATCTAACAGCCATTAATTTATCACTTAAGAGGAGCCGTTACTGTGTTTCCTATTATCTATCTTACGTTGCTGATGTAATCAAAAGAGCAGCCACCTTTCTAATGTTTTTAGTCTGTGGATACAATAAATATCGCGGTAAAGTAGAATTTAAGGTCACTAACAATAAACTGCAATTTTTGGAAATATCAGAAAATTAATAATTTCATTCAAGGTTCGAAAATGACGTTTACGGAACCTGTATCTATTTAAACATAATTATTATTTCCGTAATCTGTGGGTTTTGCAATGTAAATAATATGTACAATCACTCACTTTTAAAATGGGAGCTAAGTTATATTTTTACACGTATGTACAGATATACATATTGTACATACCTTTATATAGTTTTTCTTCGACATTAGGTACTGGTTCTTTAAAAATATATAACATACACGAAAACAATTGTCAAATAATTTAATTACAAGCTGTCACTGATGAAGTATTTAAAATTGTGTTAACTGTACACTACTTACAGCACGTATGTGACTGCTTACAATTTTTTAGTTAACTGCAGTGTTTACAAACTCATGAGGATAAATATTTGCTTTCAATTTAACAGATGTTTTTAGAGGCACTGCATGGACGGACGCGTTAATGTCATTATCCATATTAGAGAGTGACTAATATGTAACAGAAAATCTATAGAACCACTCCTCGTTAAGTTTTTGCGCATTAAAGTTGATTTGTAACAACTTTGGAAAAATGCTTGGAACTGAAACGATGAACAAAATTTGAAGGTGAATTTTTTTGTTTTAAACTGATAGCCAAACAGTTTTGTAATTTCTGTTTCGTATTTTGGGAGAATTTAAGAATAGTAGAAGCAAATGTTATTGGTTTTCCATTTCCTTGCCAATCGAATGTTTTCTGGTTTCACTTTTGATGGGGTTTAAATTCAGTGATTACTTTTGTTTTATAATTCACCGTGGACAGTATAGGAAAAGATACAGTAATTTTGCTCCCAAGAGGTCCTGCTAACTCATCTGCATTATAACATGAAAGAATGCGAAAATTCTGGTTTGAAAAAAAGTGTTTTGAAATCATGAACAGGAACATAATTATCTTAATATGTACGCCAAAGACACAGCTCAATATCTACCCTATTTTACCTTCTCCAGTGTCAAATTGCAGAAGTTATTTGTCATTGTGGTAGTTGATTCCAGCATTCAGTTATCTGCTCTTCCTTGTAATTACATTATGAACAACGTTCCATTATAGACTGCTTCTTCCAACCGACTTTCAGTAATATATTTTTTTATTTAAAGTAGTTGGAAAAGTAGTCTATAATAGGGTAGGAATTCGCAATATTAATCATCTGAAGGAGAAATATAACGAATTTAAATCTGAACTATGAGGTTGCCATACCCCATTTATGGGGTACTTTAGTTATTCATAATTTTGTGATCGTCCCACCTTGGTAGAGTCCTATTTTAAATTAGAATTTTCACCTGCCTTCATGTTATGACACAAAACATTTGAATAAGTGGTATTTCTTGAGAACAAAATTGCTACATGTTTTCTACCCCACGCCTCTAAGGAATTCTATATAGCTTCGGTTACGCCGAACAGCTAGAATTCGGTGAATAGGCCTTCTCTAAATCCAAATTATTCGGCTAATTTTAACAAACAAGATATGAGAGTAATGGGACGATAACTCGGGGAAATGCATAATCTTTGTCCCACTTAGGAATGGCGACCACATGAGAGTATTTTCAGACTTGCGTGCATGGCATTGACGGTCAGACGAAGATGATCTGTTATTTGATGGAGAGGTTGGGAAATTATATTATAAGTAATAAGATCAGGACCAAGGACCTTGCCTTTCTTACGGGTCTTAATGAAATTTTGATTTCGTTTAAAAGTTGCCTCTCTTATTTATTGTCCTACGAGTGTGGATAGATTTGTAAGAGTTTCCTCTACCCCATCTTCAATATCTATCAGAGTCATCCCGTTATACCCGCCATGAATAGACGAAAAATGATTGGCAAGAAGTTCAGCCTTGTCGTTCGAATAGAAAACCAAACCAGTTGAGGCATGCAGAGATGCAGGAGCATTAATTCTTTGTTTGTTGATTTTAAGCGCTCTTGATAGCTTCAACAAACAAGTGTCTTCTGTTTTAAGTGATGAATCCATCATTTCATTTCGTAGACTCCTTTAAGGGTAGCTTTAAGTCTGCTGGATAACCGGTTGGCATGGCAGATGTGCCTGTTTTTTGGTATGACGAATTATCTTCAATCAATCAAATCTGTAAACTTTAGTATAGCCAGTTTAATACAATACCTTATTCGATTCTCCAAAAATCTCTGATAAAATATTTGGTTTATTGAAAGCAAATGTATTTACAATTTTTAGTTTTCTTTAGTTGTGCCAGTTGATGAAACACAACTCTAAACGATATTTTTGCTATAGCTTCATTTAAACAACATAATCCCAAGGATCTGACAAGAAACCATCTCTTCAATTTAGATAATTTTCAACCATACCTAAATAATAAGCCATGTACCATCTATTTGAAGCTACATACATCAAATGCCCATAAACAGAACTCCTCTCACTTGTCGCTTTCATATACGTCTTGATGCATTTGAATGTGAAAGGCGTGATATTTTTAAGAGTTCTTCACGCACTGTTATAACTTATATCCGTTCCGTTAGCATTTATTTTTGTGTATTTATATTTGGATTTTCAATAACAGACCACAATACTGCCAATTTGTTGTCTTAATTAACAATGATTGATTCAGTAATACTTCATAAGTAACATTGCAGTAAGCCCGAAACCTATTCAGTAACCTTTCAAAAATACTCCCACATCTCAATTAAGATATTTCTGAGCTTAGACTTTCGCTATCAGGAGACAATTTTGAAGAATACAAGGTTATTGTGACAACACTTTATTATAAAGTAATTACCTCTAACGTCATTAAATACATATGATAGCAAAAATTACAGCAAATTGCAGAATTGTACTTACATTAACATTTGAAAGTTATGGAATGCTATATTAGTTTGATAGAGAATACAGAAAATACAGGATTTCTTCAAAGCTAAGCAAGTTAATGGTATTTACATGTACTCATAAGAATACATAATGTTCTGAACACCATGCAAATCATTTGATTGCTTTATTTTGATTGATTATCTTGTTGGGAGATTAGAATTTTGACCTATTTGCCGTTGTGGTTAGAGTTACTTTCCTATCTCTGGAGTTCTTTCGTTAAGTGTTTCAATGAGTCAATCTATATTTATGACAGATTTCTCAGTTATATTATTGATTACAAAGTACACGGGAAACCGTTTCTTAACGGCCATTATTTTCTGGAAATAACTCTGAAACTGAATGTTTTTGTTAAGTTTAATATGTATAGAGATCTTGTTAATTCTAATGCTGTATGATATAATCTCCTTTCAAACTGGCCAAAAAAATAACAGAAAAAATTACTTTGAGCTCTGAAATTTTGAAAATTATCATAAGTTTCTTTCTACGCTGTATATTTTGCGAAATAATTGACAAAACAAAAATTCAAATCTACTCCTTTCCATTTGTAAATCGAACATTTGAGGATTTTGTTCCAAGTTGTTCTGTCTGTTGTCTGTTGTTCTTCTTAAACTTATCATTATTATAAATAGAAACTATCCTGTTCTTATTATGGATACAATATTGGAAAAATTTGAATACACAAGAAAGCTAAAACAACCTAGACATATGACAAAAATTCAATTTTAAAAAGAATAGAGGGGGCTGACACTTTTCAATTGTTTTATGAGATATGCATCCTAGAAAACTAAAACTTTGGGACGATATCGAACATCCTGGATCAATATTCAAATCATAGCATATGGATATAATAAAAATAATCGAATATTAGAATAAATAACATGAACAGAAACCTTTTTAAAAGAGAAAGCAAATGGGACAACTTGAATCATCAGGCTTTCAGATATGCAAGGTTTTTTTTTGTTACATACATGCGTATCTACATTTTATACATATACGTAAAATGAATTTACGATTGTTATAATCTTACCTGCATTATTAATCGCTAATACAAAGAAACTATTTGATTTCTAAGTAATGTATATGTACACAAACACTTGTGTGTAACAAGTACATATGTACATAGGTAACTGTGTTGTACGCGGATATTCTCGTTGATTTTGGAGCGTTACCAACTGAATAAAATCGATAATAAATTCATTCTCGTATTTCCCATAACGCCAGAGCTCAATGAAAAATCATCGTGTGCTATTTTATTCCATATTAGTAAAGGCATATTGTTACAAACAGGCGTATAACAATGGATAATACATTATAAGCGCATGACAAGCTGCTTGAATTTTATCAATAACTGAAGGTTACAGAACCTATACTATGTATGAATAATATTAGCAATATTGTAATTATTCATAACAGCCTTATACGTCTATAAACTATACACATTGCAGGATACCAAAAGACATAATAAAGAAGCTTCGTTAGATATAAATAGCATGTGGTAACTTCGGACAAACATATATTAATACTTAGTCACTGTGAAAATAAAATTAAATTTATTTATTACACATAAAACAGAAATTAACTTGAAAACAGTTTACTAAGCCTTATTTTATTACTTCTAGTGAAAGTGGAAATTTTAATACCTACGTATTTTGTTCTATAATATATAGAATAATAACTCAACCTTTTTTTCTACAAAACGGTTTTACAACACCTTTTTAATAACCAACAGCATTCAATTGGTTTCTTAATAAGAAATATAATCTATGGTAAAACCTTGCCGCATTTTGTAGTTGGATAACCACGTGTAAACGCGGAATTCTTGTTTATTTTGATAAGAATTACGCGGTGATATGGAAAGCTGATACGCTAAGTTGCTGTTAACAAATATTACAATCAACTGGATAATGTCATGTTTGATCAACAGCATGACTATAAATTACAAATTAGGAAGTACGTAATAGAAAGATTATTAAATAGATGTTATGTCTACTATATACAGAATTGTGCAAAAGAAAAGAGCAGTTATCATTAGATTTATTAAATAGAATCTAGATTTAGCAATCTTTGAAGAAACAATTATACTGCTGTCAAATACCACTTTAATATTCATTTATAAAGCAAACTACAACGAAATCTAATATTTTGTATGATGGAAATGGTTCAATTTCTGTTGATCTAGAAAATTCCAGTCTTCCTCAATTGTATTCAGAACTGGTGGTTAGGACTGCTGTTTTAGAACATTCAGCATACATTATAAGGTCTGTAGTCTTCAAGCTTTCACGGCCGCTGTTGATGGCTGCTCTTCGGTTCTCGGGTTCTCTGCCGTGTAGAAAAGTTGTGGTACTTGACGTTTCGATCATCTTGTCGTGATCTTCTTCAGAAGTGAAGTGATGATCGAAACGTCAAGTACCACAACTTTTCTACACGTCAAAGAACCCGAGAACCGAAGAGCAACCATTATAAGGTCTGGTAATATATAGCTAAATGTTACTTTAATACAGCATAGCTAATACAACAAAAATGATTTTTATTGCAAGAAACGTGAAGTAAACATTACACTTTATAAAGTACTAGTACTAATAGCGTTTACCATATATGGCGTTTCTATATTTCTATACCACCATATTTAATAAATGACGCAGTATAAACAGCTGTAACCTATTACTACAACAGTAATGGAAGACTAGTGACTTAACCACGATAAGTTAAGTATATCAGCATATCTAAACATACCGAATTTGCGGTTTCTTATTCACTTCGTTATCGTATTACACATGTAATACTAGAAAACATACCTTCTTCTTGCGCACACTACTTAATTACGTAATGTTTTGATATTGGATAATAGCACGCATGCAAATCCACTGAAGTTCTCCACCATATAATCGATCTTTAAATAAAACTACTGACTGAAGTCTATTTGCTATTCAAGTGTACGTCTACTTACAATTATACTAGAAAGAATGTAATCAATTGGAAAGTTGTCAAGTATCAAGATGCAATATTAAACTCTAATCATAGTTTATTCATAAAATCTCAAGGTTGTTTTTTGTCAAATATTAGTAAATTTAATGAAAATCTTTTCTTAAAGCTCGTGACCTAGCTTGCTATTGCTTAAAAATAGAACAGATGTCTTTTAAAAAGTCCTAGAGAACTAAATATTCATATAGTGATATACAGGATCTTTCCAAACTTGACAACTTAGAAACAAATATATTTTTCTTTTTAAGTAATACTATTTTATCATTGTGACGAAAGGACAAAAATAAATTGAAGGCAATAAAAGATACACAAAAAGAAATCCAATTCAATTAAGTCTGGTGAACGGGGACAGCTACTTACTTGGTTTTCCTCTTCCAACCCACCAATTTTAGAAGACTGTCTTGAGATGATCGCTAACTTGTGTTGAATGTACTATACCTCATTCCAAATAAGAAAGGAGCGTTATGAAAGATAGGGTCTAAAATAAACGCCTGTGATTGGGTAAAAGCTAGTGCACATTTGACACAGTGTTAGCGTTGTTTGTGTTCTATTACGATTATTGTGTTTTATTGTTTTCTTTATTCATTTCATCTTAATTCTTCAGCTTTTTAGAGCTCCTGAATCATAATATTCACTTATTGAAGGTATTATTTGAACTAAATATTTCGCTTAAATGGTCTTGTTTATACATCCTATAGTTTTGATGAAGGTCAGTACGTGAATATGTAATTATGGCTGAAGCTGCTGTCACAGGTTCCTCTAGAAATGCAAGGAGTAGGCGTGTAACAAGTGGACAAAGGCTTTATCAGGCAGAAAATAAAGTTGGGATTAGCAAAAAGACATTGTTGCCACCATCAGAGATATAGAGTTAACTGGAAACGCCACCAAAGAAACGGATATGTCAAACGAAATATGACAAATTGGACGAAGCATAAAAAAGTGCAATTACAAGCATTAAATGTGTTTTATTAGTTTTCATAAAGATGTTATTGTCTATTTAGTAGACAGTCAATTATCAGTCAGTCAAAAACAAATTTTAAATCTACCGCGATTTTTGCAAATGACAAACTTGTTCCTGTGATGATCCTGGTATGCGATCTGATTGTAGCATCATCTGTTCCATTCTTATTTCGAATGGACTCTAGAGCTGTTATTAAATTTTGATATAAATTTGGCAATTGATTTTACAGAAAGTCTAGTGGTTTTGTACTGGAAGTTGGGACGATTTATAAATCAATTTTTTGAAAACAATTCGAATTCCTAAATACTCTTTAACTATTGCGTGTGAGTTTGTAACAGGCCGTATAGGCAGCAATTTTTAAAAATGTGTAGAATTATTGGAGATGTCGCTTCTCATTGCTACGTACGGAAACGTATTATCCAGTATTTTGGGAGAAACATTATTAAACGTGTTTATTACTTCTATAAAATGTATACATCTATGTTTTATCCAAATAAGTAGCTGCATTCCAGTCAAGATCCTACTAATAAAATAATATTAGGTAGGTATTAACTGATTAATATCTGTAAACAATGTTGAGTTTCATGATTATTAACTCTTATTACATGATTCTAATATAGTTCGTAATATCTTAAAAATACCATTATTAATGCAATTTATCATGTCTTATTTTTTTAACGTATCAATTATAATTAAGCTTTCCATTTTTTCTTGTTTTCCGGCGTTCCTTTAATTAACCTTTCAATTAGATCATCGTTTAGTGCATAATACGTAGATATTTAACCTTTGATACAGAGTTTAATCCTACGTTTATGAACTTCACGTTCTTCAGTTCTAGCGATCGCTTACTAAATTAATTTATAGCATTCGACTTCGTCATAAATATGTAGTTAGTTAAAATAGGAAAGGAGAAAGGTGCAAATGTATCACCTGAGGGAACGCTTGTCTATTTTATGCAAATAGCTAATATGTCATAACGATGACGTCTAACGATGAGGTCAATAACATCTTTGGCAATTATCCCGACCATATTGGCCTACTGGACAAAAGCCTACAAGCACAATGATGATATATGTATGCAATTTATTTTTACGTATACACATATACGAACATATAAAAGCTTAGTGGTCTAAAAATAGATGACATTGATATAGTTAAGGAGCTGTATCCTGTATACCTTGAGACAGATATGTGCATTTTATGTATGTCGTGGTATAGTATGTGCAAAAGGTATTTGTGGGAAGAATAATGCGTTGTAGTGTATCGGCAAAGATCTCGTTGGCGGTAGTAATGCGTTGCGGCGGTGCAATTAAGTTGATGTCCTTTTGGAATTGAAAATTTAACCTTCCTTTTGGAATTGAAAATTAACAACTAATTCAAAAATTAGTTGTTAAACGTTTTAACGACAGTTTTATGTACAAACTAACAACTACATACTTGGTTAACATAATGCATTTCAAATTTATTAGGATTCCAAACATAACTCAGGAAATGTTTTAGCTTGTACAAACTTGAATTAAATAGCAAGAATCTTCTAGAGGGACAGTGACATTTTTTCAGAGGATTGAAATCCGGATCGACTTACCATTCGCTGTTGGGAGCAAAGTGATTAACAGCGCGGCATTATAAAAGGCAATATGATGCTGTCACAAAGCCATTTGAACACAATTTACACATACAAAATTACACCGCGAGAATTGCATTGATAGCCATACAAGCGATACACCTTATGGAGTCACTGCAACTAAGGACCCACCATACATAGAAAACACATGAAATCGAAATAATATCGGTTCCGAAACAGTTTAAAAATTAAGAATAGAAATAATAATGGTTCTGGGTCTAAAACACACTCTCATGCACTGCACGTGTGATGTATAAACATCGTTATGTAAATAAGAACGTATACACATTATGCCTTTCTGAAACTTGTGCTCGGCAAGAAATATTTTCGCTTTTTGCAATATTTAATTAATATTGATATACATATTAAATATATAACAATGTATATCTTCAGTTCTGATAACAGATAAATATGTATGCTTCTGATAACCTTACCTTAATGTTAATTACTTTGTACTGATTACTTTATTACTCTCTCAACTCCTATGAACTCGAAGAATACAAATCAGCAACACTAACTTGCATTTATTTCAAAGCATTAAAGCTTTTGAAATGCATTGTTTGTTGTCCATACAGCTACTAATTTGATTAAAGAAGCAACAGCAAAGTAGTCTACTATAGCTTAAACTATCCGATTATACAGGGTGGGCCACTTAAAATGATGCATTAGAATTACGGCCAAGCTAAATAGAAAATTTAAAATCCGACCAGATAAACTTATAGTGGTCGATGAGGAGCACATTTTAATAACAATGTAAATTTTATAACATTCATGATGACGTCACACCGAAATCAATTCAATGGTATTTGTAACACATCACAATCACTTATTTAAGTATTTTATTCAACTGTGTTTGCAATAATAAAGAATGAAATTTGATTATTTAAAGTTTCAAGCTTAGTTTACCGAAATTTTACGTAACTCATGTTAAAGTGTCAGATTTGACTTAAATCATTATCATTGAGCTAGTATACTAAGGAGACGCTATAAAGCATATTTCCTGTATGTTCAAAACGGCGCACTGGGCGGGGCTTACGTGATGTACCAATATGGCTGCCTCCCAGGTCCGGTCAATTGAAAATTGTAAGTATAATCTTAAGCCTCCACTTAACAGATGGTTTTATTTAAAATTAATTACGTCATCCCACGCCTATTAGGCCCAAGGCCCACAAATGTCATAATTTGACAATATAAACGCTCAATATGTATGGTAATAGTTTATTTGTGTACCTACATATAGGCGCACCAATTGAAATTTTCCAATTACGGCCCTGCACATAGTTTTTATGTCAAACACTGACTAATGAAATGTTATTTTCGCCGAATTCTTCTTGTTAACGCTGTTTCTACTCTTGCAACTAGACAGAGCACAAGAAACCATTATGTCTTGTAGTAGTTTTCTATATAATATAACTGTAAGAACTGAAATAATCAAATAATACAACCATACATGACATATACACTAGAATCTACGTATTTGACGTAAAATGGTGTACCAATATGGCCGACCTGCGCCGTTTTAGCCACGTGATAGCGTCTCCCTGCTTATTCTATCTCAATGATCACTACCTATTCTATCTCAATGATCACTACCTATTCTGCCATTTGCTTATCTTTAAAGTGTCACTTGCTAAATTTAAAATATGAAGTGCACTTGTCGATGCAGATTAAATGCAAGTTGGTCAATAAGTCAAACACTCAACACCAAATTATTGTTTCTACATAACATTAAACTTAAACATTAAAGTAATTAATTTTGAACGTTTGTCAGTTACCAAGTGTCATCTAATGACATATATCTAAGTAGAGGCCAATTCAAATTTTGCGTTTTACGCAAATATGCATCAGGTAAATAGCAATTAGGTTTCAGTAGACACAATATTGGGGAAGTAGCCAAATGAAACTAGTAATTCCTTATTACTGTCTAAGCTTTCGTAAAATTTATTTACTTCATCAAAGACAGAAGGTAGAAGACACAGTACAAATAAGATACAAATTTATGTATGTATCTTATTTGTACTATCTTCCAGCTTTTGTCTCTGATGAAGTAAATAAATTTTGCGAAAGCTTAGATAGTAATAAGGAATTACTAGTTTTATTTGGCTGCTTCCCCAATATTGTGTCCACTGAAACCAACTGAAACCTAACATTGTACAGCCAGTACTTCCACCTCTCATAAATAACAATATTTGCGGGCTTCCAAATTTGAAATATTGGCGGCAATTTCAAGAAGTAGTTGATTTCATTTCTTATTAAAATTGGTCGTATTTTATACAGTTATGCGTTAAGAAGTTAGTTGTTTAAGAAATTTACAATAAAAATGCCACATCCTATTTAAATAAATGCAAATTGATTTCGGTATGACGTTATGATGAGTGCTATAAAATGTACATTTTTATTAAAATGTGCTTCCCTTAGATTTCTACAACTTGACTTTGTCCGATTTTAAATTTCTTATTTAGTTTGGCCATAATTTCAATGCATAATTTTACGTGGCCCAACCTTGTAAAATACTGAAATTAATTTTGTATAAGAAAGTGTTTCTTTGTTTTTGATCATATTTTTCTGGTAAAAATTATCATAAGCCGAATTTAGGAAGATAAATTATTTTTGAATATGCAAGTGCAATTTATGTAACAGGTATTCAAAACGCTTCTGACGCTTGACCTTAGTGTATGTATTTATAATGCATGCTTTTAATATGCACCGTCCTTTAAATTGATTGAAATACGCTGTTATATTACGTATACTAGTTTATTTTTGTTTAGGTTATTTATTTTTGGAACCGGTAGCAACGAAAGATTTAGCGTTGCAATTTACTATCTACACTCCAAACTACCAAAAACAGTCGAGATAAGTCAATAATTTTATCGTCAATTAATAATAAATGTTATGTTTTTTGAAATTATTAACAGCATTTTTTTCCGAAACATTATGAACATATTAATAATATATTTTTTTATATTACAATAATTACATATTTCCTGTTCAATCTTTGTAAGCAATTTTGACGTTTTGTTACACTTTGCCCTCAAAAAGAAACGTATTAATTAACAAAGGTTTATCTTATCAATATCTTTATTTTCAGATACAAACACCAATACATTCTTCAAACGGTAACGTAGGCGAGGGAATCGTCAAATTTGGCTGGATACAAGGTGTCTTGATAAGATGTCTTTTGAACATATGGGGTGTCATGCTTTTCCTCCGTCTGTCATGGGTGGTAGCTCAGGCAGGAGTTGGTAAGCTATTTTTTCTATTTCCATTTCAATTTTTGATATATTTTTTTGTTTTTAGCACAAGGCATATTACTTATTTTGACCACTACGGCCGTTACTTCTATAACCGCCTTATCAATGTCTGCCATCAGTACCAATGGAGTTATAAAAGGAGGTACAACTTTCACGTAAATTTCTTTATAAATACGCTGAAATAATGTGGAAAATTCTAGGTGGAACATATTATATGATTTCAAGAAGTTTAGGTCCAGAATTTGGAGGCTCCATTGGAATTATCTTTGCGTTAGCTAACGCTGTAGCATGCGCTATGTATATCGTCGGTTTTTGCGAGTCAATGAACGATCTTCTTCAAGCATATGGTCTAGCAATTATTGATAACGACGTTCAAGATGTCAGAATAATTGGTTCCATCACTATTGTAATTTTGACATTTATTGTGGTGTTTGGGATGGAATGGGAAGCAAAAGTAAGCACAAAAATTTATTATTATGATACGAAATAGTTTCTAATCTGTTAATTGTTTAGACCCAAAACGTTTTATTGGTCATACTTTTGGTGGCCATACTCGATGTCGTCATAGGTAGCTTCATCGGTCCGAAAAGTGAATTAGAGAAAGCACAGGGTTTTCTTGGTTACAATGGTAAATGATTATAAGAACAGGTTCCTCTGCGCCAGGACGAAAACTCTTGTAATGAGCAATTTGTTTTTTTAGTCACACTGCTCAAAGAAAACATGCTCCCCGATTATAGATACTCCGAGGGAGTCGACCATAATTTCTTCTCAGTATTTTCCATATTCTTTCCGGCAGCAACTGGTATCCTAGCAGGAGCTAACATTTCTGGCGATTTAAAGGTGCATATAATTAATAAAAATATACATTTAATTATCATAATTTTTTTTAATTAGGACCCTCAAAAAGCTATTCCAAAAGGAACTATACTTGCTATATTTATCACTACATTCTCCTATTTACTCTTGGCTGTTATCGTTGGATTCACGATGATGAGAGATGCCACGGGAATCATTCCGAATAACACAATGAGCGATGTTATTGAATTTCTAAACGAATCTATTGAAAATGCTACGGAAGTTTCTACAATCGCCAGTGAGATTATCGAAGCGGCAGCTTCAAATCAAACAATTCAATATTTGTATGGATCCCACCATAGCTTTCAGGTGAGTTGATGAAAACTTTTTGTGTACCTATGAAGTTGAAATTTTTTCCAGGTGATATCTTTAATTTCCTGGGTTAGTCCTTTGATCTACGCCGGTTGTTTCGCAGCAACATTGTCTTCGGCTTTGGCATCGTTGGTATCAGCACCAAAGGTGTTCCAAGCACTATGTCGCGATAAATTGTACCCTTACATATTCTGGTTTGCTAAGGGTTATGGACAGAATAATGAACCAATACGTGGTTATATATTAACATTCGTAATAGCGGTGGCTTTCATTTTAATTGGTAAGTTTCGACTTTATGTTTTGGTTTTAAATATTTATGATTTCTTTATCAGTGTTTAAAATTTGGAGAAAAGTGAAAGCATCTAAAAATGAACAAAATTCACGGTAAACTTTTCATCGAGACGCTATGATCTCTTTTTTTTTGTTTTTTTTGGGTGCTTTTTCTGTAAGGTTGACTTGTTGATGCAACTTTGCGGTGTAGTTTAGTGTGTGTAAGTTGTGTTTAAACATTATATATTTGGTAGACGGCTGTATACTAGCCTTTACTCAAATGTTTGATAAAAAGCAACGATTTTATAATCTGATGATTTTATAATCAACTCGTTTCAATGTCATTCAATAATGAAATGAAAACGAAGATAGACGTCGGCGAGGAAAGCTTAGGACAACAATTTTTACAGAAAATCAAAGCATCGTATTAATCTTAATACGAAATAGGTGACTAACGACGCACAAGTTCAATCGAAAGTCAATATGGATCGATAATCTAGAACAGGGGTTTCCAACCATTGAAGCCTTAGGCCCATAATGATTTTTTCAGTATGTTCCAAGAGCCAAAATAGTTTTAATTTTTCTGCCAAGTAAATACAACCGAGTAACTAAATAAAACCGAGTAATTATCATTCTGTGTTTTCTTCTTCAATTTATCACAGCAATAGTAACAACAATAACACATTGGCTGTCGTGGGCCTGGTTGATGAGAATAGTCTTAAGATGTGGCGTGCCGGATTGATGGCACTGGCGGGCCGGATTTGGCCCAGGGCCCGTAGTTTGGAGACCCCTGATCTACAGCATTAGAAACGATGACAGTCAAAAGGCGAGTTAGAGCAGCCGACTTTCTGGGACGAATTGCAGTGAAGAAACCGTTACTGCGACCACAAAAATCTCGCAGAATGATTACAGTAGACTAGAGACCAAGGTTTTGTGAACAGATGACTCGAACTATGACATATTCATGTCCAAACGTTGAATATTTGTGCAACGACTTTGGTCAGAAAAATTGACGACGATTGATGATGTGTGATGCCGACAGTAAAGCAGGGGGTGGCTCTATAATCGTCTTGGTGACTTAACAAGAGTCCGCGGCATTTTGAAAAAAGAGGACTATAAGGAAATTCTGCCAAAGAACGCAGTTCGCTCTAGATTAAAATTAATTGGAAAAAAATTCCTGATCATACAGGATAATGATCCGAAACACAGTTCAATGTTATGTCGCGGATATTTTGAAGAACTGGACGGTAATGGTGCTTTAAAAAATATGGTCTGACCTTCACAATCACTGGATCTTAACTGCATCAAGCTGTTATGGGATAAACTCGATTGGTTTGTTCGTTAACACTGACCAAGCTGTGACCAACAATTATGGAAATAATATAGACTCCTATGTGTGCAAGAAATGTAAAAAGAAAATGTTAAATCAAAACTTGAACGTTTTTTTTTGATACACCTAAGCTAACCGAGAAGAACACTGTAATCTATGAACACAATGTCTGTTTGCATATTATTTCGCATTACTACATAGAAATACCAGTGTTCATTCATACACCATTTATCCTGCATAATTTACTAAAAGTTTTTCTGATTTCAGGTGAATTGAATGCAATCGCTCCTTTAATATCAAACTTCTTCTTGGCAGCGTACACTTTAATCAATTTTTCAACATTCCATGCATCTTTAGCTAAACCAGTTGGATGGAGACCAACATTCAAGGTAGATTATTGCCAAGAATATACATTTACCCAACATTCTTCAAATATATTTTTCAATTTTCAGTATTATAATATGTGGCTCAGTTTAGCTGGCTCCATACTTTGCGTTATGGTCATGTTCTTGATATCATGGTGGACTGCTTTATTAACATTTGCAGTTGTTTTAGCTTTATATTTAATCGTATCCATTAGAAAACCAGGTAAATTCTTCATTGTTATTGATATTTTCCATTAAACTTTTTATTTATTCCAGCTGTAAATTGGGGTTCAACTACGCAAGCCCAAATTTATAAGACAGCCCTTCAATCTGTACATCAGTTAAATTCAGTTGAGGATCACGTTAAAAATTACAGACCGCAAATTTTAGTTTTATCCGGTAATCCAAGTGCACGACCATCTTTAGTTGAAATTGCACATTTTTTGACGAAGAATATGTCAATGCTTATATGCGGGCACATCAATAACGTAAGCATTTCTATTAATCGCAGTTTAATTCTAGAGTTAATGTTTGTAATATTTTTATCAGAGTCTCTTACCACAACGCGTCCGCAATGTTCTACAGTACAAAGGTAATAGCTGGTTAAAAGCTCATAAAATTAAAGCTTTCTATATACAAGTCGATGGAATGAGCTTTGAAGAAGGAGCAAGAGCTTTATTAAAAGCTAGCGGAATAGGGAAATTAAGACCTAATATTTTATTAATGGGGCATAAATCTGATTGGCAAACATGTTCTAAGGAAGATTTGGAAATGTATTTTGAAGTATTACAGTAAGTTATAAAAATACAATTCGAGACTTTACACAAATTTAAAACCATTTTCTTACCTTTGCAGCAACGCTTTGGACCTTCATGTAAGTGTTGGAGTATTGCGACTCCAAACTGGATTAGATTTCAGTCAGAAAACGGAAGAAGAGCAACAGAATCCTTCTTTACCTAGGAATGCATCTTATAGTCAAATGTCACAAGGTACAGCCTCCGATTGTAATACCAAAAATAAAACTATATTATCTAATTTATTTTC
This sequence comes from Holotrichia oblita, assembly GCA_023690525.1. Lineage (NCBI taxonomy): Eukaryota > Metazoa > Arthropoda > Insecta > Coleoptera > Scarabaeidae > Holotrichia > Holotrichia oblita. Next base: position 74,929,853 of record CM043021.1, on the reverse strand, counting down.
ATCATTCTAGCTAGTAGTTCAAGCGATATCTACGAACCTCAAACACCCAGATCTAGAACGAAAGAAAATACGGTAAATACAAGCCCAAATCCTGATGAGGAAGGAAGGAAAAGGAAGAGTCAGTCATATCCAGAGGAAGTCACTGAAGGTGAAGATATTCCTAAAGAATTATATGATCGAATGTTTCCATTCCAAAAGAAACAAAAGAAGCATGGAACTATTGACGTATGGTGGCTGTATGATGACGGGGGTAAAATCTTTTTCTTTTTACAATATATGTATATATTTGTAACACTAATTATTTTACACAGGTCTTACGCTTCTACTGCCCTATATATTGAGCACAAGAAAAAATTGGAGCCATTGCAAACTTCGAGTCTTCACTCTAGCAAATAAAAGTAATGAATTGGAATTTGAACATCGGAACATGGCTAGCTTATTAGCTAAATTTAGGATAGACTATTCGGATTTAGAACTAGTGCCCGACATCACCAGTAAACCTTCAGAGGCGACTCAGCAGTTTTTTGAATCGTTGATAGCAGATTTTCGAAAACCAGAAAATGGTAAAATATGCCTACATTTCTGGAGAACACAGTGTGAGCTTAATCTTTATTTTGTTACAGAAATCATTACCGAAGCTGAGCTATTAGCCGTTAAAGATAAAACCAACAGGCATTTAAGATTAAGGGAGCTTCTTTTACAGAATTCCCACGACGCTAATTTAGTTGTCATGTCGTTGCCTATGCCAAGAAAGAATATCGTTTCAGCACCGCTTTATTTAGCTTGGTTAGAGCTTCTAACGAAAAATATGCCACCTATATTATTGGTCAGGGGTAATCAATCATCCGTCCTCACGTTTTATTCATAATTCCTTAACGATCAAATATTCATACATTGCAGTATATATATACACACAGAATTACATATAAATGTATTTTGATAAATGTATCTAGGTAATTTTATATATTTATAATTATTTGAAATATTCACACATAAATACGTAAGAACACTATTGTGATTTAATTTTTTAGAATCTTTTTATTTTCTGACATGCAAACAGTTGGTTGTGCTGGATACAATTGACTTTTGCTTTTGTGTTTTTCATGATAGATTGTAACCTAATAATATTATATGGTTAGTATTATTATTTTGTAGGTTGTGTAAAAGCAAAATCTTTACATGTAGGATTTTTATTTATATGTCTAAGACTTACATTTTATGTAATGATCTTATTTAGCTCGAATTAATTAACAAAAATGTGTTTGTGGACATAAATTATTTATAATAATTGCAAGAAATAAATGTTTTATATTTTGATTGCTTTTCATTTCTTATAAATGGAGTAAAACATAATTAACAAGAATATTATTTTATGAGAATGTAAGTTTTTGTTGTTAGAATAAACATGTAAAGATGTCTACTAAAGACTTCGTTTTCTAACGCCATGTCATTCGCAAATAACAAAGTCTCACAATGTAAGCTGTCCGCGATGTCACTAATAAAAACTCAAATCAATTAAAAAAAAATCAAAACAGGCCCTAAATTCGATTGTTGAGGAACGTCAGGGGTTGGAAATAATAGGTACATTTGATTTGTAGTCACTGTATACTACAAACTAGGTGCAAATCCATAAGTTTCCAATTTTTTAAATAAAACTTAGTGGTCGATTTCATCAAACGTTTTCTGAAATCAGTGCAAACCACGTCGACTTGTCACTGCTTATCCAGAATTTCGACTGTGTATTGTGTAAAACATGTAAGATTCGTAATAATTTTGGAAAAAAGCAGTCTTTTTCATAATTAAGTTAGGAGCAGTGCAATGGCTGAGTTAAAATTGCAGCGCACTCTTGAAGTAAAAAAGTAGGAATAGCCAATGCCAGACAATAATGATTTTTTCGATTTTTTTTTGTCAATAAAATTTCATCCTAAGTAATAACTAGAACAGGAATACCGAGATAGTTGACTTTTTATTACGAAATGGACCAACCATATACTGTATGGCATTTAATTTGTTAACTATTAACAAATTAAACGAAACGCTCCATTTCGTAATAAAAATTCAACCATTTCGTTCTCTAATGGTGGTGTCTTTATAGCAAAGGGCTGGCCAGTCATTGTTGTGATCCCTTCCCAGTCAGCTTTTCCACCTATTGCAGCCTCAATTTCTTTGGCAACATCTTTCTTCGCGATTTCGTTCTTATCTCCCTGGACTCCCACACTTGTGGTTTCTATCCTCGCCCTATCTTGCACTTCTGCGTTAAGAGGGCATATTTGCTTTTCACTCTCGTCTACCCATTGGTGTGGCGTAATGTGTTTTGAAAACATTCCTCCTCTGATTGAGATTCCTACTATATTTGGACTAGGTCTCTGGTCGCAGAATTGATCTCAGTTTGGAGTTTGGTACTTCCCTTGACCGACTGTTTCAGGTCCTTTGTATTTTTTTTTATCAACTTGGATATATGTATATTTGTACATCCATCATTTCTTTTCTATTTCCCCACTCTTTTTCTTACAGGATGCCTCCCTCCCCCTCTTTCTCTTTCTTTTTAGAAGCCCTATTAGCCTTGCTTTCCTGATATTTTCCTAGCCGGTATATAGGGCTCGTTATCATGTCCTCGTCTTCCCATAGACTGTCCTCGTTTTCTGCGTTTCTGTCTATACACTGCTCTGGCTTTTGTACTGGCTTCTACGTGCAGCCCCAGTCTTCGATTCTGGCTCATCTTCGTTTAATTATTGCGCCTTAGTGTTCGCGTGACTTTTTATTGGTGGTGTCCTTTCCAGCGCGCTGCGTCTAATTGGTCCACTTTGGTGCTTTCACCATTTTCTGCTTCACCGCTATCCTTAGTTCTTCCTTTAACTTTCTCCTTTCTGCTTTCTTCTTCCCTCTCTTTTCCGCTTTATTTATCCATGTTTTGTAAAAAATATATTATGTAATTCCCACGAATAAGGACGTAGTAAGGCTATTTAAACTGGAGTTCGCACGCCATTGACTGAGTTTCCTCCAATCAGACAACCGTCGGCGTCTATCGTGCCACCTTGGTTTGACGGGTGTAATCGTATCCATAGACTGGCCGTCTAAAGGAACCCTCTATGGCGATGTGGGCCTTCTGCCCTCCCCAAAATCGCAAGAGAACGCCTTACTACTGTTCCCCGTTTCGGCATAGATATGCTGCTCATGCAGAGGCTGGTTCTAAGATAAATCCTGACGATGAGGTCGCCACATCCCTACGTGTTGTATAATTTAAAATAATTTACATAATTCTTATTATAGATCGTTAAATATTTGTAATCTGAAAGATCGGAATTGTATAATGGCACATTAAAGTCTCCTAGTAAAAATATATTTTTGTTACTCCTCCATCTACCGAATTGATAAAAAGATAAAAAATGTTGGTTGTTTTCTAAGGAAAGTATGGGTGGTACATATATTAGCTTTGTTTTGGTTCGGAATTCAGGATTAGTAACAGAACTGCGCAGAACGTAAGCGCACAACATTATAATTCCAGAATGGTTCTGAACTTTTAATAACCAAAACACATTTTAGGAGCCTTTTACTGCCATCTTTTAGATACAGACTAAAATACAAACCAACAAAATATCAATAGCGAATGTTCTGGGCTAAGTCTTTCAAATCCTGTCTCTGTCTTAGGATACCACTCACTTTCCATAAATTTTATTCCCAGGACAGTAATTAACAAAAAAAAAAATCAAATACAAACGGAAGAAAATCTCAAAATTTAAAAGACAACGTAAATATCAATGTCATTGATGACGAACAGCGAAATAACTCGAATTTCTGAACACATGCACCGATGACGTAATTTGGAACTAATAATTCAGAATCGGTACTCATGGAAGTGCAAGAACTGTTTAAACGGTTCCAGAATCATTCTGAATCGATTCCGTCAGTAACCAAAACACCGGACTAAAAATTCGGTTCGCGTTCTTAATTAACCAAAACGCTAAACTGTAAATGCGCGTGCGCAACAACTACCATTCTGAATTCTGAACCAAAACAAAGCTATTGCAAATACAATGCTTTCAAAAGCATTGCTTAACATAACTTTAATGGTAACAATCTAAGTTAGGAATCTCGTCAGTAACTTAAATTTAATCTAATACAATTAAGAATATCGCCATCATCACAATAAACATCACTATAAACACCATGAGCCACCAATGATTACAATATTAGCCAGACTTCGATACTATCAGCCGCTGAACGAGTACCTGCAATGGTTTCAGAAGACTACTCGGGTTTATTCTTGTAGAATCTCTTCAACGTTGATATCTTGATTCTTGGAAGATTATTAGTTTATTAAATTTGATGAAGTTATTTTTTTCCATTAAATGTACTACAAACAACAATTCTATTAAAATAAACTTTTTTTAATACTCCTTTATGCTTCGTCAATAACACAAAATAAGAAACTGTATTACACAATACAATTTTGTTGCATCTACTAACGTTTCATTTAGCGACTTAGGCCACCTAACGTACACGGTACGAAGATGCAGCAATCTTTATATCAAATTAACTTCACTCGTCTAGTTCACACATTCAACGTACGATGGCGCCATATTTCCCAGTATTCAAATTTCTCCTACCGGAATCTCATAGCATATACCTGTCTTTATTTCAAACGAAGAGGACTATAGTAAATATCAGCTTCCTTTGTTGTTGTTACTGACTTGTGGGTGAAATATAAATACTCTCGATAAACGCAACCTGAGTTAAAAGTGTCTTCCTGTATGATACGTCGGTTTTAATACCTTTTATGCTGTATAATTTTTCTGAATGCGTTTATTTATTTCGCGTTGAAATGGTGCAGTTTTGGACTTGTGACAAAAAACAGTGACAATATTATGGTGAAAGTTTATATTGCCTCATAAGATTTTAAATCTATTAATAAAAATTAAAAATAGGGGAAGGAATTTTAAATGCAACTCTAAAGATAAATAAATTTTCTACGCTCCAAGTACCTATGACATTTTAAACTTGAACGTGCGTTGTGTAGAGATTAATAAACCCGTAAAACAAGGTAAATATTTGATTTTATATTTTGCTGTATAACAATGATTTTCTAACTTACTCGCATCATTTTATTTCAACGCAACACATTAAATGGTTTTTTTTTTGGAAGATAGATAGAAATTTATCGCGCTGAATAAACATTATAATAGTACTCGGTACTTCAAACATAAATAGTATTTAAATACGCTACATTGAGCAATAATTATCCGCGAGTGATAAAAAATAAAGTGTGGCAGTATTATCTACATATGTTATGTATCAATGATGAATAATCATGTTCTAGTTTGTAAATATGTTTATTTAGATTACAAAATATTAGTAATAATAAGAACAATGTATGTATATCGATGCGTTAAATAAATTTTACACTAGAACTGATTTGTCAATTCAGATTAACTACACTTTCACTATCTTCGCAAAAAAATTGCAAATTTAAATTATTTACTAGTTTAGAGCGTAATATCCTAATGAGTACAGTTTCATACATCAAAATTATATTCAAGTACACAACGTTCGATACTTCCTTAATTGTTGGATATAAGTTTTAAAAGTGATCGGAGTTAATGACACAATAATTTATTAACAAATTATGCAACAATAACATAAACGCTAGGCAATGCGTTAAGAAACAGCTGTTACTTACGCCAAGGACGTCTTTGTTTTTCATATACTTAAAAATATGATAAAGGTATTCGTTAGTGACTCAACAAGACTAAAAAGTATGTAAGAGGTATTTAATCAAAACTAGAATGCATTGTTCCGAACTGCAACATTTCTAACGAATAGACAGTTGTCATAATTATTGCGCCAAAAATAATAAATTATGTTTATTTGCGGAAAATGTTATATTCTCAGACAGTTAGTGAGTTAACAATGTATCTATTGTGACCTTTCCAAGTACTTAATCCAAAATTAGTTAGGTCGCCTTAGCGATTGTTTCGATTTTGCACATAAAAAGCTTTTACTTGAGGTGTGTAATTAGTATTAAAATTAAAATTATGCTTTTTACCTTGCTTAGTTTCTGATATTTGTTTTAAACGTCTCTATAAATTAATGAAAATTTGATATTATCAAGTCAACAATACGCAGGATACTAATTATGAAATTGTGTTTACATTGAGGTCGTAAATGATATAGTCACACAAAAAAATGTTTTTACTGCGTGTGAGGGTCAGATCATGTTTACTGTCTGTTTTTGGGATTACTGCATTCGAATTCGAGGACAAGAAAGCTCCAGTAAACCGCAATGAGGTGGCAAGTTGGCACCACAAAGTGATCAACAAACTTTTAAACCCTTATATGTAATTTCAAGATCGGATAAAAAATTAAGCGGTGGGTGGTCAAACGATGATTTTCAATTCTGTGTGGTCTAAAGTCACCGGACAATAAGCCACACCATTGTCAGCGGTTTATCACCTCTCAAAGCTTCCGAAAAGTGAGATAAACTTTGAAACGTTTATTTGTAACTTCAAGGTCGAATAAAAATTAGCCGGTGGGTGGTCAATGATAATTTTCAATTTACTATAGACTTGAGACACGAGAAAATAAGCCGCATCATTTTCAGCATTTGACCATCTCCCAAAGACTATGAAAAGTACTATAAACTTCGAAACTCTTATATGTAGTTTTAACATCGGATAAAAATTGACCGGTGTGTGGTCAAACAATAATTTTCAATTTTATGTGGTCTAAAGTGACAGGATAATAAGCCACACCATTATCAGTGTTTGATCACCTCTCAAAGCTTCCGAAAAGTGCGATAAACTTTTAAATATTTATTTGTAACTTCAAGGTCGATGGGTGGTCAAACGATGGTCAATCGTATCCGACGAAAAAAATTTCTTTATTTTTATTGTTCAACATTTTCGCCGTTAGGCTCCAAAACATAATTATGGTGACTGTAGCCTAAACAAAAAGTGGTCAATAGAAATCGCTGATGGTCAATAAATGGTCAGTATTTCTATCATTTTTGTCGACCACTTTGTGGTGCCAACTTCGCGGACTTGTAAGAAGTATGCATGAAATGAATGACATTAATAAATTTCTTTAAAAGTCCTCTGAACTTAAGCAATGTTTTCAAGGAAAATCTTTTAAGGAACACGTATGATAAGGGAATGGAATCTGGGATTGCAATACCCACTTTCTAAAATACAACCACAAATGGGGGTTGAATGAGCGAAAAAGCCTTACTTGCAGGATCATATAGTTGTTGGGATCATGGAGTTATTGATTTAATGAAATGGGTTCCTGGAGTCGAAAGTCCCTGTAACATGTTGCGATAATACAATATTAGCAATTACTTTTATTTTTCAAACGTATGATATATTTAAAATTTTGTTTTTCATTTTATCTAATTATGGTGAAATTTCCAGAAACTCTGAACTGCGATCTTTCCAGAATATATCTTGTTGATAAAATTATTTCCAATCTGACATATTTTATTAATAGCTCAATGGCAATCAAAGTGAAAACAAATTATCAATAATAAGTGACTAATTTGTAAATATAATACAAAATAAAGAGCACACACAAATTGACTCAATACGAACTGTGGATAGTAAAACTAGTTTTAAAACAGTTCTGTTAATTTCTATTTCATTTAACCGCTCCTGTTTCGATATTGTGTCATTGACTGCTTGGTGAAATAAAAGATCTTCGATAACATTCGTTTCTCTGGTAATAGTTCAGGATATTGCGAAATATAGTCGTCGAATAAGGATATAAATGAAGAATTTCTCCTTAAATACCAGCGATGATTACCTTTTTATAAATTTGTCTAACACTTTTTATAATGTTTATTATCTACGATACTTTTTATTTGAATTAACATTTCTAATTTATTCTTGTATACTTTCTTATGCTTTGCAATGAATTTGAACAAAAGACTGTGCGCTTAAAAGTTCAAGCAAAGTAATATACAACTAAGCTTAAAATACATTTTGATGTGTTTGTTTTAACTTAACTTTACTTAACATGCATTGATTGCAGTTGTTTTGATAAAAAATTTCACTTTACTTACGGTTTATTCACGGTTAACAATTTTAGTACATCGTAACGCATGCAAGAAAAATGTAGCAATTTTGGAGTCTTGCGTAATTATGTTAAAATAAGTTTTATGAAAGAATTTATGGACTTAAAATATGAGAGTGCATAAATATTATATGTTTTTAATGCGAGGTAAATTTTTGTACTGCCGATATAAATTTCACTTCAAAAGACGCATTAAGCGTATCTTTTTGCTGTAATTTGTATGCTTTTTCTTAACAATTTACTATTTGCTAAAACGAATTTTGTCAATTTTGAGATAAATACAATCCCGAATGAAAATTGCCATTTCGGCCAGAACTGAGTTTATTGCGAATGATACAATTTTGTACATAAGAATGGGTGCTCCAGGTTATATTTTATATATTACGAGTGTTAAGTGTAATCTAAAAATATTGATCAAAGAGCGAGTTCCCTGGCAATCCTTCGGTTGTGAAGGTTTCGTTTTTGGAGATTATTTTAAAAATTATATCTCATTAGTATTAGTATTGAAAAATCTCACATTAAAGCTAAAATCAGTACTACCTAGTCAACTGCTAGTGTGATATGTCTCGATAGACTTGACCAAATCATATAAGAGAGAAACGGTGAATAAATGAAACTAAGTTAGAAACGTTATAACGTTGAACGTAGCGAAGAATTACTATTCCTCGCGAATCACAATCATATTTAGATTGGCAAAAATCCGTTTGAGAATCGACATGTATTATGTACAAATAAAATAACAAAGAAAAAGGAATTTCAGGAGAACATTCTTATTGGGAGTGCTTGTAGAAGAAGAACAGTTGGAAGACTCTGAAGTGTTTTTGTTGTCCAACAAATTGTCATATACCAAATTCTGCAATTGAGTCATTGCAAAATTAGTTTGGCATATTGTTCAGCATTTAAAACGACGTATTCTTCTAATCTGGTGGTGGCACAAAAACTATTGAGATATTTCAGAAAAGTACGAACAAGAACATACGAACATATGAAAACCATATTTATTAATCTTTGAAGTCCCAAACTCTAACCAAAAGACTGACATTTCTCTATATTCTCTGATAAATGCTGCTTCCTCTGGGTGTTATTTCTCCATATTCTGTGCTTCTTTCTCGAGAGCAGTTAGTTTTGCTTGTATGGCAGCCAAATCACGTCCCATTCCAGACAAACGTATCTGCAAGGTCATAATACCAGTAAGATCAATTTCCAATCTGTCTACATTTTGTAAGATACGCTTCTTGTCTTCAATCCAAGTAACTGTTTCACGGCATTTGATGTGGAATGTCTGAAGACCATGAGCCTGATTAAGTTCTCTGAGCTCGGCCCAGTATTGATTAAGTTGGCTTTGTCTGGCAGTAATTTGTTCTGAATCAATCGCATGAACTCCTCGCATTCAACGTGAAGTAGTTGCCTAGATAGTTGACTTACAACAGCGACTCTTGACGCGTATGCTTTTTTTTTCTAATCCGTCCTATCTGTGCTTCATTATTTCTACGTCCTCTATATCTCTGGCTGGCATCATCGTCTGTAACATCTTTCGATCTTTTTCACCAATCCACTGTTCGATACCATCGCTCTCCGATAGCAACTTGTATAGAGATAGTGCATCTAGCAGTCTCTGTTTTCTCAACTTGGCCAGGTCCAAAAGCTCCTTACACCGACATTCCTTTATATCAGAAAATAACAAGCTATAAATCAATTATTTTCACGAAAAACAGACCACGGATTCTGTTTCATGGAAACGCTACAGGCATTTCAGGAAGAAAGGGGAGAACTTGCTCTATTTATTTTGGTGCATGATCTTGTGTTCTTGTTGATTAGCGAAACGTGGCTACAGCCTGGAAATAAATTTCAACTGTTCAACTATAAAATTCATCGTGTTGATCATTTCTATTGTAACGAAAAACCACTGTAATAACAAACATGTTTTCTTCAGTGTCAGCGGGTTGGCATTAAGAGATCAGCATTCACTGATAGAAATTTTAACAAGACCCAAAGGTCTTCTCCCTTCCTACCGACCGTAGAAGGGAAGACGATTGAATGCTCTCAAGTGTTGACAAATCTTCTCATCAAGGCCTCAGGCCACCTTCCAAGATTGTTCGATAAGTGATGATCACTCAGCAACAGTGATAACATGCTAAAAAAATTCTACTCAAACAGAGCAGTTAGGATCCACCCATCCAATATCCCTCCAAAAATCAAACTTTAAGAACCTAAAATAGAGATTAAAAAGCGAGCCTAAAACAGATAAAATTTATTTAGGATTTTTGATTAGTGCAATTGTTTCAACAACTCCCCTCTAAAGTTTTTAGTTTACATCTATGCCGAGGATAGTTTTTAGTAAATCAGTCAGTATAAACCCAATGCAAAAAATTTTTAAAGCAATAATAAAACAACGGGAAACAATGATGAGTTATAATGTGAGAATTGACGGCTTCTGATGTACTATTTCAAATGTTTAAATAAAAAGAATTCAGAAAGTCAAATCTGAACTATACCGTTACCCCTAAGGGTCATTCACGGAAAATGGAGTGGACTTTCGGCTACTTCATGACTTTGAATAATACCCCAGTAGTGAGCTTTCTAACTCCAGATATTGTGGGCTGAGGAACCTCTTCGCTAAGTAGTTTTAGTTTGGGAATCAGCGATTTTGAAAACCAGTTTGTTGAAACCCTATTCATGAACCCTACTCATGCCTTGCATGTTGTGTAGCATTACTCAAACACTTGCTTCACATATACGTAGTGCTTCAGGGATAATAGTAATTGGCTGCAGTTGTTTGATATCTAAATATGTATTTTTATAGTAGCATGTGTCCATTTTTAAAACCCTCCTATATTAATATGGTACAAATATGTGGAATTTTCATTTGAACTTCATAATTATCGAAATAAATGCATTAAAAGAATGTAACATGCACGTTTTTAAGCTTAATCCATTTGTGAATACCAAAACAATTCAGCTTGTAGCACCAACTTGTAAAAAAAATAGTGTAATTACATCTGTGACTTCATGTAGCAATTTTTTCTAGCTTTTGTTGCACGCCTGGAAACACGCTCTTAAATTAAGAAACAAAACATGTTCTAAAAATTCTTTTACAGAAAATCAGCGATAAGAAATCCAATCTTTTATGTCAATGCTACGATTGCTGAATATTGTAATTCTCAAAAGTTACCTATAACAAAAACAATTTGACCGTTAGAATTGATTCGAAGCTATATAGACAGAAATCATTATACCACTTCCTTTCGAAATTTTACACAGTTGACCTAAATTTTTCTAGTTCTAGATAATTTTACACGAACAATATAAACCTACTTTTTTAAAAATAGAGATTTAAATCTGAACTAATATGTTGCAATTTCCGTCTAAAACTATAGACAGAGCATGATACGTACAGTACACCCATTTCACAAGCTTCAGAACTTGACGTGAGCTTTTCGACGCCAACAATGGCTTTTTATGCATGTGCAGAGGAAGCTATGGTGTAATAGTATCGGATGTTGGTATTCGTCATGTTGATTTTCACGGTATCGCATCTTAAATTAAATAAATTACCATTTTAATTACTTCCTAAACAAGAACTATATAATTAATTAAGGATTTGCAATAACGCATTCCACCAACTTTTATCGCAACAATCTAGAATTGTAACAACTACATGGACGCAATTTTTTCTGGTTAAGTAGTTCTAAAAAAAGCACGTTCACGTTAACCGAATTCGTGAATTCTATTCAATTATAATCAAACACGTTTTGTAATAGCAAGCAAATTAGCATTATAAACAATGTATAATGTATAGAAAATGTAATACCGGTATAATTTTCACTTTTGTGTTGCTTCACTGTTGTACTGTTACACAGACATTCATTTACATCAAATTCTTTGTAATTTGGAATAATTTAAAATCATGAAGGGCTATAATGTCATTATAGAGAATTGGAAACATTTTGATTAAAAAATGGTTCTCATCTCATATACCTGCAACTAACTGTCGACCAAATAATTTAAAGCGTACAAGACAACGGAACAGTGGCATACCTACAGGACTTAAATATAGGCCGAATACGTGTTACTACATATGTGACTGCTACACTTAATCTTAAATTTTCTTTAATAAAAAATTTAATTGTATTTTTAAATAGTTTAATTTAAATTCATGGATCTGAAGCAATAACTACACGCGTATCGAATAATTGCTTATTGCATACCCAATTTCACATAAAATGTTCGAAGAATCGAGCAATAAATATAACATACAAGAAAACAAACGATAATATAATGAAATATTATCGTTAAAAACAAAATACCGGACAAGTATCGATAAAAACAAATTACAAAAAAAAATTCGCAGACACTCTTTCCAGTGTCACTGAGATTGAACTGTAAATTAGTTCAATCCTAAAGAAAATAAACCATTCGTTCATTCAACCAGTATTTTCCGATGAAGTAATATTAAAGCTTTTCTGTATCTTGCAGCTATCCAGTGCTTGTACCTCGTATACTTTTAAATTAAATTGCCATTCCTGTGTTTGTGTGAATACTAACAAAAATAGCATTAACAGTAAGTAAACTTTTCTTTATTTATCAAAACATTTTTGGATCGATGAAAAATATAATTCATTGCAGAATACCAATTGTAAACTATTATAAACAAGACATGAAGCCATAATACTTTTTATTGATCTTAAAAACAACTTTTCTATTATCAATAATATAACGTTAGTTAACTTATCTGAATACCGTTACTGGGATATCGCATGAACTCGAACTAGATCAGAGTACACGATAGACGGTTATTATTTACCAATTACTTAGTTAGGAAATTGGTATAATCCGTATGGTCTCGACAATTTTATATTATCACCGCCTATTTTTGTTTCACATTATCAGTCTATCAACTGATTAACAGAGAAAGTGATTACATATTCACGAAGCCGCTCACGTTAATGTAACAATTTTAGTTTATCATAAAAGCGTGCGTCCTTGCCTAACCGAATTGTAAATTATTTTCAAGTTATCAGTTTTTAAAAAACATTGCGTTATCTTCATAGCTCTTATTAAAGTAACAGTTATTCTTTCCTTTCGTGATTTCTGATGAGGTAATATGGTTTTATTTATGTTTTTATTGTTTGTGTAAATTGTGTATCGAAAAAAATGCGGTGCATTAAACGTTCATTTACTTCAAAATCAATTCAGCATGCGATTTATGTTTAATCATATTAATAACACTAGAATAACCGTTATATTGAAGCTGTAGTAAAATCAATACAAACTGGAAGCGTATCGCTCCAGATTTGTAGATTTTTCTATTTTCTGTTGCATCAAATTGTCACAACTCAACTCAGTGGTTGGAGTCAGTTGGAAAACGATGTAGCATGCTTGCTGTGCTTCTGCTTTGAATCATCATCATCATGAAAAAAAGTTTTCTGCAAAATAAATGTTGCTTACGGGTCTAGACAGAAATGAGATACCAGCATCAGATGATAAATTATAATAAAGTTGAACAAGTGTATCCTAGCTCAATAGAGATTATGTATACACTAGCAATAAATTTTTCCAAACCTCTAAAGCTAAGAGAATGTATCTTGAAATTTTATCAAAAAGCACAATTTTGTACATTTTTTAGTCTACTAAATATAACCAAAACTAGCTACAATATAAAAGGATAATCCAATTGCTATTAAAAAAATTACACAAATAAATACAAAAATGACTTGATTTTAGCCAAACAAAAAATAAAACCAAGGTCGATGATAACTGTGATTCAGTTTGGGTACTGATAAAAAAAGTAACAGAAATAGAAAATAGCATGGCTGCCTTCACTTCTTTCCTGATTTGTCACCATCTTCAACTGACTTCATTTTAATTTAACTTTAATAATAAAATAATTCTGGCAGTTACTTTCAGTTATTACAATTTACCGTTGTTTTGATATAAGAACCTTATTATATACTCTAAGATTTTTGGAAGCTAAAATGACATTAATATTTAATGGCGAATGGAAACCAACAGAAATAAATCCCCGAATCAGATTATCCATTTCTCGTAAGTCCCTAATCCCCAACCCGTGAATGTAGCAATGAATATGGCGTGATGGTGAAATTACCTTGTCATACCACCCTCCATATATAGTAACGCTGAGTATGAATCCTCCGGGCAGTTTAAATATTTTGTATATGCTACTTCTTCGGCTCCTTTGCTTTTATGAGATTGAATACAAGCCATCGAAAATGGATGCTGATTGGCCAGCGAGAATCATATCCTACACACGTTGCCAAATTACTTTTAATTAATCAAAGTGCCCAGGGAAATAATAGCAATATTTATAATAACCACGCAATGTAATACATTTTCCTAGACATATACAAAATATTTAAATTGCCCGGTCATTATAATAATAATAATAATAATGTGTGTAACAGGGGTTACTGGGAAGACGCTAACAAATTGAAACAACCTGTATCCTTTTTCACATATGCCAAGCTTTCGTGAGAAATTTATTCACTATTCACATTATAATAAATTTCTCACGAAAGCTTGGCATATGTGAAAAAGGATACAGGTTGTTTCAATTTGTTAGCGTCTTCCCAGTAACCCCTGTTACACACATTATTCATCACGTAGTACGCTAGTACTTCCCTTCGTAAATAATAATAATGTTTATTTTCAACTGGCAAAAAAACCCAAGTACAGAAAATTTGACAAGGCAAACAAAAAAAGCAATATGTATGCGAATTAAACAACAAAAGAAGGAAATAAAATACTTTAACCAAAACATATATTTATATGAACTAAAACTAGGTAATATAATAGAATCCTATCAGTATCATAACTATCCCATCATCTGCGCAACAATATTTTGTAATGAGGTAAAGTGTACATCTACATTTTCACAGATCGAATTATAATTCCTACACATAACATTTACAGGTGATTTAATTGTTACGTTAGTTCTGCATATTTTAATATAAAATGTTTGTTGAGACCGTGATTCAAGACGTGGAATGTGAAATTTATTTGATTAAGAAGCTTCACACAGTCACTCCTATGGTTAAGAATGTTATACAAAAACTTTACACTTAATATTCTACGTCTTAGGTCCAATGATGCCACATCAAAACGATTTAGCACAATCGACTAATCGTAGCCTCTTTCGGGGTAAACGCCATCCGACACAAACATAAAAAATTTCAAGTAACGACGTTGTATACCTTCAATATTCCTTATATGTACCTGATAAATCGGATACCATATAAGCGCCCCCACACTCCACTTTAGACCTTATGAACGTCTTGTATAATAATAACAAGGATGAAATATTTTTAAAGTCGTGGCTATTTCTATAAATGAAACCGTACATCCGATATGCCGACGAAATCATGTTATTAATGTGGTTTACGAAAGATAAAATAGTATCAAATAATATTCCCAACTTTACACTTACTAACATTCATGAATAGGTTATTTCTCTTACACCAAGCACCCACACGATCCAAATCATGTTGAAGTGCATCAGAATCATTGTTGTCATCAATTCTGCGAAACATCTTTAAATCGTCGGCGAAAAGAAGATATTCACATCTCAGGTCCACTCCAACATCATTGATAAAGATCAAAAACAAAACTGCGCCAATATTCGATCCTTGAGGCACTCCGGAAGTGGACGGAAAGGAAATAGAGCCAGCCCCCTGATACTCAATATATTGTTGCCTATCCTTACGATATGACTCAAAAAGGTCACATAAAGACCGCGAGCATCCAAAGCCAGCTCATCCAAAAGAACACAATAATCGATACGATCAAATGCTTTCTGGAGATCCAAGTACACAGCATCTACCTGACTGTGATCATCCGTCACTTCCGAAACATATTGTGTAAAACAGCTAAGATTTGTGAGATGTGTTTGAGATGATTATAAATGTGGTCATTTAGTATATTAAAGTTACACAAAATGGAAATTGGTCGGTAGTTTTTTATCTTGGCTACGTCGCCATTCTTAAATACTGGACAGACTTTCGAAACTTTCCATATATCTGGAAATTTTGAATCTCTATGAATAATGCCCGAAATAATCAAATTGCCCGTAACATATACACCAATTCGTTAATCTGCCACATTAATCCTGATCCATAGATATAGAACGTTATCCATCTTTACCAGAGAAACAAAAATTGCTGTTGCTTCGCCACGAAAACTTTGGATCTTTAGCTCCTGCTGAGGTCTACAGAAACTAAAACTAGCATTATTATGATAAATAAACAGAGCTCCATCTGTGTAGAAGAAGACATGATCTGATCATGTCTCTATTGGCTGGACTCCCGGTTGGATTGGAAGGAGCATGTTAGCAATTTGTCCACGAAAATATCTTCGTTCGCATATGCTCTGCGCGTGTTGACTTCTTCTGTTAACATTGGTGCTGCTCTCTGTGCGTACTATGCATATATACACGCGCGACTTCGGTATGGTGTGATAGTTTGGGGCACGTCGGTCGGTGCTTTGCGGGTGTTCCGGTTGCAGAAAATGTGCCTCCGTTGTGTGTTTAACCTAAAGAGAACGGAATCTTGTAGAGGTGTTTTCGTTGAGAACGGTATACTTACTCTGCCCAGCATATATATATACGAGTGCGCTGTCTTTATTCGGGAAAACTATGAATTGTTCGGCGATCAGGAGCTCTCGCACAACTATGCTACGCGTGGAGCTTGTTCGAGGCACCTGCTGCCGCCACAAACCACAAAAGCTTTGGTTAGCCGAAATGTGAGCACACAAATGGTAAACATTTACAATCACCTGCCAATTGAACTAAAAAATAGACCGCTAAGGGCTTTCAAAAGCATTCTACGAGCGTATCTGGTGAGAAATGTGTTTTATAGTGTGACAGACTTTCTCAGTGTAAGTTTCTGCTTCACTCTTGCGGATGCTATCAGCCGGCTGGACCAATGAGTGGTGTATCGCGTGGTCATACCTACCCTCCAATGTTGGAAAGTTAGGAAGAGACAATCTTTTATTTATTCCATTGATTTTATTGATTTTATTATGTTTTTGTATTTTACAGTTCTGTGTGGTTGTGCTTTTAATGCTTTTATTGTTCAATTGCATTGTATTATTTTGACGTATTCTACGCATTTTTATGTATTGTATGGAATTGAATATATATTATTATTATTATTATTATTATTATTATTATTATTATTTTATTAGGAACTATGAAAATATATTCTATGTTAGGTCTTTCTGATGGTTCCAAATCGCCGTATGAGAAATATGATTTTAGCAACCTCAAATCAACATCTTTGAACAATTTATTTTTAATCAAATTTAAGAAATCTCCAACATTTATCTTTCAATATTGTCATCTTCTGGATCAGATGCAACTTCAAAATCTTCATCATCAGCGTCACTTAATTTCACAGATTTATTCTGACTTCTGAGTGGGATTGTGAACGATGAAATCTTGTTTTCTTAATTTCATTTTAAATATTGGCATAGAACCTGACGGGACGACAATAGCAGCAAATTTTATATCCTTTACCCCCCTATTCCTCCTTATTCTCTTTCCTTGCCCCCAGCAGCTTTAAATGTGTTGGCTTCAACAACTTTTATCTCGTCGTTACTGTATTGGGAAAACTAACTATTCTAAGAAACATGTCCACAAAACATAACTTTAGTTAATTATTTGTCAGCTGTCGTATCCGTAACGTCAGTAGAATCTTGAGAACTCAAATCAAATATTCGTTGTGATGCTAAATCGTCATCTCCGAATACAAGATCATTAAATGACCAAATATCTAATTTGAAAAACCTCCCTGGGAATAATATTTTAAAAGGCTAGCTTTAATGGTTCAGCAAACTGGACAAAGTCTTTCTCATATTTCGAACGTATTAATCAGTAAAAGTTGTCTTCATTTTTGCCGTTAAGGATGCGTTAAGGTGCCAAACTAACACTATCATTTATGATTAATGTGTCAAACCCAGAAAAATGAAAAATTTAATATCTGCGATAATAACTAATTTTATTGATACATTTTTTTTGCTTGTTATTTTTATATCCCCTATTATTGGAAACAATAACTTGTCATAACTTGTTTTTGAGTGATCTTTCCATTGTTATCAATTATGTCATGTTAATAAATATAACAGCATAGTAAAATGAATAAGTAAATGCGACAAACAATTTCAAAGGTTACAGTTGGCTTCAAGTAAATATAGGAAGAGTTTTGTAAGTCATTTTTGTATTTTCAACAATGTGTGAAGCCAGTCCTTTGTCCATATTGCGATAGTTTTGTCTTGATAACTGTCAAGAATGACTTCTATCTACTAAAAAGGGAAAACAATGCAATTAGCATTCACATTTACATATAAGGAGGTAATTATTTAAGGTATTAGCTACACTGGAATGTTTGCTATTCTAATTTTATATAAAACCAACTGTACATATATATTTGTGCTTAGTTACAATAATCTGGTACACTCAAGCAACAATATAAACTCTAAATGATTGGCTTTGAAAAAAACGAAATGTAGAGTTTCATTAATCTTAGCAATAATAATATATGTGTTAACAGTAATAATGTTGTCAAATTTGATGGCTAACTGACATACTGGCATATATCTGTCATGCCTATCAACCGTACGAGACCGTACGGAATACGGTTTTACCCCCTCTACATTTTGATAATTTCTTGCAAATCTATATAATATATTATTAAAGAGGGATGAATGAAAAATAGTTTCGCGACAAAGTCTTAAATAAATCCGATTATGCCTTTTTCAGTTTGTCGTAAACACGAAAATGAAAAATGGTGTTTCAAACAGGACAAAAAAAGGTATGAATGACTTCAGGAATTGCTTAACTTCAGAATATACATATACGAGGGAGCGTTTTTATATTCGCGGATTGAGCGAGTTGTAGGGGGGCGATTAGGCGCATTGGGGACGTGGCCTGTGCAGCGACTCATAATTAGCATAAATACGAAGTTTCATTGTTATTAGACAGTCAGTCTTTGAGCTATCGTCGAGTAAAATAATCAGGAGTGAAAAGTGAAATGTGGAAAAAATCGAATATCGTGCCGTTATAAAGTTCCTTAAAAGGCAAGGAAAATCAGTCGCGACCATAATGAATGAGATGTCATTGGTTTACGGCGACTCTTGTCCAGGAAAAACCATGGTGTACAAGTGGCATAGTTTATTTAAACAAGGAAGGGAATCCCTTGAAGACGACCCGAGGCCGGGCAGGAGTATTGAGGTGACCACGCCAGTACTTATCCAAAAAGTTGAAAAAATTGTACTCGAAGATGCTCGACTAAAGAAGAAACAACTCGCAGAAATGGTTGGAGTATCCGATACAACAATTTTTGAAAACCTACACGATCATCTCGGCATGTCTAAGGTCAGCGCAAGATGGGTGCCGAGAATGCTCACGCCGCCGCAAAAACAACAGCGCGTAGAGTGTTCGCGTGCATTTTTGGACCTCTGTAATGAAGACAAGGATGGCGTATTGAGTCGAATTATTACTGGAGACGAAACTTGGGTTCATCATTATGAACCTGAGTCCAAACAAGACTCCATGCAGTGGCATAAAAAGGGCACAGCACCTCCCAATAAATTTAAAGTGTCACAATCAGCTGGGAAACTCATGGCAACGGTATTTTGGGACTCGGAAGGAATATTGTTGATTGATTATAAAGATAAAGGTGTTTCTATAACCGGAGAATATTACGCTTCAATATTAGAGCGACTAAAAGAAGCCATTAAAGAGAAAAGACGGGGAAAATTGACAAAAGGTGTGCTGCTTTTGCACGACAACGCGCCTGTCCACAGGAGCCGCGTTGCGTTAGCTGCCCTGCATAAGGTGGGCTTCGAAATTGTGAATCACCCACCCTACAGCCCAGACCTGGCCCCGAGTGATTATTACCTGTTTCCGAAAATGAAAAAAGAGCAAGTCAAGGAGGCAGATTAGGCGTATTTTGCAGATAAAGAGAAATCATTTTTTTATGAGGGTATAAATAAATTAATTGAAAGACGTGAAAAATGTATCCGTCTTGCAGGTGAATATATTGAAAAAGAAAAATAATTTGATTTTTTTATTTCCACCCCTTATCCCCCATTCCGCGAATATAAAAACGCTCCCTCGTACATACATTTATTATTATCTTCTTTTGATAAAGTTTGTCGCATATACTGCGACATAATTAAAAAGCAACATTTGTCGTGAAAGCAAATTTATATTGGCTTGTGTATTTGTGAGAAAGTGCACTTTTCTTTCACGGGACGTATCCACGTGTGAATTGGAATGTACCGCTAAATAACACAGCAAACAAATTTCCACGATTGGTGACAGAAATAGACACCATGTAAATATTTTGAGCACTTCAATGAAAGACCCATTTAACTATTCAACTTCTCATGTCAACATGAAATAGAATCTGTATTGATTTGCTTCCTCTATTTTTCATTATGCTTATGAATTTATGATAAAATTAACTTATTGTTGCTTATTTCAAAACTTAAACGGGATCGATTATTTCTTTATTATTAAAATTGTAGTTATATCTTATTATTATTACCTACCTATTTATTTTCAGAAAATGGATCATATACGAAAAGCAGAAGCCTGGATTTGCGATAAACTTAAGAACAAACAGAAGAAGCCTTTCGTTTCCGATTTAGAAACAGTTCAGGAGTACAAAGAAAGATGGCGATCGATATACATAATTTACTTTACAATGTTCCTGATATCGTTAGGTTTCAGTATTATTCTAACAGGAGTATGGCCCTATTTAGATAAGGTAAATTTAAATAAATTTCGATTATAAATTGGATACAACGGACTATTTTTAGTTAGACCCACATGCTGGGAAAGAATTTATGGGTTACATCGTAGCCGCCAATCCATTTGCTCAAATGCTGTTTTCACCTCTTGTAGGATGGTGGAGCAATAAACTTGGATCCATAAGACTGCCCGTTTTAGTTTCTTTAGCACTATTTACGGTGGCTAGCGCAATGTACTCATCTCTCGAATTGTTGCCGTCTCATAGGAAATATTGGATGTTAGGTACAAGATTTCTTGTTGGCGTTAGTTCAGGTAAGTATATTTGTTTATTTCATTAATATGCCATTATCAAATTCTAGCGGTAAAGTATGGAACATATTAAATGTTATACAAAATCAAAAATTATTCAATGGAATTTAGGAAAGTATGAACTAAATTGAGTCATAAACATAATTACATTCTAATTAGAAATATTTTATTAGTGCAATAATTTAATTAGGCTTTACAAATTAGTGTTAATTTTAGCATATCTCAAGCACAGCAATAATGAATTTTAAATGTAATTATAAGGTACAATTAGTTTAGACACGCTTTACCTTTGTGTATAGAATTTGGGCGTTGTTTCACTCACATATGTTAAAGTAAGTTACTGAAGTAATTTTTGTTATTGATTTTTCAATGTGTTACAAAATTAATTACCTATTTTATACAGGAGAAAATATGTGACTAATTGTTGTGGCAATAGGGTCATTCAACTGTACCAGAATACCTAAATATTTTTGAAGAAATTTTTCAAACAAACTGAAACATATTTCTAATGCAATTATATCTCTTTCTTGCGATAGCTACTCTTCTTTGTAATTTTTACCAAATGGATGTGTTCAGAGAACAAAATATAGGCCAAACTTAAGAAGTTTTTGAAATGTTACATGGGATATCGAACCAGCTTATTTAAACTGAAATGTCATATCGAAATAAGATTTGTTGTTTTTAATGAAATCCTTCGCCATCCTTTCCCCTTCCCCTCTTTGCGCTTTGTTTACTAAAAATGAATTTGCACGAAAAACAAACTAAACAAAACATGTAACACTATTTGTCACGGTAATTTGAACATAATCTCATTGCAAGTATGAATGATTTCAAGGCTATTACAGTTGATCAAGTTTGTATCAGAAGTGTCGAATTTTTCTAACTATGTAGAACCTTTAGTGATTTCTACGGAAAGACAATCTCACCTTAAGGTAATTAAAATACTTAATTTATAGCCAAAATGAATCATTCAATAGAATAGGAGCAATTGACTTTGATACTTTCAACACAATTTACATAGAAAACTACACCGCAAGAATTGCCAGACAAGCATACAGCTTACGAAGTCACTGCAACTAAGCACCCACCACACTTGAAGAAAAAAAGATTATTGGAATTGGTGATAAAACAAGATCTCTGCAAACTTTGTGATCTCTTTCATTTTGCTTTCGTTTTGCGTTTTATTATTTTTGGTTGGTATTTTATCAAATTGTAAATGGAGTATTTGGCCAAAATATTAATGCTATCTGAAAATACAATTTTAATCAACTACTTAAACAAACGGAGAATTTAATAATAATATCATCGATATTATTACGCGTGATAGGTCCACCATAATACACATTCCATAAGGCATATTCCTCTACTAGGTGGCGGAGATATCGAATCTATTTTAATTGACTATCTATAGTAACGCCCAATAAGCGGACATAATCCGTCATGGAGTAGTAGCGGTTATTAAGTACTAAATGGGATGGGTACGTTTGTTATTTGGCTTTAAACAGAATCGTAATGGTTTTGGTATGGTTGATATTCATGTTATTGCAACGGAGCCACTCCTCAATTTTGCACAATGCGGTATAGCATTTGTCCGCGAAGGCTTCGATAGAAACATCTAGATTTACCACGAAGGTCACGTCGTCGGCATAGTTAATAGTCAAATAGTTTAAATCAAGCTCTGGGGATGCAATATAATATATGTCGTTAATACATATAAAAATAGCAAAGGTCCAAGTATGGTTCCTTGAGGAATAGTAACGATATTAGCACGTAAGTGAACGCTTTGCTTACTGTTGGATAAATAGGAGAGAAACCAGGATAGAGCTGTATCTGTAATAGCGTAACATTCGAGCTTTAGAAGCAGACGTTGGTGATCGATGCAGTCAAAGGCTTTAGAAAGGCCGAGAAGAATCCCACAAGGAATTTTTTATTTTCCAGGAATTCCAGAAAGCCATGTTGAATGGGACTAGTAATGAATAATAATGAAGTCATACAGGCGGTTATATACTACCTTTTCAAAGAGTTTAGAGAATCTGGTTAGAAGGCTTATGGATCTATAGTTGGTAATATCATTAGGGCAGTCTGTTTTGTAGACCGAAATTACGACGGTCTGCTTAAGTAAATTAGGAAAACAGCCAAATTCAAATGAGCAGTTTATGATATAACAGACAGCTCCAACATAGCTAGGAAAGTGTTCTTTAAGAAGTGGACAGGAATGTCATCAATTCCACATGTTTTAAAATTTTTAAGTGATACAATAACGGATTTAAGCTCAAATTCGCATACCGGACGAAAGTAGAAGGAACACTCATTGTATTCAATATCTAAGCTCTCGTTATTAACCATACAAGTGCTAGCAGCATTAACATTAAATTTATTATCCTCCACATAAGTGATACGTCTTAATATGTTCCATATACTCTCGATTGCTTTTATATCGGAAGACTTTCCTGGATACGGGAATACTGATGTGTCAACCACTTCCAGAAGATCTATTCTACGGATTTCACCAAACAATCTTCATAAAAATTCTCTGAAGGATATCTCTTGGCTAATATCTCTCCACGTTTCATTGCTGATTACAATCTAAGAGCTTAAATGAAATATCAACATTATTCTATTGTCATGACTTTTTAGGTCAGGGCTTGTCTCCAGTCAGCTGGAGCAAAACTGTAGTAAAGTTGTGGATCTTCGGGGTATGTATGAAAATTGCAGTGTTTTAAATTACAGAGAAGATTGGAAGTATATATTGTAAATAAGAGAGGACCTAATATGGAACCTTGTGGCACACCAGTGCGCACATCGCGCATTACCGAAAATTGATTTTCAATTCTGACTGTGTGCGATTACTCAAATAACTGCGAAATAGAGCGTTAGAAGTCTCATCAAAACCAATGTAGTCCAGAATAGATAAAAGAATGGCAAGGTTAACAGTGTAGTCGAGAAAAACCAAACATGTAATCATACCCCTGTCAGTCGCATCCAAAACATCATCAGTAACCTTGAGAAGAGCAATCTCACAACTAAAGTTAGCTCGAAAACCTGACTGAATAGGTGGAAGGATGAGATGATATGCGGAGAGGTATCCCCTCAATTGAACAGCAATTACTTTTTCGATAACTTTAGAGAAAACAGGTAGCAGGCTTATAGGTCTTAAGTCACGCAACTCTTGAGGTTTCTTAAGTTTGGGTAACGGACAGACAATAGCGCCTTTCCATATATCTGGGAACACACCCTCAAGCAAACAAGTATTAACTAAATGAGTAATAAAAGGAATAATAGTAGAACCACATAACTTGATCATAGTAATATTCAGGCCATCACAACCATAAGCTTGTGAGTTTATGCTAGAAATTATGTCCGCGATTACGCTCCCAGCAACAGGTTGCAAGGAGAATTGGGACGAAAATCGCTTGTTGGCAAGGCAATAATCAACAGTCTTACCAATGTTTACAGTAGAAGGGACATCACAAGAATTCATTAAATTATTTCTAATACATTGGCCTGCGTGTTGATAAACTCCTTTCATTCGTCCAATTTCTCATTCCGTGTAGTTTTTTGTCTTTAATTACGCGGAAATCTGGGCTATCTTATCAAATGCTTGTAAAATACCAATAATTAATTAAATTAATTATTTGAAATTAGCAACACTATAACAGCAGCACTAAGTGATGTATAAAATACTAGAAGATCTATTAAGTAAAGATTTTCTAATCATTTTATTTATGTACATAAACCCGACAGTTTTCATAATAATACAAGTAACAATTTTATACCACCACCTTGAAGTTTCAAAAAAATTTAAATGTTCCGATATATTAAAATAGCTCTGTACATTATCTGATAAGTTAGTTAGTATTAGTTAATATTTGTAATTTCATTATCTCATTTATTTTTAATTTTTACAGCAAACATAGCAGCGTGTAGATCTTACCTGTCAGCAGCAACAACAGTCGATGAACGTACCAAAGCAGTATCGATGATTTCACTATTTCAAGTCTTAGGATTCATTATTGGACCAGCTCTTCAAGCGGTAGTTGTTCCATTAGGAAGTGAAGGAGTCTGGCTCGTTTATAACCATTTAAGACTGAATATGTATACAGCATCAGGTTGGATCAACGTCTTCCTATCCATTTTAAATTTTTGCTGTTTCTTTCCCGCAATCTTCAAAGAAAGACGGATTGCAGTTAAAGAGGCCATGCAGCAGCAAGGCGTTAAAACAGAAAAAGAGACATGGAAAGGAACAAAACCGGATTATATCTCAGCGTGGACGTTGATTGTAGCATTCTTCGTCATAGTATTTAATTTTATGTTACTGGAAACTTTAGGGACTTCGTTAACAATGGATCAGTTTGCTTGGACTAAAGCCGAAGCTTTATACTACATGGGAATTTTAATGTCTGTCGGCGCAGTGATAGCCTGTGTTTGTTTTGGAGCAATCAATCCTTTATCCAAACGTTTTCCAGAAGTAAACGTGATGATTTGGGGAGGTTTCTTGTTTATGGTTCTTGGTAGAGGCGTCTACATTCCTTGGGGAGATGGACCTCCTCTTATTTATAATGAAACTGAAAGACTGACTATTTATCACGATAAATCAATTTGCAAGAGCTTCTACACTAATTCAACTGGAGGATACGATTTTAATAGTACTATAAATCTAAATTCGACTGATTTGAATTGCAATAACGTAACGGAATTAGTGGGATGTCCTTCCAGTCAAACATGGTGTTATCATACGAGAAAAATGACTCTGTTTCAGTTTATTTTAGGATACGCCTTAACAGCAATCGGCTATCCAATAGGAGTGACTCTAATTCAAACGATTTTCTCGAAAATTCTAGGCCCACGACCACAAGTAAGTTGACCTAAATGAAAACCTTTTCTTTGTATTGATTTAATTCGGAAATTTTCACGTTTTCTAGGGTGTTTGGATGGGTTTAATGACAGGATCTGGATGTTTCTCGAGGGTCCTAGGTCCAGTTTTTGTTACGTATATTTACACCAAACTCGGTACAAACTGGACGTTCGGAATGACGACTATTATGATGATTTTGATAATGGTGTGGTTACTTATATTCAATAAAAGATTAGAACCTAAGACTCCTGTTAAAGTAGAACAACAATCGGAGGGCGGAAAGGAGATGCAGGAAATTAAAATTTTAATTAACCCACCATCGTCAGATGTACCTGTGAAAGTGTGATTGTAATGGTTTTAATTTACTTTTATAATTGTGATAAAATTAGGTTATTTAGATGCAAGTGAAGTTATTACCTCGGTAAAGGATGTTATTTTAAGGAACTAATGGATGAATTTAAATAAACTGACGTCTTCTCCGAATGATATTATAATTAAGGTACAAAAATTTTATACAATTTAATAAATACACTTTTTTTGTATGCGATGGTTATTTATTTTTTGTGATTATAAGATTAAATAAAACTAGTGTTTCTGTTTTATCTAAAACAAATTTGAAAATATATACCTTCCAGTTATATTTTTAGTTGTGTTTGAAAGTTATGTGCGAGCGATAGTCTCTCCTTTAGTTATTTTCAGATTTATGTGTCACACTAAAGTGTTTCACTAAACAATACAAGCTTGTAGCTCATTAAATAATAATAGTTGGCAATAAAAAAGGAAACGAATGTATCTACATATGTACGTCTGACGTAGTGAGTGACAACGCTTTGTAATAAATTTCAGATTTCTTTTATTAACGATCTGTTACTGCCATCATTAATTTTTGTCCTCCTCCTCATGAATCGCTAACATTCTAATTTTTGTAATGAATTGTTTGTAATTTGTAGTGATATAATTTTAACAATAACAAAAACAATTGTCTGGGGCGATATCTGTGAGAACCAAGAACGTTACTTTCTACAAAATCTATGATAGTATTATGAAACATTCAGATATAGAGATGCTGAAAGGTTCCAATTATACCGGAGGTTCTTCAAAGATTTTTTTTTATCTTTTAGATTAGAAAACATTTTAAAAACAAATTTCTACCAGAAGACAATAATCAATTTCATCTGATGATGATGGATGCTAGTATATCATTTTTCTTTACAGAAGGAATATCGTCAACAACAGGGAAAAAAATAAAATGTTTGTCTTTTTTCTTAAAAACTTAATGTTATATTTATTTCGATTTACATTCACCAATTTTTTCTCTTAATCTTCACACATACACACTAATGGAACGATGATGCCCCTCACTGTTGCTACTGAAATCAAAATTTCTGTTACCCTTGCTGGTTTTCTTCTATTGTTCTACAACCACGTCTAGGTTTCTTGTGCGAATTTGCGAAGTTCTTTAGGAGAAATTCAATTGTTGTAGAGCTTTGGTCCCCAAAAGTTGAGAGACTGCTGTGTCACGTTTAGTTTATGAAACGTGGTAACTAATACACTTTTGTTTCTGGTGTCATGATAATGCACCTGTGAGTTTATTTTAAAGTGAGTTTTGTGCGCATGTACGTACTTTGTACAAGATAGAATGTATACATATATTGGTAATGGTGAGTATTTTCTCCCGGTTAAATATTGGCCGATAACTTTCTCTATACCCCAGTCCACACAAAGTTCGCACTGCTCGTTTTTGAAGTAAAAGCACTTTTCCCGTTTCCGGTGACATACCCCACATCACAGTTCCATACGATGCGATACTGTGAAAACCTGCATAGTATGTTAACTTTGCAGCGTTGAAACGTTTTTTATTCTCCTTATAGTAGAAATTGCTGAACAAAGTTTCCCACTTATAGATGATACGTGATCTGTCCATTTAAGGTTGGTGCTTAATGTCAATCTTAAAAGCTTTGCAGTGGACACATTTTCATTAGGGATGGCAAGTATTTGTGTTTTATCTTCATTTAGTTTCAATCCGTTAATATTGCATCACTGTTTTATACTGTCTTTTGAGATTTCTCTACTACAAAGGATGCATCATCTGCATACAACATAGATCCCTGTGCAACGCCTCGTTTTATTGGTTTCAGTTGCAATTGTCGATTATTAAACATTACTGTCTGTCGTCTATTATTCAAGTATGACTTTATCAGATTGTAGCTAGTACCACGAACTCCATAGTAATGCAATTTGTTGAGTAATATATCGTGTTAATTAATTGAGAAGTGAATTCTGTAGGGTGGGAAGAAGAAACTTTCTAATTACTAATTTGTACATTGTTTGGTATTGTTTTTTTCAGAAGGAAATCGGCATGGACTCTGGACGTCTGGAAGTGTGTGACTCTTACCCACTAAAACCTCTTGTTTTCTTTTCTCAGCCGCGGACAGTCTAGCTCTTTCGTCTTCCTTCTGTCAGCCAGTATTATTTCCACGACATTTTCCGGTGTTATGTGATATCCCGTTTTATGGCTATAACTGCATACCAATCCGTTTCTCATCTTAGGCAGACGTAATGTGTATGTTCGGAATCGACTTTTTCACTACAATATATACGGTTTTCATCGTTTTATGTCCGGAATAAGCCTTTTTGTGCATTGCGCAGTGCCCTGATGTTTCTGCCATTATGCCTGCCATAATCTCATCATCTCTCCATCTGATTATCTCTCCAATTACTCTCACGCCTTGAAAGGAGATTGTCTTGTCCTACTTGCTACCTTTCCCGTACCTTTTCCTGTATCTGTTGTATCTTCATAATATTAGGCCTATTACATTCACAAGGCCCACAGCAGAAGAAAAAAAAACAAGATCAACCTAGTCAACAAAAGATTAATCGATTATGTGGGTAAGTTGTAGATCTTTTAAATGCAGATAAAGTATTGCAGAGAGTCAAGCTGGATCCTTAAAACTATTTGGTAATATAGTATGTATCAATCCATAACAAGCTCCATTATAATATGAAGACTTCAAGAATCCGTATAAGTCTACATCCGGGAATTGAAGTTTGTCCATGCAATGAGGTGGAAGTGTTAGTAATATACTGTAGTACTCTTTGCGAAATGATCTTGACTCAATATAAATGTCACTATAATAATTGTCTAACAATAATTGCATTGGTTTATAAGTAGAGGGTGTGCTGAGGTTGTCAATATTAAAGCGCCTAGATTAACAAAGTACCGCTATAGGTAAGAAACCTGTGTTAGAGAGAGAAATACAGGCCCAAAATGGGGGTTAGTATCCATGCTGTGTCGCTAATGATGGTCATTGTGTTGCACGTGCTTGTAAAAATAAAACCAACAGATAATTTTCATTGTCATCCTTCCAGATTTATGGAAGCTGCTGGTACTCCATGCAGAATGTAATCCTTAAAAGCTGTCCTCAGAATGATATCAAATGGTAGAACGAAATTCCCCACTGTATCTACTATTAATAAGCCAATCATCAGGGGTCACATTTATAGTTCGTGCTTGAGATTGTGTCGATACTTGAGCACACGATTTTGCCACATTTGTAATGACATTTACGTAAAAATGGCGTGCTTCTGTACTGGCGCAATCGTGGGCATGAACTATAAATCCGGACCTTAACTTATGTCCTCATTTATAGACCATGCTTACGGTTGTACCGATGCATAAGCACGAACTCTAAATATGACCCTTAGTTGCACTAACAGGACCTGATCTACCTGTTTCAAACCTTTTTAGCAATTACTTTATCAGGAACTTGTCCTGTTGTTAAAGTAGTCTCATCGGAATTATAAACAAAATATGTATCTATATATCATTTTACTGTACACTTCCTACAAATTATTCCCAAATATTTCTTCGTTATAGAGTTTCGACCAATCTTCTACTCCTATTTGTTTAAACTTCTTTTAATTTTCAGGAATTCTATATTCATTAACACTGCCAAACTTTTAAGCAAGTTTTCTGTCGTTAGTTTGTTAAGCTCATAATGCAGTCACCATTCTTTCTTCACAGTTTCCTTCAAGTCAGCGAAAGAAATGTTATCTAACCTAGACATTAACAAAAATTAAAAAATTATTATCCTTATAATTCGAAGTTAAGCATCACTGCTAAGATATCCTTATTCATGAAAAATGCTTGAAAAACGTATACAATTATAAATAGTGGCAATAGAAAGAAAACGTTCAAATCTTTGTTTCTCAGCCTGATGATACTACAACAGCAGGCTCAGAAATCGATTGTCATTCTTGTCGTCTCTTGCCTGCTACTATTATGTACTCACACAGAGTTTTTATCAACAAGTTGATAATTGTAAATATTTTTTTTCAATTATATAACTATTAAGAATTCATTCAATCTCTGATAAATATGCTAAAAAAATATAATGAAACACATAAAGGTATTATTTTTATTAGTGCTAGAGATCCGAATATACAGTGCATTACCTAGAGCGTTACCAAAACATTCTTCCTTTCTAAGATATCCAACAAAATAATTCTGTTGAAAGTTGAATAGAAATTAATGTCTAAATGTAGATTATATTCAATTACAAAGTGTGTCTACTTTTCATTGTGTTACTTTAAACAAGAGATCCTATGCATTATTTCGTGTTGGAATTCCTTATTTCTTTCTATATCAAACCGTTTACACCTTTTTTTTATTTTACATGAATGCCCAGAAGATTTTCAATATATTTATTTGTTGGATAACTTAGAAAAGTGTCCAATTTTGGTAACTTAATTATTGAACATACTACTACTAAGATAGTATACATAACATATGAAAATGTGGAATAAATTAATGAATATGAATGGATGTACAAATTACGTAATAATATTGCAATTGTCGTCCTCAACACCAACACAAAGCTTTTCCTGCTGGGCTCCATTCATTTTTGCACCTTCTACCTTCTTAAGCGCCCTAAAATCATTTCCCATCCAATATTATTTCAAACGAGTCAATTAAAGCAACTCACTTCAATTCAATATCAGTTATAGTATCTGGCAGTTCACAGTCTTTTGATTCCGGTAACGGATATATTACAAAAGCTTGCATTAAAGCTAACAAACTCATAATGAGCAGTGGTAGATAATTTGCGATTGTAAGCAAACTCAAAACTAAAGGCGCTATTATCGCTCCAACTTTGAAGAACACCACAGAACTACCAACACCAGCGTTTCTAATAATTGTTGGGTATAACTCGCCAGTAAATAGGAATAGAGTGCTCGTTGAAATCTACAAAATATATTGAGCAAAATTATTTGTTTAAAACTGATCGATATTAGTATTTACTGATAGTGTAACTATGATAGCTCCGGCAAACATAATTCTCGGCCAATCCCAAAAAAATGTATTCAATGGTATGAAATATATTATGATTAAGCAGAAGGAAGTAAGCAATTGCGAACATGCTATTGCCAGTTTTCTTCCCACTTTTTGGACGATGAAAATGCAAAGTATTGCAGCAGGGATTGCCGTAAGGCCTCCAAGCGATACATTTAAGAATAAATTCTTACCTATTTGACCTACATATTGCATGAAAGCATGGAATATGATACCTGTAAGCAGCCTATAAAAAGCAAATTATGAGAACGATTGTTTCAAATTTATTATTATTTATATCTCACCATTGTAGAGCCAAGAAAAATGTCCGTTTTCTCAATATTGGTGTTTTAAATACAGTTAAAAATTTCGGCGTTACTTTTCTACCATTAGTAGT
The DNA here is from genome assembly GCA_023690525.1 of Holotrichia oblita. Lineage (NCBI taxonomy): Eukaryota > Metazoa > Arthropoda > Insecta > Coleoptera > Scarabaeidae > Holotrichia > Holotrichia oblita. Next base: position 74,898,127 of record CM043021.1, on the reverse strand, counting down.
GTAATTCTCTAAAATATCAGCTATATTTTTCCCTTCGACTCTATTAATCCTTAACGCTTTCTCTAATGTTTTAACAGCTTTATCTTTCCTGCCAGTCGCGACTAACCAACGTGGGGATTCTGGCAAAAACCTATGTGCAAAATAATGAACAATTTTAGAGGAATAATCTTAAAGCACACAATGCTACACTTACCAAATGTAAATGAGAAAGACAGCACTTAGGCTGGATAAAACCAATTGAAGCTCCCTCCATTCCTTGATAAAATAAGCCAGTGTCGCCATTATTGTATTACCGATTCCAAAGGGAATTTGATACAAGATCGGAATAATAGTTCGCCATTTTCCGCTCACCACCTCCATACATAATACAAAAGATATTATAACGGTGCCACCATTTGCCAAGGCCAAGAGGAATCTACTGCCCAAAAATACGTAGTACATTGGGGAAACTGCTGATGTTATTCCGAAAATGAATTGAAGAATGATGCATATGATGAGAATTCTTTTGCGACCGTATCTGTCAGCTAGTAATCCAAATATGAAGCTGCCTGAAGAATATAATGGAGCATATTGTGATTTATTTTTTCAATAAATATCATTAAAAGATTTATGATTTAAAATAATTTTAAAATTATGACTGTTCAACTGTTGACAAGCACCTAATTTTGAACATAGAATGCAATAAAACAAACATAGGATACTAAAGTAGGACGCTAAAAATATTTATTTATGAGGTCAATAAAACAATAAAAAATTAAATACCAATAATTTATTCCAGCAATTAAAAGATAACTAAAGATAATATGACATCTATCATGAAGTATGTAAAGATAGAAAAATGGGTTTTCCCCTCCTGCTAAAATAGTTTCTTTTGTAGTACTTAACCGAACATTCATACAGTGTAGAGTTTGAACAGACTAAACATTACAGATATCTAAAAAATGTTTCAACTGTAGGTATAAAACAGAACTTTTAGGGAGTTAAAAATTTTGCGTTATGGAATTTCAGTTAGCGCTGAAAAACATGTGTTAAGGTACACAAAATTGAACATATCTCCCATGGTTACAACCATAATGTTTTGTAAATAGATTGTCAAACTTTGGGAATCATAGTCGAATGGTAATAATATAGTGAATTTCAAAACAGTTGATACATTGAAAAAAAAAACTTATCGGCTAAAGAAATGCTTGTTTATATGATAAGAACTTTAGACAATCAGCGTTCGTACGTTACAGTCACAAACTAAATTGCTAATTTGCAAAACGCAAAATATTGATGCGCAATAGATCACAGGCAGCACAAGTGGGTTATATTATGGTTAGATTGGCGTCAATTTAAGGAACAGTCTTTGGTAGCAGACGTCAAATGATCAACTCATGACATTGAAACGTTTATTTTTCATTGACTTTTTGACATGCTAACCGCAATCTGTATGGTAATTATAATAGTAGGTATGACATTTAATAACTACCGTGCTTTTGTCGAGATACTGACACATTTTTAATATTAAAAAGTACCAGCAAAAATCTTAAAATTAAGCGTCGCATTGAAACTTAATTTTAAGAGTTTTGTATTAGAAAAATCTATTAATTATTATTACTTTTTGAAATGAAAAAATGTTGGCCATCAACAACGTGGTAGTTGCTAATGTGATTTGCTTTTATTAATTATTTTTGCAACAAAAATATATACGTATGTATAATACAGAGTTATTCAAGAAGAAAGAACAGATTTTAAACATTTATTTCTTCCAAACTACAAAAGATAGAAACATGATTCCGACGTTCATGGAGAGAGAAAAGTTTACAATTTTATATACATTCAATATGACCACCTTGTGTTACACGACAAATGTCAAAACGGTGGCTCATTTCTTGCCACACACGAATCAGCTGGCTTCCAGTTATCGAATTCACAGCTTCAACAATTCGATGTCGTAGATCTTCAAGAGTGTCAGGTATAGGAGGGATAAAAGCACGGTCTTTTACGTAACCCCATAGATAAAAATCACACGGAGTTAGATCTGGGGACCTGGGAGGCCACGACCGATTTATTTTTGCAAATGTACCTAACCTTCTTCTACGAATTTTTGATGCCACTCGTAAATTTGCTTATGACGCAGCGGTTGTTTATTAAATTGACGGCGAAATGCTCGTTGAACTGCAACAATGGACTCTCGTTTTGCTAATTGTAGCACACAAAATGATTTCTCTTGTGGTGTCGCCGCCATTTCGCTACAGACAAACAACAGCGCCAATGCGGCCGTCATTGAAACTTCTATCCCCCGCGCAATTTCAATTGTAAATTTGTCTCTCTCCATGAACGTTGGAATCATGTTTCTATCTTTTGTAGTTTGGAAGAAATAAATGTTTGAAATCTGTTCTTTCTTTTTGAATAATGTATACAGGGTGGGACACCACATTCGCTATTGAACTAGGTTTAGGGAATATTACAGTAACTTGCCTTTATTTAGTCTGCGTCATCGAAATATGCAATAATATACATGGCGTTCCATTTAAATTTTGATAATTTTGATGTGTAACTTTCTTTTGAAACATCCTATATATGTAAAAATAATTTTAGAACGTGCTCCTAATGGACCTACACATGCTCCAACAAAAAGATTTAAAATATGTGTTACCGTTTTTTGTATATCAACCGAGGCGAATGTGATGCCCCACCCTGTATACAGGATAACAACTTGAACTATTAAAGCCTATTGATAGAAGAAGGTAGTGGGAGGTAAAATTAAATGTATCCATTTTAGCATTGTCAACTGTTGGTATGACAGGAATGTCAGTGGTTATGTCAAATACTATGGCAAATTATAAAACCACTGTATAATTTGCACTTTATCATTAATTGTGTATTCTATTAGGATAGTTTGATGGTTTGGTAAAGTATTTGACATAACCACTGACATTCCTGTCATATAAAAAATTGATAATAGTAAAATTGATACATTTAGTTTTAACTCCCACCACCCTCTCCTATCGATAGGCTTTCGTAGTTCAAGTTGTTAGCCTGTATAGGGTGCTTCATTAATTGTCGGAAATATTTTAACTGGAGCTACTACGTGTCAAATAATGACCATTGACCAAATAGCCTTATTCAAAATCGCACCGTTTTCGAGATGAAGGTCTTCAATGTTCTAGAAAAAAAATCGTTTTTCCATCTTTAAGCTAATCTACTTGTACGATGAAAATAAAATTTGGCATGGCGATTTAGTATTAGTAGATGCTTCTTATGATGGAATTCTCCAAAATTAGCAAAATCCTCTTGTGTTAACATCAATAGAACTTTTTTGTTTTTTGATTTACAAGCACGAAATTAGCATGATCTAATAGACCGGTTAAAATGCCAAAAATAAGGTCCTCTTGTAGAAACTTCGTATTATGCTATTATGGTTGCTATTATGGTTTTCGAGAAAAACGAGAAATTTCGGAAGGATTTGTGGCTAAAAATAGTTTAAACAGCAAAAATCCGGGTAGGCCAACACTCAAATTCTACGTCATTGGCGGAATTGTCATTTCAGGACAATACTTCCTATGGAAACAATATATTCATTTTTTTTCTGAAATTTTGAAGACCTTCATCTCGAAAACGGTGCGATTTTGAATAAGGCTATTTTTGGTCAATGGTCATTATTTGACACGTAGTAGCTCCAGCTAACATATTTCCCATAATTAATGAAGCACCCTGTACATACTCTGAAATGAAGTTCCTTGTACGTAATACCTGAACGCTATCTGTACGTTAAATGTTGAGGATACTTGCACGTCAAATATTAATGTTACTGGTACGTCAAATTTTGATGTCATTGGTGCATCTTTAAATAACGCCCTCTGGCTGTGAGAAATGCACATAAGTTTCTAGAACTTCATGCGTCGTCCGTAAAGTTATATCCGTCATAAAAATTACTATAGACACATCGAAAAAAAATCATAATTAGAGTAGGCTATGTGAATGGATAGTTACTTTAGCCACTTTCACATAATGACACTTATTCCTTGACATTTAATTTGAGGTTATAAAGGTCATAAACTAAAGTTACAATAAAATGTCAAGTAATAAATGTCATTATGTAATAGTGGCTAAAGCAACGATCAAAAACATTTACCTAGCCTACCCTAATTATGTTTTTTTTCGATGGCACGTTACAATATGACTAATATATCAATTGTTTGTGAATAGATGGTGCGTTGTTGCATGACAATCGACATTCAAATTGCCGTATCAGCAGTAAAGAGCAATTAGCAGTAAGACTGAGTGTAAGTTTAGAGAAACTTGTGACGTTAAAGATATTTCAAAACTTCAAAGTTCATGAGTTGGTGATGATCAGCAAATAAACATTGCGCTAATTGGAAATATTCAAGAGAATCCTTGTAATATATCTGGATTGACTATGTTAGAAAATGAAGAAGGCCAGCAAAATAAATAATTGCACCGCCAAATCCGTTTATCGAAAATAAAGTTTTGAATGAAACATTAGAATTGTAAATATTGGAATCGAGCAAGTTTCCATTGGATTGAAACATATACTCAATACCTGCAGAAGTTAAGTTTATGGTCTGAAATAGTCGAAAAAACTTGTATATATAGGTATTGTTTTTTTGCGTTTTTGTTACTAAACTAAAACTACTCCTCGAAAATTTTCTAATGTTAGGTGGCAATATTTTTATACTATTAAAACACAAATTGTAAGTATTTTCCCCCATTTTATTTTAATACGGGATCACAGGTTTTCCATCAAATACTTACAACGTTTCGCGTTAGTGAAGCAAAAGCAAAGCTAACTGTTTTTTTGTAGCGACTTTTTAACAATTATTCTCACAATTGATCAAATTTAAATTGACGAAAGCCAGATTTAGGTTTAGCAGCATAAATAAGCCAAACAGAAATAATTTCCTCAGAACTTCTGGAACAGATGGCTATCAGGTTAACTCACTTAACAATATTACTTAAAAGATGAAAACATGCTTCAGTGAAACTATGTGTAACCTACCACAGTTTGTTTACATGTTACAACATGCTTTCAAACGCGATAAATAACAACAATTTTGGTAAGGTTGGAAGTGATGATGGCGTCATACTTACTTCTGTTTATACACTTTATATGCGGTTTTAAAATTGTTTTTTATTTTGTTTAAAACATGTATTTTAAATAGCTTTGCCTTGGAACTACTATCCGTAATAAGAATGGCAACGTCATTCTCGACGTTTTTTTTTAGCATAACAAGTACCTACATACAGTAGTTACGATAAATTAAAATGCCGTTTTCAAAGGATTCAGTCTTAATAATACAAAATGTCAGATATCGATTCATCGTAGAATGGTAAAACTGATATTGATAAACAAAACAAAACGTAATTATTGTCGCTCAATTATCAAAACTGGTTTTGAAAAGATGTGGAAGTAAATTAGAACGGGATAAATTTGTTAAAAATCTTCTGAACTAACATTAAATCAATTTAATACGCGTGTTTATAATTCAATCTCAATTTTGCGTAAATTCAAAATATATCCACAATATAGGTATCAACTAATAAATCTTCTTACCAACTAACACTCCAAACATGAAAGTAATTTGTATCAGATCTGCGTAAAATTCCTTTCCGCATACGAAATTCCACTCAGAAATTATGCTTGTCCTCATTACGCTTTTGTCGTATTCGTAACCCCATTTACACGATATAGTCTTATTTTGCAAGTGACCTTTATATTCAATATTCTTCATATAACAAGGGCTCGTCTGAAATAGGAAATATTATGTTGGTAAAAATGAAGTATGTCTCGCTAAAAAAAAAACTTACAAAAGGCGGTTCGTTGTTGACAGGTTTAATCAATTCTTTCCATTCTGATTCAGATAGGTGGTTGAAATCTTGTGGTTGTCTACACCAAAATTCAGTAGGAGGTGCCAAAAATACTATACCTAATTGGAACCAAGCGATTGGAAATTTTAATAACGCCATAAGTAGTGAAGTTCTGCATTGCCATCTTCCAAAATCACCTATTGTTGCTAAGAGAAGATCTGGCAGCTTAGTTTCTGGCAGTAGCCCCCCTGTAAGAATAACAATAAGTAAAGTAGTTACCAAACATTGTGGTCTTAATTATATTAAAGAAAATGATTATATTTTCATGCTAAAACATTGCCAAAAGTGAAACTTTACTATTAGCCTCATTGATATAATAAAAAATACATTATATAAATATATATGTTTAATCACGGCACTATATTATATATAAAAAAACAATATAGTTAAAAAAAACACTTACGCGTATTAGTCATGGTCACTAGCCGCTACAATCGCAAAAGAAATCCATGAAACGATAATTGAGCGCGTCTTACTTCGAACTAAGACTGAGAGAAAACGTTCGGAAGAGAACGAATGTGAAAGTTGTAAAGCTTAAAACATACAAAGTGTTATGTCTAAGTAGTTTTATACATGTGCAAGTGTATAGAATATTCGAATCATATAAACAAGGAGGAGGTCCTATAGATTGTCCTCGAGAATTACTTTTTTTACCTTAAATGATTTGCATCCTCATTAATACGTCGTAAAACGGTGTCGTATTGACATAACAGATCTCCAAACGATTCTAGTAGTAGTTTTTTTTTCTTAAAGATCGGCGTTTGATCCTAAACCAGATATATTAAGTTGTAACTTGATCTTGAATCTTTTTTAGCAACGTTTTTTATTGATTGCAAAGTTCAGGCTTACGTAAATGATTTGAACTTGTTTTCAATTTCTTCTATTTCTGATGGCAGTGTCTTACAAAAAAAACTGTCGACATCTTCTTTTTATATCTCTTTATTATATCCTAAGAGAAATGCGTCTATAGCTGCCTTTTTTAAACACATAATATAAAATTAATGTAGTCTTCAGGCTTGCACGGCCGCTGTTGATGGCTGCTCTTCGGTTCTCTGCCGTTCGACAAGATGATCGAAACGTCAAGTACCACAACCTTTCTACACGGCAGAGAACCCGAGAACCGAAGAGCAGCCATCAATATAAAATTGCTAGCTTATCGCAGAAACATGAGGAGTAGTCATTTTCTATAAAAACGAGTAGTCTTTCATTAAAAAAAAATGATGAAAGGAATTCAGAAGTATAGTTTCCATATTCTTTTATAATGTAAACCATTTTTGCAACTAATTGTTGCAAAAATTACTGCGTGTTACTGATGAGTATCCTACAAAATAGCAAGTACATACATACACAAGCTGAAAATCATAGCAATGTTTGATTAACTTCTTCATAGTATGTAAAACGGATATATTTATAATGGAATGTGTGTTGTACGTGGATCATTTTTGTTTGAAAGAAACTGAAGTATTGAGAAAAGCACGTGACATCCAGCAACGTGGAGCTTTAAAATGAAAGGAAGACAAAGACAGACAACAAGCACATCAAACAATCTAGAATTACAAGAAAATATTGTTACACAAGAGATGACGAGAGATTCACGAGATGCTGCAAACACGAATCAGGCTCGGAAGGAAATAGCATAAAAGGGAAGAGATGATAAGTTCAAACAGTTATTAAAGTGGTTATAAGATAGAGAAAAACCACAACAAGTTTAAAAGAAACAATTTATAATTGCACAGGAAGAGAAAGCACGACTACAATTAGAAAGGCAGGAGGAACAAGAACGCCGAAAAAGAAGAAGATGTCCTCATCTGGTCAACATGATTGAAGAATATGTTAGTTGATAGATATGATAAAATATTCAAAATTGATAAAAACTTTGATAATTTAATCAATTCCCTGCAACGCAGGAATTAAAACAGCAACCCAATAGAATTGATGAACGTATTAGGCAAAATAGGATTGTTTTAAATACCAGATTTAATGTAGTAGAAACTCAAATTCAAAGAATAGGCGAACAACTCAAGGTGATGCAGGATCGAGTTGAATGAGAGAAAGGAAATTATCAAGATATGATGATGAGAAAGCGATAGATGAAGTACAAGGCTGAATCGATTGGTCCTGCAGATATAAAAGTCAACCGACTGTTTTCTATGCTGACAGTTAGACATATTCAACGAGATTTGTGAAATCTTTAAAGACATATCTCGAAACAATGAGCATAGATGAAGACCTCAATAAGATAAAGTTGATCCTGCGAAATACTTTGAAAGGTGCGTACCGGAAATGTGCAAATTTTGAAAAAATGTTGGTTGGTGAAATGCAATATTTAATAGTTCTAAGTATAAGTGTAAAATACATAGAAGAAATCGATAATTTGCAGAAATGGAAAATCAATATAAATATAGAAAGGAAGATTATTAAAAGTGAAGATTATGAGATAAAAGAGGAAGAAAAAATTATAGAATTGTAGTAAACGTTAAAAAAGACCGGAAAGCACCTTGTGAGATGACAACTAACACCTAATCTGGATGGGACGTCTTAGAAGGACGCTAATTGATCCATTCAAGACCACTCAGTTGCTGACGCAATGATCACACAATAGAATGTTTCCATGTATTTAGAGGCAGCATAGTTCTCTAAAAGTTTCGTTATTAAGAGGTGATAATATAAACAAAATCTCGCTGTACGAGAAGGTATTAAATTTTTTTTAGCTATAGTAGGCTAAGAATATTTCAGTACAAACAAACAAAATTTGAAAGTCAAAAAACTTTGTTATTCAACTTACTCTCCTCTTAATTAGATACATTTATTACAACAAATTTGCAACGCCTCTAGATCTTTCAAAAAGAAATTTTTATGTTGCTATGCAAACCAGGCTTCCACAGCTTTTTTCACCTCTTTGTTGGAAGAAAATTGACGATCTGAGGAAAGACATGATAGTCGGACGGAGCCAGTCAGTAACGTCGAATAATAATATCCAGTTATTGTTCCACTCTTATCCAGAAAATCAATCATGATTACTCCATGGTAATTTAAAAAATTGAAGCAAGAATTTTTTCAAGAGATTTTTGAACGCGAAACTTCTTAGGCTTTGGAGAACCAGAGTGTCTCCATTCCATCGGTAGTTGAGCATAAATCGAACGTGATGCTTTCACCTTTGCACGCTTCTAGTCAAGATTCACACATTTAGAGATCCATTTTGCATAAATGCTTTTCATGTATAAATCGACGTGAATTATGATGAGCTCGTTGATATGAAATATTCAGTGCCTCAGATATTCGTTTTAGCTCAATTCGAGGGTCTAAAAAATCATGAACTGCATCAACATTTTCGAGAACGGACACAGAATCTGGGTTTCCCGATCAGTGTTCATCTTCAATGGAAAGTTTAGCCCGTTTGAAGTTTGCAATCCAATTCCTGACACTCCTAATATGTAAATAAAGGATAAACTAAATTAGAGACAAAGGCGGATGCTATCGGTGAAAGAAAATAAATGACAATTAAATCCATTAATTAAATTGAGACGTGACAATAAAACATGATAAAAACAATTATTAGTTATTAGTTACTTAACTTAATTTTATAAGAATTACCTGAGTTGTATGACGCAGCTTATGTTACCCATTATATTCAGTTGTATAGAAGGCTGCATAAAGTCAGTACGTCGGTGGTTATACTAAAATACCGTTCAGATTTTTTCAGATTATATCACATAAATACACTTTTACAAGATAGATGTCATTAATAACTCAAGTACTCAAAACGCGCAACTTTTTAGTTCTTTCCTGGAGCTGAATATACATAATTATAAACTGGAATAACCCAAAATATTTTAGAATATTTATAAATAATAATAATGTGAATTGAATATGCATAAAATACTATTTGGAGTTATACAACCTCTCGTTCTCTATCGTAAATATACTACATAACACACAGGCGGCTATTTTTGTTTGGATGTAGGTAGGAAATGTTTGGGTTGAAACAACGTATTGTGAACCTTTTTTTCTGTTATATTTGTAAAAGAAACGCGTTAGGAAATTATAATATATTATAACATCTTTTTTCTTAAAAAACAAAAAGAATAGGCATGTATTATGTAATGAAAACAAATAAAATGTAACTTTTAAGTTTATGTATACAGGTGTAGAATTTATTTCTTTTTTATTATCTGCAGGTTGATGTGGGCTAGCATCTATAATCTGTTAGGCTTCACTATTTGCATGTTTACTTAGTTCTGCTTCTCCGCTTCATTACTTATAGTATGTTCAACATTTAAGAAATTAAAATTAAAATTCATTTTCAGGTGTTTGCTTGCCAAGTTTTCCTATCTGATGTATGTGCCCTTGCTATGAGACAACTATATCTCATTTTATCAAATAGCACACTTTACCAACACGTTTTGTAATTTCTTTTTGGATATTTGAAATTGTTTTAGCCTTGAAAATGTCTTTAAAGAAATAACCAGAAGTAGAACTATAAAAGGGAGTTCTACAGCTACAAGAACATGGAAATATTGATGACGACGATGAAGTTGGTGACCCTTTTCGGACTGTGGAAGAGAATAGCAAAACAGAAAATCTTACGGCTATTACAGACAAATTAGAAACAAAATAGACAAACAGAAGTGTTTTTGATTTCAGTAAAGAGGAATTACAGTGCTGTGAAGGTCTATCTCTCAACGTTTATGGTTTGCAAAATGATGCAACTGGTGATTGAGTCACTGGCAAAAGAAAATTGAAGTCCTGTTTGGACTATATCTGTGCAAGGGTGTTTAAATTCCACACGAATTTGCATATACTAGGAATTATTTAGGTTTATTTGTATTAAGGTAATTTAGGAAAGAAACTGACAATAATACAAATGTCTGTTTCAAAGTTCGTATTATTCTTGATGCTATTAGGAGCCGATGTGTTGACTTGAATCTTATCTCAAACTCAAATAAAAAACCTCTAGGAGCTGATACCGCAAAATAAATAGGTTTTCTAGTTCACTTTTCTTGTAAAGTGAGCTCTGACTGAAAAATGAACGTGGGCATATGTAAGAAGTCTACAGCAGCAATCAAGATATTATAATGATGAAGTGGTTTGATCGCCATGTATTGTTTCTCTGACTTCAACTTGTATCAAGATTGGGCAGTGTAACACTGTAGAGAAATAGGTAAAAACGCTGGGTGTAAAATCCAGTTTGACTTTAAGTATAAGTATAATATATACATCTTTATCTTTCTTACTACTTATAAAAGTTGTTTTAGATAATTTCATTTGAACTGTTAAGTATTTTTATGGTCTGTTAAAGATAAAATAATTTTTGAAAAATACATACATGTTATCTTTTGTTCATAAATTTATGTATTAGTATTGATTTCACCGTCCACTACATTTGTTGCTGATGTTGCTGTAATGAAAGTCATATAATCATATAAACTATATAATATTATATTATCCTTTGTTCTAACCGGATGTCTATATTAACAATATATTTGACTATATAGAAAAGTGTCATAGTTCTGATGAGAACTAATCAAATTTTGCTCTCCCAATTACCTTCTATCACTGAAAAAAATCGAAGTAGATCACGATTTAACCTTCAACTATTTGAAACGATTTCGAAACACTGATTGAGTCTTAAAAGATCGTCTATGAGGCAGAATGGAATTCAAATTTGCAGTGAAAACTAATTGCACAAGATAAAGTACGTGCATCGTTTAGCCTTGGTAAATAAAAAAGGAGCTGTATTTAATCGAATTAACGATGATTAACCTGTTTAGAAATATTTGTATATATATATAATTACATTACAAAAATAACAATTGCATTAGTATACATTCTAAATCTACGTTATAATAGAATCTAAAATCTAATACATGCGATAGCATTCAACCGTAAATTCTCAATGTAAAAGAGAGATAAGAAACATCGACCAAATCATCTAGGACCTTGAAGCGTTGCCGAAACCAATGTTATTGAATCTAGTCGGATATACTAGATTAGATAATCAACACGTAATATGCTTATGCAAAAATCTCTAGGAGGCATGGACGTGGGTTTTATTCGTACGTTCCCGTTGATATTATTTATAATGTATTAAATCTTAAAGCCAAATATACATATGGACAAGCGAAGACTTTGACCCAAATTCTCGAGTACAAAGTAGTACCAAGATCAGCGGCCGACCTCAATTTTGTAATTGACTATTATTCCGTGACTCAATACTCGCTCGAATATCTGCGATAATGTAAAGGATTTGGAGTAGAAAAAAGGTGCAAATCTATTAACGTGACGATAATCATTCAGATATGGAAGTAAGGCAGGTAAAAGTATTTCTACAGATACAATTATTATGATAAATTACGATTAAGCGAAACTATATTATGGAAATAAGTTTTAATATCAAAGCAAGTGAATTTAGAGATATCATTTTCAAAAATAGTAGAAATGTCGAGACGATTGTATTAAGATTATTTTAATTTAAACGAACAATCAAGCTCTAACAATTCTGTTTATGGATCGAACTCTAGAGTACTCCTTATCTAATGAACAATGAATTATCCTATGCCCGACGTCATTCACGTAATTTTTAATAATTTTAACAACCTCATTCCATCCAAAATCAACACCAAAAAATCGTGATTCAGAGCCTTATTGAAGTCGAGTATGGCTAAAAGTATAAAGTTATCATGGTCAGTAGTTTTAAGAATATCATTAGTCACCTGCATAAAGCTGTATCACAATTATAATTAAAGGGGAATAAAAACTAGACTGAATGTTCTATTTTCAGGTCTCTATATAGTGTTTAGGGAGTGTTTAAGTTGTGAGATTTAAGATTTCCGTCACATCTTTGCGATTCAATTGGTTTTGGAATATCGGTTATTCTACATCTGGTCATTGATATGCTGCACTTAGTATTAATCAGTGAAATATAGTAATAATTTTATTGGTCTATTGGTTTTTGATTTCTTGCTTTTAAATGGTTGCTACCAAGATTTAATAACGATATTTTATTCAATTTCTTTAGTCAGTATATGGAGCTGGTTCGTTGATTAAGGACTAATAGAACTAGATAGTAGAAGTGCGTTAAGTGGCAACTTAAAATATGTACTCCACAATAGGGAACGAAATTTTGCGTAAAAGTAATATCTGCTCAAGCAATCTCCCAACAGCTGTCTTGTCGAGGTTGCATATTCTGAAGGTTCTGTTTAGTAGCATCATTGTCAGTTGTGGTTATATTATGTACACTCGACACGACTTAGTCTTCGAACGGCCACAGTGTGTTGTCTTTGTCAGTACATCCCCTCCACATTCAATGTGACCGTTTCTTCGATAAGGGTAATAGCGTATTTTTCGTAATGTAACATTACGATTATCGAAGAAACGGTTACATTAAATATGGAGGGGATGGACTGACAAAGACAGCACACAGTGGCCGTTCGAAGACTAAGTCGTGTCGAGTGTACGAGGGCGGTTTAACGGAAGAGTGACAACACTTTCGCTACGGTGATTGTGTTGTTAACTGCCCCCATGCTTCTGATGTCTACTGTTGAAATTGCAAACAAATCCGTTATATAGGTTATCTATTATCCTCGATTAAAGAACACTATTTTCGTTGCTGTGTAAATATGGAGAAAAAAGAATTGCAGGTAAAACCGAGGAAGAGTTATGTAAATATTATCGTGAATGTGTTTCGTCTCATGGAATCATTTTTAATTGGTTTTCTGCTTTTAAAAGTATCCATATGATCATGGGTGATGGCCACAGCTTTTTTTTTGATTCCAGAGCTGTTATCTTGATTCATTATTTAAAAAAGGAAAAAACGATAACAGGCCAATATTATAGCGATTTTCTCACACGTTTTGATGCCAAATTGAAGAAAAAATGACTGCATTTCTTGAAGAGAGTGTTGTTCTATTATGATAATCATTCATCCGCCGTTGCTACAACAAAATTAAATTACAAATTGTTGCCTCATCTGCCATATTCGCTAGATCTGGCTCTCAGTGATTGCTTTTTATTTCCGAATTTAAAAAATGGCTTGATAGTAAAAGATTTTGCACAAATGAAGAAGTGATATCCAAGATGAATGTATATTTTGCAGAGTTTCCGAAAGATTACGTTTTCGATGGTTGGAAAAAAAATTGGAAACTCTCTGGTCTGAGTGGGTACACTTGCAAAGGAATTATGTCGAAAAATAAAACATATTTTATACAGTAAAACAAGCTTTTTATTGAAAAGTCATTCTTCCGTCAAACCATTCTCGCATCAGTGAGGAGAAAGACACATGCATATCTCACTTTACAAGTAATAAAATGTAATAAAAAGAAATACCTTATATTGAAATCTTCGAGGTTTAGAAAGGCATGAAAGAGAAGTGGTTTCAAATTAGAACAAACACATTGACCAAGGGGTATGCGCTTTACATTTTATGTTTAAGGTTGCGTGGATGTTGGGGAGTGGTGTTCCAACTAATTTGTTCTTTATTTATTTTTTAGTTAGTGATTGCTGCTCACTGAACAGAATTGCGATCAATCTAATTTGAATTTCCAGTTTGAATTAGAATTTGATTGGATCTTTTGATGTGTTAAAATTTAATTTAGTGCTTCTTACATTTAGTATACGCAAATTTAGCTAGCAACTGCCTATGATAGAGTATTTTTTTAATTTCTACAGTAGCACCAAATCTACCGACAGGGAACTATTTGGTTTCCTAAATTAATTTTCATATTACTTTTTTCGTTTATAAATTTTTATTTTATTTCGATTCTAAATTTAAATTCATCATGTCTGATATTAATTTAATTTTTACCAATTTTCCTCTTCAGCAATTTTATTTGATGTCAAACAATATATTTTATTATAAGTTCTAATAAATGTAGCTATTCGGAATTCATTTGTTTTATTTATACATTCTGACAAGAAAGAAACAAAGAATTAATTGATTACGACATAAAATAAAAAAAAGAAAATATTACAAGGTATCTTAGATGTTGGACGAGTTCCATGTACTAGCCGAAAAGGTCGAATTGATCATCTTTAAATCTAGCTTAAAACTGGAGCAGATTCTTATTAGTTAGATATAATGATTTTAAACTTTTGAGCGGTGAACATGATTTGCTTCACTCCTAGCGTTTATTAATTTGCAGATGTATTTCCTATGTATTTCAAGTTATCTTGTTAGATTTACATGATATGCATGTTAACCCTTTACTTGCGGAGATTAAAGCTGTTATTCTTCTGAATAAATTATAAGTATAAGTGACTTGCTATGTACATCTGCACCACATGCACCACATCTGCGTGTACCTAGCTACATATTTATATACACGTGTTAGTTACGAATCCTTACATGTCACTTTATGTGCATTCAGGCACGCCAACTTTTTGCGAGAAAAGTTTATTGTAATTAAAATTGATGCGGGTCTATAAGTGTACCATATATTACCTTCTTAACACTACTGTATTGGAAATTATCTCTACTTTACTATACATAGTGATGCCTAATTTAGGACTTCTGTTACACTATTTTAAAATTGTTTCATTTTCGTATCTATATGTAAGGAATAAATATGTTAATTTGTATCAATCTTTTTCTATATTCTTTTTTGTATCTATCGACGATCAATTATTTATCTAAAAAGCTAGTTTTAGTTAAAATTAATTTGTTTGAATATTAAGCCGCTTTGAATACAACGGCTAAGAATTATACGTTCGCATTATAAATATTAGAATGTCTAATTAGTATCAAAAATACAAAAAGACTTAACTGTAGCCAAAGAAAAATTGCTGACATAAAGTTTTGCATTAATAGTTATTTCTTCTTTTTATGTTGGCTATTGCCGTTTGTAAGGAGAAACCTACTTTGATATCGTTTTTCAATTTCTGCAATATCTTAATAGAATCCTTCTTCTTATTCATCAGTCATCTTTCCTAAATTAGCAGGAAAGAAACTAAATGTCATTGCAAAAAATGACCTCTGACCGACACTCAAAGACCAACAAAAATCATGCATATTATTTCCTTTTTAGAAAAGTTCATTATAACGACAACCACTTAATAACTATCTGGCAGTAGATTTTAAATGATTTACTAAAATCAATTAAATAATTGAAATGAAACTGAGAGGTACACTGATTTGTTTCTTGTATACACGTTTAATACACCCTTCCATCCTCCAAAACCAACCAAACCTCCCAACTCCTCAGAAGTTCCTCAACACTAGAAAAACCTTTCAGTTTCATTTTCACATTTGGGAAGAGCGCAAAGTCGCAGGGAGCAAGGTCTGGACTGTAAGGAGGGTGGTGAGGAAGTTTTAGTCATGTAGTGGACAAATATTCGTTGCAAGCTTTGGCGCGGTGAGCAGGAACGTTGTCATGACGGAGAAAACAAGTGATTATTTTTTACTTTAGCTGTAGGGTTTCCATCGATTCGATGACTTCAGACAGGCAGTGTTCTGCGTACCACCTTGCCATGACTATCTTTTGTGTGTCTAAAACGACACGCCCTTCAATTCCTGCTGATTTGAAAATTACAGCTTCTTTAGAGACAAGGGATATTTTGACAGCTATGGGAGTGTCCCTATCATCAAAAACTCAAACATTGTTTTGAGTATAATCAAGTTTCGTCACGTGTCATGATGTCACAGACAAGAAAGTTTCTTTACATGCAAATGATTATGCAAAACCGAACAAATTGCCGATGCATTTAGACCTGCGGTGTCCTTTACATGTTGGTAGGTCACTCGACTATATTCACTGAGTATTATCGACAGCGCAGTAATGTCTTTTTCCTCCGTAACCGACGTTCATGGCTTTTCCGCTCTTTCGCCGTCATTCAGAGCGAAATTTCCCCTTTGGAATTCTCTGTACCACCTGAATATAGCTGTACGATGTGAAAAACGTCGCCTATTGCAACAGTCATTTCTTCTAAGCACTAATCTACGTTTAAACCACGCACGAAGTTATATAGCAAAACCACCCGTATCTCATTTCGTAACCATCAGGCCATAGCAAGCACTTACCACTATTACTGCTAATGAATAAGTATGAACATGTCTCAACAGACAGCAACAAGTAACGTCCTGCGACTTAATGTAGCGTCATATTGCAATATATGCTCCAACTTATCGAAGCAGTAGCACGTCTAGTTTTTTCATTCGTTATAATTGCAATACGTCGTGGATTCTAAAAATCGAGTGAAGAGGGGAGTGCGATTTAAAACAATTTTCATGTTCCAGTTAAGTAATTAAGAAAGATTTATTAAAAAATTAACAATAAATACTGATAAACCTATCATGTTCTGATAAAACTGAATGCAATGCAATTCATTATACATATGTAAATACCCCAGAAGATATTATGTTCCATCCAGAAACACAGTGCCACAGCTTTTTTTGGATGTTGTGCATTTTTTTTTTAAGTAGATATATAGCTTCACCAAGGGTTAGCTAGTTTAGTTTAGTATGCTTCTTTGTTTTCGAGAAAAGATTTAATGAAATGACTGTATACAAAGCTAGACTTTGTCTAATAATGGTACAAATTTAAAAAATGGTTCAAAACATATGAATTATATATGTATATAACTATCAATATATCCCATTTCATTAACATATTTTTGCATTTACATAACATATCATAATTACAGTTTTATTTATGGAAACTGGTCCAAAACTGGCGTATGATTCACTTCACAACAAATTGGTCTACGCAACCTGTTTTCGCTGCATTTTTTGCAGAACAACCTTTTATAGTACTTTAACATTTGTTAAATTACTTTTATAAAACTTTTTGCTAAACGAATTTGTTCTATAATTGTTAATAAATCACTTCTATTCTGGTAGCTGATGTATTTTAGTTAAAAACCCATAGATTATTTTAATACAAGTTTTTCCACTTTTGTCAATCGTTATTAATAAAGGTTAGTAAAAGTTCTAGTTGAAGCTTCTTGACTGAAACTTCGAATATTGAAAAATACTAAATCTGCTCATATTAGTAGTTACGCCAAATCTTGAAAATTTATCTGCAGGTTGCCTGTATAATGGTCACAATATATTGAAATGGAAAGATTGCTATCTTGCTGTTTATATTGCTTATGAACATTATTTTAACATATTAGCATTAGCTAAAGAGAAAATTAAATGCAAAAACACTATCAGGAGTAGTTTTTACCATTGTAATACATTTTCATTCATTATAAATTAAATTATATATCTGTAGATGCCATTATTTACTGAAACTTTTGGGTCTAAACCCTAAACTATTAATTTTACATAGTCTGGTATATTACGATGTCCAGTATTTCTTTTTAGTGAAACCATGTAGGTCCCGATAAAAAAGCGATACGAATGAATTCCTTATTAAATGAACAATTAAGATTATCAAACAATATATGGCGTGTTATAACTCTCAATTACCCAGCATAAATATGACCATCATAATACCTAAACTAACTTTCTCTTCTCTTTAAAGTCAAGAACGTGGCATTGATATTATGAAAGTAATTTATTAATAATTGTAAAATTACTAAAACAGAATAGAACTTTAATAAAATTCATGTAAACAAGCGAATTTGTCATGTACTATGTTTTTGACATGTGATTAATAACATCAGAATAATGAATTTTGTGGTATTCACAAATTCGATGATTCCTAACTTTAAAATACCATCTGATTTTAAATTCAAATCAAAAATCTGTTCTTGTTGCTTCAAATCTTTTAGTATATTTTATGAGTCCTCGCAGAAGAGAGCAAGATTGAAATGAAGATTAATAGATATCGATTTGACGTAATGATCATGTACCTTGAAGAAATCGATATGGCTTTGACCTAAATAGCGTCGTCGAAAAGTAGTAGCAAGTTCAAATACTTATTAACGTGTAGCCGCCACCTGATGTAACTGTTTTAGGTGAGGTTAACTATCGATGCACGGTATACGGTGGTTTGCTGATTAAATGTATAGTCATGTAACGATTATTGTATTACTCAGAAAAACTTGTACAACAATGATGTGTGGCAAAAAATGTAAATTGTAAGGAATTTATAGAATTAAGGACTAAATTTAAAAGTAAGTTTATGGTAACAATTAGAGATACACTTTCTCTAATTTAAAACGCTTTAAAACATAGAAAATGTGTTCGTAATAATTTAATACGCACTGTTTTAACCTACTGTAATTTAGTTTTCGAAGAGTGGATATGCGTTCAATTGAAACGTTAACGTTAAAAAAATATATGAAGTAGATCTGTAAAAGCGAAGCTTAAAAGTCACGGCGTATTGTCAAGCACCATGAATATTCTTAATTATCAAATAGTACTATTAATGTCAACAATGTAATCAAGCAGTGAAATTAGAAAAGAAATAAATAATATAAACAGTTTGTTTCATAAGCCTTCAGAAATTGCTGTCCTCTTCTCCCTATCCATGGCATCGTTGATATATAAACACAGTATCGCTGATAAATCCTCAAACAAAACAAAACCAAAGGAGTAATGTTTGAATTTCTAGGATGCCACTCACCTGATCTGCCTTCTTCTATCCACCATTTGAAGTTAAGCTTTTATCTGACCAACCAAATGATCTTATTTTTTAAGTTTTCTAAATCATTAAGAGGGTGAAACACCCAATTATTAGCACTTTAAGAGTCCATCGCAGTTAAATTTGGTGTAATGTATTGGGAAAAGTAATTGTATACATTGGATTCCTGACATGAATAGAATTGTCATTAAGCAATATTTTTAGAAGCATAATTTCATCTTTGTTTTGTGTTTATGGAGCCAATTGTCCGATTTCCTGTTTTTGGTGAATATTTCTATTATTAGCATATCTTTCCCTAATACTGACATGCTTTTATCGAATTATTGGCACATTATTGGCTCCCAAAAAATATTAGCTACCAAAAAATGTTAGCTAGGTAGTAGGTTACGTATATTAATCTAGTGAAGATTTTTCTCTTTGTTTATGTAATTCCTTGCTTTGCCATTCATCTGAAGTTAAGACAAAAGACACTCTCTCTATTTGGCTAACGCCTTTTCGTTGTGGAGTTTTTGGTTTTATTAGGACGTTTTCTAACTTTACAGGTGTCAGGTATTCTTTTTGGATAGTTTCCATCATAATAAATTTGTCTTCAAAGATGGCATTATTATTATTTTCAAACATTGTTATACACACCTGTTCTGGTATCTTTGCGTCACTTTTGTCGATTACATTATTAGTTTCAGGTGCATTAACTAAGTTGTGCTGATGGATAGCATTTTGTACATTTAGATTTGATTTGCTTGTTAATTCTTGTTCGGCAATAATGGAAGCTGGTCCTCTAATGTCAAGTTGTGGAATATTCGACAACAATATTGGTAGATCCTCTATATTGAAATTCTGGTTGTTTAAATGGTCAGGTTGCCTTAATTGTCCTGTATAAATATTATCAACTGTTACTGCATCATATTTGAAAAAGTTAAAAATGCGTTTCAGGATTAAGTCACTCTCCAACAATAAGTTTTCGGCTTCATCCAATTCAGCCAGTTTCTCTCTCCTACAATGTTATAAAAAATTCTTTTGTGATAAGCTTTTCCTTGTTTTGCAATCGAGACACATATGTTTTATTATTTTCAGGTTTGGATTTCCCAATGCACTTCCTAACATCAATGGCTTCATAGTTCCATGGGCACAACCCTGTTGCTCTAAAGCCATTTATAATAGTACTGGGTTTTATGCCGTTATCGATAGCTCTCTTAAGCACCGGTACAAAATCAATTTTTGTAAGGGATGATAGAGGATTGTCTCTCCTCCATGTCAAGACACTTTCTTTCCAAGCTTGTTTAAGTGGTCTAAATGCCGTCACATCAGCTGGCTGCAGCACTCGTGTCGCATTTGGATTCTAGCGAAAAGGTGGGTTTGTGGCCATCTACAAACAACAAAATTGGAAACGCTTTTTTCGTTCTTAACAGATAGGGATGCAAAACATTACGTATATAGTCATAAAAAAGTTCAGCCTTCATCCAGCCTGTATCACTGAGACCTATACCCCAATCTCCTGGAACTTTTAATGTAATGTCTTTAGGGAGTCTTTTTTCGGAAATATAACCATTGGAGGAGTAACATCTCCATTTACAGCGAAAGTAAACAAGACGGTTAGTGCCGATTTTGCAGATGCATGGTCCATTTCATAAACATCTGTCTCGCCTTTTATTGTAATAACTTTTCGCTTTTCGGGCATAACTGAAAGTCGGTCTCGTCGCCATTAAACACACGACTTGGATCAGAAAGAATTTGGAAGTATCTGCTGTCTTTTAAATAGGTTTCGATATTTACAAAACAATGTCTAATATCTTGATCTGAGACTGCTGCACTTGCAGCTGTAACAGCCTTGGGAGTCCGTATGCTTAGTTTAGGATGGCGTTGTAAAAACAGTTGATACCATTTATTACCTGGAAAACCATCTTTGAACGGATTCTTGCTACTAGCTTTCTTGACGAAGTTTGCAACACTAAGTTATCACACATCACTACATCACTAATCACTATTCGCATCTCATCTGCCTGTTAGATCGTAGATGGAATAGCCGAAAAAACCTCCTTTATGGTCAGTAAGATTGCCAGATTCTATAAATTTTTTCGTTTGGGCATATTTGAAATACAGTAAATGAGCTACTCATTAAATCTTAAATGTGCTTCAGGGCAGATACGAAAGCAGATATGTCATTTGCATACAAAAAAAGTGAAGATTTAATACATGATACAATATCGTTTACCGGTGTGTAAGTATGAAGTATTACGTAGCATATTTTTGCATTTACATAACATATCATAATTACAGTTTTATTTATGGAAACTGGTCCAAAACTGGCGTATGATTCACTTCACAACAAATTGGTCTACGCAACCTGTTTTCGCTGCATTTTTGCAGAACAACCTTTTATAGTACTTTAACATTTGTTAAATTACTTTTATAAAACTTTTTGCTAAACGAATTTGTTCTATAATTGTTAATAAATCACTTCTATTCTGGTAGCTGATGTATTTTAGTTAAAAACCCATAGATTATTTTCATACAAGTTTTTTCCACTTTTGTCAATCGTTATTAATAAAGGTTAGTAAAAGTTCTAGTTTAAGCTTCTTGACTGAAACTTCGAATATTGAAAAATACTAAATCTGCTCATATTATAGTTACGCCAAATCTTGAAAATTTATCTGCAGGTTGCCTGTATAAATGGGTTACAATATATTGAAATGGAAAGATTGCTATCTTGCTGTTTATATTATGAATTATTTTAACATATTAGCATTAGCTAAAGAGAAAATTAAATGGAAAAACACTATCAGGAGTAGTTTTTACCATTGTAATACATTTTCATTCATTATAAATTAAATTATATATCTGTAGATGCCATTATTTACTGAAAGTTTTGGGTCTAAACCCTAAACTATTAATTTTACATATTCTGGTATATTACGATGTCCAGTATTTTTTTTAGTGAAACCATGTAGGTCCCGATAAAAAAGCGATACGAATGAATTCCTTTATTAAATGAACAATTAAGATTATCAAACAATATATGGCGTGTTATAACTCTCAATTACAGCATAAATATGACCATCATAATACCTAAACTAACTTTCTCTTCTCTTTAAAGTCAAGAACGTGGCATTGATATTATGAAAGTAATTTATTAATAATTGTAAAATTACTAAAACAGAATAGAACTTTAATAAAATTCATGTAAACAAGCGAATTTGTCATGTACTATGTTTTTGACATGTGATTAATAACATCAGAATAATGAATTTTGTGGTATTCATAAATTCGATGATTCCTAACTTTAAAATACCATCTGATTTTAAATTCAAATCAAAAATCTGTTCTTGTTGCTTCAAATCTTTTTTAGTATATTTTATGAGTCCTCGCAGAAGAGAGCAAGATTGAAATGAAGATTAATAGATATCGATTTGACGTAATGATCATGTACCTTGAAGAAATCGATATGGCTTTGACCTAAATAGCGTCGTCGAAAAGTAGTAGCAAGTTCAAATACTTATTAACGTGTAGCCGCCACCTGATGTAACTGTTTTAGGTGAGGTTAACTATCGATGCACGGTATACGGTGGTTTGCTGATTAAATGTATAGTCATGTAACGATTATTGTATTACTCAGAAAAACTTGTATAACAATGATGTGTGGCAAAAAATGTAAATTGTAAGGAATTTATAGAATTAAGGACTAAATTTAAAAGTAAGTTTATGGTAACAATTAGAGATACACTTTCTCTAATTTAAAACGCTTTAAAACATAGAAAATGTGTTCGTAATAATTTAATACGCACTGTTTTAACCTACTGTAATTTAGTTTTCGAAGAGTGGATATGCGTTCAATTGAAACGTTAACGTTAAAAAAAATATATGAAGTAGATCTGTAAAAGCGAAGCTTAAAAGTCACGGCGTATTGTCAAGCACCATGAATATTCTTAATTATCAAATAGTACTATTAATGTCAACAATGTAATCAAACAGTGAAATTAGAAAAGAAATAAATAATATAAACAGTTTGTTTCATAAGCCTTCAGAAATTGCTGTCCTCTTCTCCCTATCCATGGCATCGTTGATATATAAACACAGTATCGCTGATAAATCCTCAAACAAAAACAAAACCAAAGGAGTAATGTTTGAATTTCTAGGATGCCACTCACCTGATCTGCCTTCTTCTATCCACCATTTGAAGTTAAGCTTTTTATCTGACCAACCAAATGATCTTATTTTTTAAGTTTTCTAAATCATTAAGAGGGTGAAACACCCAATTATTAGCACTTTAAGAGTCCATCGCAGTTAAATTTGGTGTAATGTATTGGGAAAAGTAATTGTATACATTGGATTCCTGACATGAATAGAATTGTCATTAAGCAATATTTTTAGAAGCATAATTTCATCTTTGTTTTGTGTTTATGGAGCCAATTGTCCGATTTCCTGTTTTTGGTGAATATTTCTATTATTAGCATATCTTTCCCTAATACTGACATGCTTTTATCGAATTATTGGCACATTATTGGCTCCCAAAAATATTAGCTACCAAAAAATGTTAGCTAGGTAGTAGGTTACGTATATTAATCTAGTGAAGATTTTTCTCTTTGTTTATGCAATTCCTTGCTTTGCCATTCATCTGAAGTTAAGACAAAAGACACACTCTCTATTTGCCTAACGCCTTTTCGTTGTGGAGTTTTTGGTTTTATTAGGACGTTTTCTAACTTTACAGGTGTCAGGTATTCTTTTTGGAGAGTTTCCATCATAATAAATTTGTCTTCAAAGACGGCATTATTACTATTTTCAGACATTGTTATACACTCCTGTTCTGGTATCTTTGCGTCACTTTTTAACATTATTAGTTTCAGGTGATTTGATTGATGCATTTTGTACATTTAGATTTGATTTGTTTTATAATTCTTGTTCGGCAATAATAGAAGCTGGTCCTCTAATGTCAAAATGTGGAATATTCGACAACAATATCGGTATATCCTCTATATTGAAATTCTTGTTGTGTAAATGGTCAGGTTGCCTTAATTGTCCTGTATAAATATTATCAACTGTTACTTCTGCATCATATTTGAAAAAGTTAAAAATGCGTTTCAGGATTAAGTCACTCTTCAACAATAAGTTTTCGGCTTCATCCAATTCAGCCAGTTTTTTCTCTCCTACAATGTTATAAAAAAATTCTTTTGTGATAAGCTTTTCCTTGTTTTGCAATCGAGACACATATGTTTTATTATTTTCAGGTTTGGATTTCCCAATGCACTTCCTAACATCAATGGCTTAATAGTTCCATGGGCACAACCCTGTTGCTCTAAAGCCATTTATAATAGTACTGGGTTTTATGCCGTTATCGATAGCTCTCTTAAGCACCGGTACAAAATCAATTTTTGTAAGGGATGATAGAGGATTGTCTCTCCTCCATGTCAAGACACTTTCTTTCCAAGCTTGTTTAAGTGGTCTAAATGCCGTCACATCAGCTGGCTGCAGCACTCGTGTCGCATTTGGATTCTAGCGAAAGGTGGGTTTTGTGGCCATCTACAAACAACAAAATTGGAAACGCTTTTTTCGTTCTTAACAGATAGGGATGCAAAACATTACGTATATAGTCATAAAAAAGTTCAGCCTTCATCCAGCCTGTATCACTGAGACCTATACCCCAATCTCCTGGAACTTTTAATGTAATGTCTTTAGGGAGTCTTTTTTTCGGAAATATAACCATTGGAGGAGTAACATCTCCATTTACAGCGAAAGTAAACAAGACGGTTAGTGCCGATTTTGCAGATGCATGGTCCATTTCATAAACATCTGTCTCGCCTTTTATTGTAATAACTTTTCCGCTTTTCGGGCATAACTGAAAGTCGGTCTCGTCGCCATTAAACACACGACTTGGATCAGAAAGAATTTGGAAGTATCTGCTGTCTTTTAAATAGGTTTCGATATTTACAAAACAATGTCTAATATCTTGATCTGAGACTGCTGCACTTGCAGCTGTAACAGCCTTGGGAGTCCGTATGCTTAGTTTAGGATGGCGTTGTAAAAACAGTTGATACCATTTATTACCTGGAAAACCATCTTTGAACGGATTCTTGCTACTAGCTTTCTTGACGAAGTTTGCAACACTAAGTTATCACACATCACTACATCACTAATCACTATTCGCATCTCATCTGCCTGTTAGATCGTAGATGGAATAGCCGGAAAAACCTCCTTTATGGTCAGTAAGATTGCCAGATTCTATAAATTTTTTCGTTTGGGCATATTTGAAATACAGTAAATGAGCTACTCATTAAATCTTAAATGTGCTTCAGGGCAGATACGAAAGCAGATATGTCATTTGCATACAAAAAACGAAGATTTAATACATGATACAATATCGTTTACCAGGTGTGTAAGTATGAAACCGGAATTTGCCCATAGGTGGCGCTAGATGTCGATGCAGTTACCGACAGCAGTGTCTTGTTATTGTATTGATATCCGACAAAGATTTCCAACTCACAATAACACGAGTTTCATTCAGTAGCATTAGTTTATTAGAGATAAACATGTCAAGTTTTGTGCCAACAAATTACGATTTGCGGACAGCACTACTTTTCTATTTTCATCTGAAGAAAACCGCAGCCGAATCGCATCGAATGCTTCTGGAGGCGTTTGGTGAGCATGCTCTCGGTAAAACACAGTGTTTCGAGTGGTTCAAACGGTTCAAAAGTGGCGATTTTGACGTGAGGAACGAAGAATGTGGAAGACCACCGAAAAAGTTTGAAGACGCTGACCTGCAAGCCTTGTTGGACGAAGACGACGCTCAAACACAACAAAAACTGGCGGATCAGTTAAAGGTGACCCGAGAAGCCATCTCCCTTCGGTTGAAAGCCATGGGAAAGATACAAAAGGTGGGGAAATGGGTTCCACATGAACTCAACGAAAGACAGCAGGAAAACCGCAAAACATCATGCGAAATGCTGCTCGCCAGATTCAAAAGAAAGTCCATCGAATTGTGACTGGCGATGAAAAGTGGATATATTTCGAGAATCATAAGCACAAAAAGTCATGGGTTACTCCGGGTGAACCATCAACATCGACGGCAAGACCAAACCGCTACGGACGAAAGACATTGCTGTGTGTTTGGTGGGATCAGAAGGGCGTAATCTACTACGAGCTGCTGAAAACTGGGGAAACTGTCAATACTCAACGCTACCGACAACAAATGACCGATTTGGATCGAGTTTTGCGTGAAAAACGACCAGAATACCAACAAAGACAACACAAGGTGACTTTGCTGCATGACAATGCACCAGCACACAAAGCAAAACAGGTCCAGGAAACGATAGTTTCTTGGGAGATTCTTCAGCACGCGCCTTACTCACCGGACCTTGCCCCATCCGATTATTACTTGTTTGCATCGATGGGACACGCACTTGCTGAGCAGCGCTTTACTGCTTACGAAGATGTACGAAAATGGCTCGATGACTGGTTTGCCTCAAAAGAGCAACAGTTCTTTTGGCGCGGAATCCACAAATTGCCAGAAAGATGGGGAAAATGTATAGATAGCGACGGACAATACTTTGAATAAGTTACTTTGTATCATATCATTACAATAAACGTGTTTTTTCTGTACGAAAATTCCGGTTTCATACTTACACATCTTGTATGAACGACAGAAAGAGAATAGGACTAAGAATGGAACCATGCAGGACATGCAAACAAGACGTGAAATTCTCCACACATCCATTAGTTAACTTAAACGTATCTTAACAAACTGCAAGATAATGAAACCATTCCGTTACCACATCCCTCGCACCACAGCCCACAAGTTTATTCAGGAGGAAAATTAGTAGGATGACAGAAAACATCAGCTATGCAGTTCTCACTATCCAAAGCTTGTACGACCTGGTCAATGAAACAGGGAATGGGCTGATATCGTAGAATAATTATAGCTGAGACCATGCTGTCTAGAACTAACTATGTTGTTGTCTTCTAAATATTTTTGTGATCTACAAAGCATGGTATACTTAAATATTTTTGAAAAGCTCGATGTTAAGGAAATTGGAAACAGTTGGATATATTACAGAAATAATTTCTTTGGTAAATCGAGCAGATTGTTGACACTGTCGAAGACATGTTAATTAGTTCAATTAAGGGTTTGACGAACTTTCCGCAACAACAAACGGATTGGGCACAAGTAGGTATACATGTTTGGGTTAAGTCTGTTTCCCAAAGCCCGAGAATTGTTTGTAACACATTGCACACATTTGCAACATTTAATATGTACTCCTAGAGCTCCAATGTAAGAGGCATTTTACTGGAATGTCGTCAATTGAAAGTTATAGCTAATTCTCGAACCTTTTCACAATTATCCCCAATTAAGGCAATTTCATTTCTTACTTTTTCTCTTAAATTGTATGCTATTAGCTAAAAATTCAACAGGAAATATCCGGTGAACTATGGAATACATCATTATATACTGTTTATTGGTTGCAGAAATATTTATGGTAATTTTATATGTTTGCAATGTGGATTCTTTGAACTAAAAAAAAAGATAAACTGCTTGAGTAGTTTACATATTGACATGAAATAACATGCAACAAAGTAACTAACATTTCTCGAAAAACAGGTAGGAATTTTTTTAATTTTGTTCGGGAATGATTTTTCAGGAAATCTAAAAAAGAAAAATTAAGCACATCACATACCTTTCAAGTAACTTTTCCACATCAACTTCTCAGCAATGTACAACTTTTAATCAGCCCATAACTTTCTCAATTTAAATAATTCGATAGAATGTAGCGAAAACCTTAGGTTTCTTTATCCAAATTCCGCCGTGAAATTTTCGAAGTTTCGAAAAAAAAAAAAAACGTGGTTTAGTACAGCGAAATTTTGCGCCTATCGCGGTGTAAAGGATGGAGATCGAACGACAGACGAAGATGAAGCGAACGAGAGAGATGAAAGATGCGAGTGGTAGAGAGAAAGAGAGGAGAGAGTGCCTCTACTAGTACACACAGTGATGTGTTTGTGTTAAACCGCGTACGTATGTTTGTAATAAAGGCGGTGTCGTTCACCCCGTTGAGGTTGAAGTCCGCTCTAGCCTCAACTCAGCTGTTCCAAGCGACCTCTTCGAAGACGCGCGCGTAACTCTTGGCAACGGTATAGAAGAGTATTAGCTAGACCAAGATGAACATCATATTTTCATTGCTTGTTCGCTTATGTTGCTTATAGATGTAATACTTGTACTTACACTGACGACCATAAGTTTGATTGCATTGACTGATGTAAAAATAACTTCGTAGGTAGTAAATGAAAGTGAAGGCATCGTCATGCGAGTTTTTTTTTTATTATTATTCTTAGAATGAGAACGAATCAGAGGACGAATAAAACTTTATTTTAGATGCTCATATAATTTATTTTAATACTCTTTCTTTTTAAAATATTTTTTGACAAAATTATTTCGTTAATCCGTATAATAGAAGGCAATATAATTTGTGTTGGTGGTCTTTTAGAATTTAAAATTCCATGCACGACGTTTTTCAATGCAGTAAAAATGATAAGTGCTTCTGATAGCTCATGTTAATATCCCATGTTAATTGATATCAAAACACATGACCGTGTGGTTCTGCGAATTCTAATAATTAAAGGAGTTTTGATCAAACCATGAGCACCAGGGATGCTTTCTATTTCATTACACCCATTAACTATCCAATTTGCATTTAGAAAAAAGATGGCTTCAGGAAAAAATGAACTCACTAAGTCACAAGCCTTAATTCATTTTTTTTCCTGAAGCCATCTTTTCTAAATGCAAATTGGATAGTTAATGGGTGTAATGAAATAGAAAGCATCCCTGGTGCTCATGGTTTGATCAAAACTCCTTTAATTATTAGAATACATACATTACCAGTGATATCTTGCTTAGAATTACAAATAATTAGTGGTCCAAATACGTACCTCATCGGTAAGTTTTCCTGGGGGTAAATTAATTCGATTAGGTTATTTACCAATAAAACCCACACATTTATTAAAAACTGATGTGGGAAATGGTCTGCGTGTATTTCTATTATATTATTGAGAAATTTGCTTCATGTGTAAAAAGGAATCTTTGCCAAAGTTAGAAAAATATCTAGAAAGCCATGTTGAGCACATTTGTATTCAATTGTACGGAACATGACAAATTTTTACTGGAAAGCTCGTACATAAAATGCATGACGTACTATACGATGGCTGTCACTAACGTCCTCTTACCATTTGATATGAAAGCATATCATAACTATGTATTTACAGAATGTTGTATTGGTTTCATTGAAAAACATTTATCAACGGTTGCCCAATATTGTGAGAGCTCGCTTTGCTACGGAGTTCAATTCTCCGAGGGGTTGGTAACACACACACGTACAAATTACATAGCAAGGATTGCAGCTTAGTAGTAGTCAGACAAGCAATACAGCTTAAGAAGCTGCTGCAACTAACACTCACCAAACAAAGGGCAACATATTTTTAAACCAAAAATTAATCTTCGTTTGAAGCTCTTCCCTATGCTTAGTAAACACCAGATTTATATGATTTTTGTAAATAAGCAATAAGTTAATGAATTTGAGGAATCGGAGCTAGAATTATTAGTAAAAGCGAAAACAAAGAGGGACGGTAAGGGAATTATGCAGATGGAATTTGAGAACATATGAATCTGGAGTGGATTATAGGAAATGAAAACAGCACGCGTCGGAATAGGTTGCTTATTGCATCAGAATATCAAAGAAAGAATATGTAAATCTGATTCTGTGTCTGTATAGTAATGGTACTAGCAGGAGATACATATGAATGGCACAGCGGGAATATCCATGTAGGTATGTATACTCAGTAATAGGAGAGCATGGAGAGGATAAAATAACAACGTTAGGAGGGTTATAGATTTCTGTATGATATACGATGTGGTGATGATAAATAATTCGTTTTATAATAAAAAAATATAAAGATATACACGAGCCAATTATATTTTAGTAAACAAAGGATGAACATACTGGCTACAGGTTTGAAACTAGAATAGCAAAATAACAGAACAATTTGCAGGATTAGTGAATAGAGAAAATATAAAGAGGAGGTAGAAGCAAAGATGGGAAATGCGTAGAAACATTATAGTACATGCTATTAAAATAATATGCACCACTAAAAGACGAAATTGTAGACAAGATGACATGATGAAGGGGAAATAATGGGTAGATACAAAGTGTGCTTGCAATAATTGCTTGAGGTAGAAGAAGAAATAGGGAGGGAGAAAATACATAATAGAATAAACAAAAAAAGAGAAAATTGAAGAACAAAACAATTCAAAAAAGCCATAAAGCGGTAATGTAAGGTACCAGGTAGTTTAC
This sequence comes from Holotrichia oblita, assembly GCA_023690525.1. Lineage (NCBI taxonomy): Eukaryota > Metazoa > Arthropoda > Insecta > Coleoptera > Scarabaeidae > Holotrichia > Holotrichia oblita. The sequence continues at coordinate 74,867,400 of CM043021.1, read as the reverse complement.
AAGGAGGAATAAAAAGCTTATCGAACTAATGAAGAAAATATGATAACGGAATAGAACACCCAAAGCGTTGGAAATGACCTTAATAGTACCAGTATACGACGGGTCGATGGCCGCAGGTCTTAAGCGGCTGACTATCGTTGTGGCAGGACGATAGGAGCCGGGTTTCAATTCTCTCGAGGGACGGTGACATTTTTTCCGATAGTTGAAATCCGGATCGACTTACCACTCGATGTTGGGAGCAAAGTGATTAACAGCGCGGCATTATAAAAGGCGATATGATGCTGTTACAAAGCCAATTGAACACAATTTACACACACAAAACTACACAGCCAGACTTGTGCTGATAGCCTGACAAGTAATACAGCTTACGGAGTCACTGCAACTAAGCACTCACCACACAAAAAAAAATATATAAAAGAAGGTTGCAAAGACTGTAATTGTTATGGACTAACTCTGCTCGATACAATCATGAAATTATTACAGGATGGATTTCGTAAGCGAAGACATACATGATCATACATTCATTATTAAAAGGCATAATAAATATAAATCTAGAAATAATCCAAAGTATGTAGCTTTTACAAACTTAGAGAAAGCAGTGGATAAAACGTCGAGAAATAAATTATTAGAATTCTTGGAAAAGAAATCTGTAAAATTTGATATGAAAGCGGTAGTTTGACAAAGAAGAAGTCTAAATTCTTTACTGTCCTTTTTATTTTTGAACAGATCGGGCTTAATAAGAAAATTAAGAGAGAAATTAGGCAACAGTTTGAACAGATCAGAAGTTATGTGAGATACAAGATTTGTCAAACTTAATAAGATAAAATTAAGAGAGCTAATAAGTTATCCTTTAGAGAGCTAAAAGTTATCCTTTTCAGAGAAGGAGCAAAATATAAGCAAAGAAGAAGTACCCAAAAATCAAACAAAAATAAAAAAAGAAAGAACATGAAATAAAACTATTACAAAAGGGATTGATGTAATTACTGTAGTCAAGTTAAAAAAGTATGGAATACAAAAGCGTAAAATAACTAAAGAGAGGAAGGTCAAAACAAAGCTGGGATAGCATAATGGAAGAGGTTCTGACAAAAAATATAAAGACATATACATATACATAGAAGCAAATAAGCACAAGTGAAAAGAGAATTAAAAATAAAATTAAAGATTAAGAAAGCAAAGTAGATTTTTAAAACTTACACCATTGCACCATATCTTGGGTTAAAAGGAAAATAATTAAATATATTATCTCTCGTTTGAAACCATTTTCAGAAGAAAAGTTATACAAGCGGGTCTTTCTAAACCTTTTACTATTTTGTATAAGAACGCTTTCCAATCAGTAACTTATTCTGGAAAGTATGAAATGCAAATTTTGAGTTATTAGTGTTTTGGAGCCGAAAACGGTTGGACATCGAAGTTTGGAAATCTTTCTGTTCTAAACGAATAGGACCATGAGCATTGTAATGACGAATTGCTACTTACTGTCGCTTATTAACTAATAAAACCTGATGCTGAAAATTAGCCATGGCAATTGCAGCCATTGACCCTTACAGCTTTCCAATCACGCTATGGTTGCTAATGAAACTTACTAATAAACATTTTTTTTGTCCGTTTACTATTTCTTCTAACCTATTAACGTTGTATTGTGGTTTTCAGAAAATATATAACAATTTTTAGCACCAGTGCAGCATAATCTAAGAAATAATTAAGAAATATATCTATGTCCTTTTTGTATAAAGCTTTCATAGTGATTGATATTTGTTAAATTTCAAATCAACAAGAAATTTTTGCATCAATTTCCAAAAGTTTGTTATAGGTGATTTGTATAGAATAATGGACAATATAAAAGCACTTCTTAATGAAAAACAACTCCAAGAACTTGTTGAATGTGGGAGGGTGAAAGATTTTGTTTACGGACGAAAATTTTCGTGTTTCGAATTATAATGGTGATTCAGACGTAGAAGCAACCAATCAGTACCCAGCGCTCCTTTAACATCGCATACGTCCATTACATTTGATTAGTTTCCTAAAAATTATATAAGTGAAGACTTCAAGAACATTCCAGTCAGAAGATATTTAAGGATCAGGTGAGAAGTATCGCAGAGCACATTTATTTCGTTTTCCAGTAGTAGACAAGATGTAAGAGACTCTAAATACATACATCCATACATATAAACACCTCTCGAAAGGTTCTCTTTCTAAGCTGAATTACAGTGGCAGCATATTCAGTTTACGGAAATTGTCAGAAGACATAGATTAGATTCAGCACTAAATAGAGTTTCCCAACGAATATAGACAGTATGTGAGATTGATTTCAAAGTGGAAGAGTCCTGAAACAATATATGACAATGAAGCCTATCAAAAGATGTCCCAAGATGTGAGTAATACCATGTGCCGCTACAGTTTGTCTTCCGGGTTTTTATATCCGTGGAGGCAAAACTGCCAACTTCAATGCCAATTTTAAATTAAAAATTAAGAGTGATTTTCAATTTAGAACTAATTAATATATCACTAAAGGGAAAATGCTATCACTCTAGACAGGAAGGCAACTTAAACAAAACAATATACCGAAAACGATATCTTTAATTTTAATAAGGACTTAATACGAAATACATATGAATGACACTGTATATACATGTCATGCGTAATATTCTCTCTTCAATGTTCTCTGTCCGTTTTATTTGGTTTCTGCACAGTGCGAGTTGTTTGCCGTATTTTTTTCTTTCTCTTCTCATTAGAGACATCGTGCTTTCTTTTCTCCATTTATTTTTGCCAAGTCATTTCGGATTATCTCGTGCAATCGAGCGTGCTTCAGTAAAAGACTATTTTAAGACGTACGCGGCCGCTAGAGAGCAACATGTTATGTCATCAGATTCCGGTATAGCAATTTTGTATCGCGCGAAATAATCGTAGAATCAGCAGGAAGACTGGAAGAAAATGTATTTGGGGTGAAAGTTCTTCGTTGCAAATCCAATAGAATTGAAATTGGTGAATAAGCAGTTTATATTCATGTTTGTTTTCCACATTTAGTTGGCAGAATCTCATATTTCAGTTAAAACTATATGTTTTGGATGTAATATTGTTTAAATATTCTGAAATTTTTATTGATGTATTGCGAATGGTTTAATGTTATTTATTCTTATAAAATCGTACCATTCGTCAGTGGCAACACTACATGTTAAACTACATAATAAAAAACGAAGGCTGGAATTATTTTGTTTCTGATGCACTTGCTTCATCTTTTCATATCATTATTAAGTACATACATCAAATTACAACATCTTTTATTGCGCAACGCATTCGATTGGATTTCTTTCAGAGATTACATACAAGGATCATCGTTAGGAAAGATAAGTTTGGCTTTGACATAACCTTGCCCAAGCTGTCGAAGAAAACACAACTTGATCGAAGTGTATATCATCCTAGCGGGCGCGTGTTTCGTTTGTTTGTTGTTATTGCGAAAATAAAACGTGCTGCGGGTTCCTCTCATATTTCAACGCGATATATTTTTCTGTTGATATTGACTGTTTGATTTGGTGTCTTCGGGAAAGTAAATTATAACCTTTATTTTAAAAAATTATAATAAATTGTTGGTATATTATTTTTTATTTCAAATATACATACATATATATGTATAGGTATTCATTATATCAATTTATCGTTGCTAAGCTGTAGCAATTCTGTTCAAGGACTAGAAAAAAACACATGACAAACAACAGTATCGAAATTAACGCCTACGATTACAAATATACGTATACTTTTGGGATTCATTCATTCGGTTTTGTTACTTATCTGTTAGTGGTTTAATATTTGTAGCCTTGATCGAATTAGTTTACGAAAGATAGCAGAAGTATATAGACTGGCTTAAATTGCTATACAATGTATGCTTTAAGTAAGCAATATTTCGTTTGCGGGTCTAATACTGTTAATTAAGAAACTTCAATCTGATTCTTTCCTCGCAATTTGACCAGTTAAGAGAATCAATCTGAAGACATAAATAAAATAAGTAGTAGATTGGCTCTTCACATTGTAGGGTTTGTTAAACGCTGCACATGCAAACCTAAAGGCTAATAGCTGAACAACAACAATTTTGAGCAATATCCAATACGTACTAAAGTTATGCTACGATTTGTTCCTGGGAGTCCAAACTGGTACAGCTAAAAATTGAATTGATAGTGTAACGTCTAGTGACAAATGCTAGGCAAGTTTTCATTCTTCAATTGGTTCGTAAACCTTCAAATAACGGTCTCGGCATTCCGAATACTAACTTTTAGACCACTTCCTGATCAATTGCATTCCATTCTTGCAATATTGTCATTTAAGTCATTCATTGTTTTTTATGTCGTGTTTGCGAATCCTCCTTGCGATCTCATGCTCGGTAGGGCGCGATTGTGAAGGTGTATGATGGTGCTGTTACACTTTAACTATTAAAATAGTATTAACGCTTGACACTCCAAATAATCTTCGTTCGTAAAATAACAATAGAATATAAGAAATACAAAATAAAATGATAAGTAAGACTACTTACACAATTGAAGTTTTATACTAAATAATTAAAATTATTCGACGTTGTAATTTTGATGAATAGATACATTATAAAATTATTAAAACACAGCTGTGTAAATTTTAAAACCATACTTAAATGCAAAGACGTTGTGTAGAGGCTTTGCCAGAGTAAAGATATTAAAAACAATATTCAATAACATCCAAAAAACAGTTCCGTGTAGAGATTTAAAAGGAAACAAGTTACAGTCAATTGTAAAAAGAAAAATGCAAGTATAAATACAATCAAGTATCGAAAGCGAATGGCAAATTTTAAATTGAATGAAATTACAAAAGGAGAATAAAGGTGAATCAGAATAAATGGCACTTATGTTCTCAACATCCTTCCTAAAATTGATTGAAGTAATAGTCTTCTGTATAAAGCACATTTCCAAGAAATTACGTTTTAGTTTATTACGTTCAAAATCCAAGACCACAACATTGTCAAAATCAAAAGTGTAGTCCATCTCTTCAGTATGTACGCAAAGGGCGGTGGATGCACGATTAAGTCTAAGGTCGCTTTTGTGGTTGGAGATGCGGCTAATAAGTCTCTGCCCGGTTTGATCTATGTAACAACCCTCACAGTCAAGACAGTTGATTCTATAAATAAGGTTAGATTGTTGTAGCATGGGCGACTTGTCTTTGAGTTGAGAAAAAAATCTTTGAATTTTCTTGATGAGGTATGTACAAATTTGTATGCTTTTATAGTGTCGAAACAGATTCACAATTTTGTCAGTGAGACCAGGAATCTATTGTAATTTTCTGTAAATATTAATGTTAAGGTCGTGGTTATTGTTATCGCTAATAGATATATTATTGGAAATAGGATTAGTGAGTTGCATGTTCGGAGGGGTAGATTTAGTCTCTCGAAAGAGAACTTTGTCAAGGAGAGATCTAGGATAGGAATTAGATTTAAGTATGTTTTAGACGGTGGATATTGTTAGAGTGAAAATCGGGGTGTGAAATATTGAGAATTCTGTATTTAAGAGCAAGAATCAAATTAATTTTGTATTTTAAAGGGTGGTTTGGTTAATTTAAATATTAACCATTCCTTTGTGTGTTGTGTAGTATGTTTCGGGTAATTTTTATGTTGAAGATGAATCGCTCAGTGTAATTTACATTTTTGGGAATTTGCATGTAAGTTGTCACGCAAAATACACATTCTACTTCTAATCACACAAGTATGTTCCGACACCATCTAAATTTTTCTAATTTTTTACTAACTAAAGGGTTTAAGAAGTTTTCATTATAGATGGTATATAGTTGTGTAATGCTATGCGAGATGACCCTCCACTTGGAGTTGTATTTATTTCAGATGCGTCAAAACGATTCTTTAGGTAATAAGAGAAGCGTTAAAGCACAAACAAGATGCACGAAATTAATTTTTCGTACTGTATTTACCAGTGTCTTTTTTTGGTGGTAACCGTAAATATTCTTTTGCTTTTGTATTCCGATTGCAAAAGCGTGTACTTACACCGAAGCTGGCAAGCTGACAAGTATGACCAAACTAATTATGGCAATCCTTTCGACCTGCACCCAAAGACTTTTCTATTTCTTATTTTATTTTGAAGCTAAATTGTTTTACTTGTGTATTATTAAGTTTGTAAAAAGACTTAGCAACCTATTCCATTATTACCTGTTTACAAGAACTTTATCATTCTGTTTGCTTATCTAGCAATATGCTTGTGCATGCATCATGCTTTCTTTCTTATTTCTTTATACTGTCTAGAAGGATAACTTATAGTTTTCATTTGTTTTGAGCTCGTAAATAAATGTATACAGTTTTTTCAATTCATTAGTTGATTGTTATTGGCGAAATGGTATTTTACTATCTTTATAGCGATTTGCGACAATAACGATATTTTAAACGTGCTATTGATAGAAAATACTTTTTATAACCAAATTATGTAAAATAAGTCAATTTACTTGTTTCAAATGTCGGGTCGATGGCCGCAGTGGTTAGGCGGCTGACTATTGTTGTGAGAGGACGATAGGTGCCGGGGTTCAATTCTCTGGAGGGACGGTGACATTTTTTCAGAGGATTTAATCCCGGATCTACTTGCCATTCGCTGTTGGGAGCAAAGTGATTAACAGCGCGGCATCATAAAAGGCGATATGATGCTGTCACAAAGCCATTTAAACACAACTTATACACACTAAACTACACCGCAAGAGTTGCAGTGATAGCCAGACAAGTGATACAGCTTACGGAGTAACTGCAACTAAGCACCCACCACACATTAAAAAAAAAAATAATAGTGAAATCTGATCAATGATATATCTTCTTATATATGGGAAGATGAATCTTAAAAAATCTATTTACAAATGATTTTAAATTAATAGATTAAGTTTTAGGGTACATAACGTCACTGCATTGGTAAAATAGGGTGTGAAATCGAGTCTGAAGGATCCTAAGTAATTTTCGAGTGCAATGATGGTCTTGAAATGGTTCGGAATGTTGCAGGAAATGATAGCGATTCCTACGATAATGGAAAGAACAAGCTTTAATATTGCTAATTTATGATATGTTTTTTTTTAATTTTATGTCGGACAGGGTTACAGTTTTCTGTGAAGTTAGACTTACTATTTTATTTTTTGAAAACAATACTTCATAGATGGGTAGGTACTATTACGATTATTGTAGTCTTTTTCGAAAATTTTCCATTGCTCATCGTAGCATTTCCGGTGTAATACGTGCAACTTTTTTTTAATTCTTAGTTGTAGCTCTTCCAACGTTTGCAGTCGCTCAATGTACAACCTGCTCTTGAGCCAACCCCCAGGAAAACCGTAGCATGTGTACAAATAAGGCGATCCAGCTGGCCAAAAACAATGTCTCCATTTTTGGATATATGTTTTATTAAAACGTATTTCTGGAACTGCGTAATTTCTTGAAATTGAACCAATTCTTGCCTAGAAAATGTTGTAACCAAACTGCAATAACATTTGTAGCAATTCCTCGATGGTCTTCACAAAATAATAGTCCAATAATACCAGATGATGAAAGAGCGTACCATATTGTCACCATAGGACTATGTAAGGGTGTCTCATGTAACTCAAACGGGTTTTCTTTAATTCTTGGACAATTTAAATTTTACAAGGGTGAAAAGTGAAGTCTTTATGTAAGATTCGATGCATCGGTGGTTCACTGATTCAATCTTAATGGATGTTTAATCGCAGAACGGTTAGGACTATGTGTTATGGTAGTTCAAACTCTATCAACATATTCGTACGTTCTAGTATTTTTCCTGCTCCTTTATGTTTTCAAATTAAAACAGATCCAGTTTTTCCAAACTTTCGTACCCACAAATTATTCTCATAACTAGTAACTCTGCTGCGGAGTCACTAGTTTTATAAAATGATTTAACACAGAAAGGACGATGAGCACCCGACCACTATTCCATGTTTAGTAAATTTATATTTTTACCTGATTCATGCTAAAGGGTGTTTTTTCTTGCCATGCAAATCTTAATTCAATAAGAATTTAATTTACGTTTTATATTTACGTTGAAATTTGTAATGAAGAATCATTGAATATAGAACATAAAATCTATCATAATTACATATTTAATATAGACCAGCCAAAGTCGCATTAGGCATTTAAGAAGAGCAAGTAAAAAATCCCTCAATACGCTTTCATCATCCTGTTTCTCATCGCATAACTTTACATCTACACCTCGTAGATTTATTGTATCGCATCCTCTATTCATTTCATCTCGCGGTTTCGTACCCGAGAGCAACTGACATGTGTTAGATTATCGATGCCAGGTCATAAATCTATCTTCCCCGTATACCACCTCGAGACCGACTGCATTCATGACCGCGATGCAGTCTGTATCGGCTTGATCATAGGCGGTCGCGATTGTTCGCCGCGTACGCGATTTTCAAGTGTTTTCTCTTGCCGTTGCATCCCAGCAGTCCAGTAACAGATTGTAACAGCAGAGCGTCGGCATGTATAGTAGAGGCCAGCGCTAAAATGCTGAGCGTTCCGGACGTTTTTTTGCTCGTTTATCATATTCATATGAAGTGTTTTCTGCGAATGAAGCGCATTAACTTGAACATATCTTGTCTTTGCGAAATGTGAACATCGGAGTATAATTAATAAAAAAATACGTGCCCAAAAGTTTTCGTTTTTCAAATAAAAAAATCACAGCATTATCTTTTGCGAATTAAATGCGAAAATGAACGTGAAATCTGTATTTAGTAAATAAAGGTTTTGCTTTAAAACGAATTTAATTTTTCTGAAAAAGTTCATAAAAGCAGTATTTTTTTTTCAGAGAAATTAAATTTGCTGTAAAGCAAAGCTTCTATTTAGATTCTAGATAGATAGATATTCCTTATTGTCTAGTATCAATATTTGTGGTTCTTTGTTTAAACAGCTACTATTTTTTGTAAGGTGCTTTCATTTCAGCTTCGTAAGAATTTTTTAATATCTATATTGCCATGCTATACCAAATTCAAATGTACTGGTGAATCTAAAAATAAAAATTGTCTTGCTTTATCAGATATCGAATTATCAAAGACTGTCGCGAAAGAATTAAATGACATGGGGCCGTAAATCCTGATTTTAACCATCCTCTTAAACATAACATTTATCTAGTGTTAGGTATTGGATTGATGAATTAATGTTTGCTCATTATTTGTATGGCTAGTTATATTTGGCTAGATAAAGGATGGACACTGTTTTAATACAAAATTGCACTTATCTATAAGGCATTTATTTTATGAAGAATATTGGTAGTAATAGGGACAGTATGATTCCGCTAATCCAAACAAACAAATAGAGATGTGCCATACATAGTTTAACAAACTAGACTTTACTCTGTGTCTCTACAATGCTTTCTAGATTCTGTAGGTAGCTTTTGAATCATTGCAAGGCTGAACTCTTAACCCCATATCTAAATTACTTCTCCAAGAGGAAAGAATTATCTACTAAGTCAAAGGCTTTACTAAAATCTAAAAAAAAACCGTATTATAATTTGTTTTTATGATATGCTTTTGTAAAGTGTATTTAAGAAAATTATGCCCTTTACGGAAGCCAAATTTATACGGATTCCATAGATCACATTTTTCAACAAAAGTCGTCAGTTTGTTTGCAACTACATACTGTTGTCATGCCCGAACGAATGATTATTCTTTAGGTTTGAAAGGATGTTGATTACCTACTTCTTACTCATAACGTCTGAAATTTGATTGAAATAATTGTTAAAGTGTTCTCAAACCGCCGGATTAAAAAATCAACCATTTTAAGCGCTTGATTACGAGTGACTCACTCAAGTTTTTATAAAACTTTTTTAACTGTTAGCAAACTTGCAAAAGAATAATTCCATTTTATGCGGAAGAAACTTCTCTTGCTCTTATTATTTTTCGGAAACGACAACGATTTTTGAATTTTTGAATAAGAATAAAAAAATTTAATTTTCTACAAACTCAAAATTATTATTTTGTAAGTCTTTAATTTTAAGGGAAAGCCACCCCTAAACGAATAATAGATCGATCGCGATACAATTCTCCGAGAAAAATATCACCATCACTTTGGAAAATTGAACACCGTACCTCAGCGACCTCTCACGTCACTGAGTAGTCATCTAACCACTGCAGCTATTAACTCGTTTTTTTTTATGAATTAATTAACACAATCAGTGGAACTGCACAATTGACAACCTACTGTGTATAAGCTACTGCTATGCGATGAGTTAGCTAAAAAAATAGCTAGCATTTTCTCGTTTGCAAGTAAATTTGAACATCACGATCTACTGTTGTGTCATTTAGCGATATCAAGTGACTAGCTGCAATCAATTTCAGTTTTTTCGTTGCCATATCAATATTTTTGTTAAAGCTGTCTACTGACAATAGTATGCTTTTTAATGGACTTTCGTTATTTTTCTAGTCCCTCGCAAATGCAACCAGTTTCCTCACGAAATGAGAGAATGCTATGGGATTGCCGTTGTGTTTTATCTTTTATTGTAGTTCTTTGAAAAACATTGTAAATAACGCATGCCTGAGTACTATTGGTGGTATGTTTGTTTTAAAAGTTCTTCTTCATTAACTCAGAGATTTTTTTTGCCATTTTCATTATCTTAAAAACACTATTAACACACTAACTTCTATGGTTCCTTGTAGTTTGTGCATAAAATAAGGCCAAATAGCTCCTTAAATAATCCCATGGCCCCGACGGCGTCGGTTATACATTAATGCCAGTGGTTGCTTCGCAGAGTGTGAAGTGCACTCAAATCTACAAAATATCTTCGACAATTTTACTGCAACTATATTTTGCAAGCTTCGTTTTGAATTGGTGTGAGCATACACTGTTGCAGTGTTCTCCAGATTTCTTATTGTTATGCCTTTTACAAAAGCAAGCAGCATTTTATCTTTTTTTGTAGTGTGGATTTGGAGGAAATGAGGAGGATTTGAAGAAACGTTTCAAAGCAGTCTGAAAGTCAATATAGCTACAACGCTTAGTATTTTCTGGTTAATTAATGTTTTATTCAGATTTTTTCAACCTAGACTTACGACATATACACATTTATATAACTGGCAACAAACATATTCAAGACACTGGCTCTACCGCTCTAATTTTAAATTAATTAGAGCTACCACTTAAAATATCATATTCCAACATCCTAACGGTACAAGAAACATGTATTATTTACAAAGTAATTTTAACCCATTCCGTCTCAAGTTAATGACGTAAAAAAATCGGTTGAATTGACTTTAACACCATACGTTATAGCGCCAGTGCTGGCTTATTACGGAAGGTTAAGATTGCGCGTAGTTCTTGCTAAGGTAAAGCGATTTTAAATTAATTTGCGTCTGTGAAACGCGCCAATCTAGAAGACAGTCTGGTTAACATCTATAGACACACAGGTAGGCGCCACGAACACATCAAACATGATTATTTGATAAAGTATCAACAGCTATAGTTTCAAATAAAAAAGGAAATTAATGAATGGGTTAGGCAGGTCAGATTTATGGCAAATTGAAGATAGGAGCAGTTTTATGGCGTAAATCTAACCGCATATGTAAGTTTGATGAGATAATTACAGCTTAATTAAACAACAATGTAACATTTTACAGATTAATGTAAGGCGACGCTTCTTAAAAGTTTTCTTTTCGCGCGTTTTATAATGATTTGATACAGAAAACGAGATGAACGAAATTAGACTGAGATAACAGTTATCATTCAATCAAAACTGTTAAATATACTTCAATTTAAATTAGAAAGTATTAATATTCAAATATCTAAAATAATCAGTACGTAACTACATGCCTGATCTTTCAACAATCAAATCTTGCTAAATCACTAGCCAATTACGTATCTAATGTAGTATACTAATAAATTCTACGTGCATATAAGGAGATTAATAATCTTCGAACCGCAACCGTATAATAAAAAAAAACAAAACAATTAAAACGCGGAGATACTCTGATAAGACTAAGCAAGCTCATACGAAGTCAAAAATTTTACTCCTTTGGAACTACCTATGAAAGAGGTGATGTGAAGTCGTACGTGAATGGATCTGGGCGGTCAGAGTCCGATACACGCGGAAAAATAAAGAAAACTCGCGTCGGATTAATTTGAACGATAAGGACTTTAATGGTAGACTGCAGATAATAATCGACGAATAGCAAAAGTTGCGAAAAAATCGTATCTGACCACACCGACCGTACAGATACGAGAAGAGGAAGACATGATGAAGACAAATAGGCAGGGCCGGACCTATGGTTTGGAGACATGCAAATTTACCACATCGTAACAGTTGAGCTGGTGTTTATCTGTTAAAAACAAGATTCGCTCAATCGAGAATTTAGTTCCATATGTTCTCAAAAAAAGCTACATTGTTTAAGGTATGAGCATTTGTGATTTGATGATTAATCGTGAAGACAACATCCTATTTCTGAAGCAATTAATTGGAGATCCATTTCTTATACCTTTCAAAGGACAACAACAGTTTCTTCCAAATGCCGAAAATGTCTTTAAGATTGGATCCTTAACTTCAGCCCATGCATCTATAATAATTTACTGTCATCTAGATTGTTGAATCCTTTTAAGAAAACGCAGTAGTTCTTGGTCCATAGGTCGCAGTCAAGTTGTAGTATTTGCTGAAAGAAATACATATAAGAAATGACTCACTTCTGGGAAGGCTTCAGTTAGTAATCTCAATAATCTTCAATTTGAAATAATCAGACTGACAAGCTTTCCTACTTGATTGTAAATAAGCAGAAAGTGTCAATTTTACATAGTTTTTTAAAGTCGTAGGATTTTCGGACTGATATATAACCATGGGCTTCAGCTTGTAGTCCCCAGATGTATTAGCTCTTAGTAGGATTGTAAGTCTATCATTGACACTGATTTCTCTTCTTTGGCTATAAATCTTCCGGATTGCATTTTTTTCTCAGAAGCTACTAATTTCAATTATACAACTAACTTAATAAAACAATTAACATTGATCGACTACTAGCTAAGAGAACACAAGAGACCATACAGACAAATTCTCACAGACTAGACTGAATAGAAAAATAAACAATTGCCGATAAAGTGGGCCAATACAGCAAAACTACCGATGAAAGTTGGACATGTATGATTTATAACCGATAAAGGAGAGAAAAGACGAAACTCGAAACGTTAAAATACGAGGTACGCCTGCACATGTTTTGTGTTCAGTTCGTTGAAATATGGTGCTTGATCGTTCATTAAACATGCTTGGTGACAATAGTATTCTTAAAATGTAATAAACAACATTTTTTTCTTGCTAAAATGTAATAAATATGTAGTAGCGAATATGAAAATTCTATGAAGATCATGAAAACGTAAAATATACAATTAAATAATTTCAGTTACACAGACTCCGGATTTTTTCTGCCCAAGTAATTTACAGTCCCACCCACTAATCTTTTGCTCCCAAAGGATCCTTTGGGAGCAAAGGATTAGTGTCTATTGAACAATTACAGCTGAAATAATTGTGGCCAGCAAAATATCTACCGTGTAAGCCCATCTTTAATCGCATAAGCCCTGCGTGACTGCCGCCGAAAAATTACCAGCGTCGTACTTGTAGTGGTTGTACAGTTGCCGCCGGCGAAATATTTACAGCGATGTTTTTGTTTTGCTAATTTAAAATAGGCGTCCTATCCATTGTTCCCCACATTTATAATTAAAATATTGATGGAAAAGTCTTGCAAAATAAGCGGCTGCCCCATTCTGTTAGAACCACTTGGAACCATAAATTCCTTCTTATTAACGAATCTACTTCGTTTCAGAGAGGATTCCATGATTCTTGCAGAAAATTTTAGGCAAGATTTAGATTTAGATCTGAGGGCAGTGGCGCTGCTGCCTTTAGTCACCGTGACCTGCATGGGTCTATTGTAACATTGCCCTTCTGGTTGTTAGAATACTTGGAGGCTTTTAATGAACCTTAGAATTAGTCTGGGATTTTTGTCTTGGATGTCAGTAGGCGTTAAAAACGGCCTACTGAAGTGTTGGTGTCGGGTATGTCGACTGTACTGTCTTAAGCGATCGTGATAACAGTGCCTTCGCCTATTTTTATCCTGGTGTATTCTTCCAGTGGAAGGCCTTCCTGTTGTCCTCTGATTTGTTAATTTTAGGCAAACTTGTCCATTGAAGTTAACCATTGCTCTTAACCGTGATGAGTTTTGTCAGTTGTCTAAATGTAGTTTCATGGCTAAGTAATACCTACACAATTTATAAAAATGTGACTTTTCGTTTATGAAATTTATATGTGACCAATATTTTATTAATCGATCTCTTTGAAATTCTCATTTCACCAATGATCTTTTGGGTCCTCAAATCAGAGCCTTCCTTTACATGTAACAAAGTGTCAATGGCTTCATTTTCTTTCGTATGCACTTTATGCGACATATTTGCGCATTGTTAATACTGTTTGTGATGAAATGTTTCAGTAGCAGGCTTCTAGGATATTATGTGTAATTGGGATGGCAGTTGACAATTTTTCTCTGAATACTATATGAATTAATTATTTAATAACTAATTTCATTTTTGTTTAAAAAACTTGATAATTAACAACAAGGACACATTTTTGCAAGCCAGTCAACGCCTTTTAAAAGTGTGAAATTCATATTCCATGAGGTGTAGCTCGCATATTGGTTCCATTAAAGAGTTGACAATGGCGCTGCAGCAGCAGTCTTAATGATTGTATTGCTAGTTATTTACTAAAAGAATGTCTTTCGGTTGCACTTTACCTATGCCAAACTTCTTTCTCTTCGATGTTATCATTCAAAAGTTAAAGATGTAAGGAGGATGTAACGCCAAAGTTATGGCACAAACTGGCAATGATTTAATTGGGGAATGAAGTATTTCCCCAAGATATGAAAACTATATAATCTTTACATTGTGAAAGTTTAGTGTTAAAAAATAGATGACCAATTTATTGGGGACAGCAGCCTGTGGTAGTTGATGAATCAAAACAAGAGGCTCGTTTTTTATACCTTAAGCTTTCGAATTTATTTTAAATTCATCCTCAGAAGGCAATTCTACAATAGCAAAATAGACAGACAAATTATGCTTAAATTAAAAAAGACTTAATATAAAATGACTTACATAAGAGTGTTGAAGCAAGCAAAGCATCAGTGTAAATAACTATGTTACAACACAAGAATCAAAGACAACTACGGTAGCAAGTATAAAATACAACAACAATCCAGGTACATATCAGGATATAACACTTTACTATGTCAAAACATGTTAAAAATTAAAAAATTTTTTATCATGACATTAAAATTACATGTTAAAAGTTATAAAAATTCTTTAAACGTAATTATGATGTGACTGCATGTTGCAGTTCGCGCGCTACCGTGCTAAATTGAAAAGTTGCTAATAAAATTGAATTACTTAAGTATGTAGGGGAGGGAACCTTTCCGAGGGAAATTGAAATCTGCAGATAAGTAGGAATTATATGGATTATGTCAATCGGAGTGACAGGACAGTGGAATTCGGATCAAATGGTTGAATATTATGTCTGTTGAATTGGGGAATATTGATGTTAAATACCACGCTATATATATCGCTGAGATTTTTCGATATCTGTTCTGTAATTCATAGTGTCAGGAGTCATATGTATAAAATACATTTCCAAAAACATCCGTTTGTAGTATGCTTTTTCAGTGGCCAAAATAGAGACTTCTTCAAAGCTCATTTCATGACCCTTGCTAGAGCAATGAGAAGACAAAGCTGTATTTTCCGAAGTCTTCATACAATCCCTTCTGTGTTGGTAGATTCTGTTCTTCAACAGCTGACCCGTTGTGCCTATATATACCTGCCTGCAATCACCGCATGGAATCTGGTATATCGCATTGGAACGTTGTAATACTGGTGTTGTATCTTTCAACCGAGAGAAAGTGGAACCCACAGTGATCGAATTCTAGTAAGCCAATTTGATAGAATGATCTTGGAATAATGATTTAATTTTTCCGCACAATGAGGGATGTACGGAAATCTAAACTACCACAGGCTGCTGTCCCCAATAAATTGGTCATCAATTTTCTAACGCTACGCTAACGTTGTAACAGCCGTTACTTCCCTTCCATTGTGAAAGTTGTTTATCAGATTGTAAGAAGAAGCTGGACTAACTTTATGACCAATTATAATTCGTTATAATTACCACAGTACCGTGAAGAGGCATTTTGTTTTCTTCGGATACTAAGGACTGTGATAGAGCAAGCTAGCTGTTTGAATAATCATCATATTTCATAGCCTGTTTTGAGAATAAAAATGACCACAAAGAGTATAGCCATTGAATAAATAATCTTTTCAGGCTCATAGGTATCCAAAGTTCGATTGACAGCGATGATTGGTGTAAATGTAGCAAGTTAAAAGTACTCTTGATTTATCGATTTTAATTTTGGAGCTTCATTGGCAGCGATTTCGATTTGTGTCTTTTCCTTCAACCATAATCTCCAGGTCGACCAAAATGCCGTGGCAGTGATCTATTGTTTAGATTTGCCGCTTACATCAGCATGCTAATCACAGCTGAGTACGGTAACGTCATAGTTGTACCCAACCTCTCTGACTTAAGGGCAACTGCCACTGGATTCTGGCCGACCTGTATTTGGGTACCCTAACCAATGGATTAAAGAGTTGTCAAAACATTCCAAGCTTATTGAACAGTACTGTGAATTGTTTATTTGCTTTCAAAAGGTCTCTCTGACTTAAATATCACAGTATAAAAGAGGATATTAGAAATTTTGGACACGATAGACTCTGATCCAAAAGGAGACGAATAAAAGATGCATCAACCTAGTATGAATACATTTAACGATTAGAAGAAAGTTGTGATAAGCCATCAAGATCGCTTTTATTACTCAATGGAATTAGAAATTATGAATTTTGTTTCCCTAAAGAAATATATTAACGTTATATTTTAAAAGTTTTATTGAAAGGAAAACTTTCTTCAGTGCAATTAAATTACAATAAAAGGCACTTGTCTAGATTGAACACGCTTGGGTTTCTTTGAAAACACCTACTATGGAAATCGGCTACAGCAAAAATATCACTTAATTTAGTGTCCATTCTTATTACATTCGCGTAGGTATTATATCCGAGGCGAGAACTTGAATAGTCACATCCTCGATCCGACTCTGTGAATAGAAATCTCCACCGAAGGGAAATGCGATCGAGATGGCGATACTTCTAAGCAAATCACATTGGTGTACGTAATGTAATGAGTAATTGTTAGAGAGTGCGGATGATGGTGCAGGTGATGCCCGCTAGAGGGCGACTCGCGTAACTCCGTATAGTTACGCGAGATGGGGTCGTCGACCGGACATATACCAAGCCAGGCTAAGAGACTCCAGAACTTAGGACTCACCGTCGACTCCGACTCCGGATAACTTTTCTTTTGCCGTACTTATGCAGGCCGATTCCTTGTGGTCGTCGCGATGGTCTTATTGTTATTGTTGACGTCGTTCGTTGTTGTTGCACTTTTTGTAGAAGTGTACATACACGATTAGATGTGGTATCGTTTGGTCGTATAGGCTTTGCAAAAGAAAAGTAATTCTACGGCGGAAGATATTTTTTTTGCGTAGCATTAAAAGGATTAGATGAAATTACAACTCGTATAGATAGTACATATTTAGAAGTCTAAAGAAATATCGTGGTGTAAGTAATAGTTTTATAGCAGAAATTGATTTAGATTTCTGGATATTGGGATAAAATTGGAAAGAGAAACTACAACATAAATATTAGTTTCAAGGGGTAAGAATTTAAACTTTTTCCAATTTGAATTCTAGATAAAATATTGCTGTTAAGAAGGGTCTTGTGAGGCGATAATTGAAATCATAAAGATCTATTTACATTTCAATAAGTTAGTGCCTCACTTTAAGTTGTCAAATGTAGATAAAGTGTTTCTTGGATTGCAAGAGAACGATGTGAAATATTTAATACCACCAAATCACTTTAGCTGGAATTTAGTAAAAGAAAAAATCTTGAAACGCGTGGCAATTTTGTTTGATACTCATTCGCCGTGAGATTAAATTGATGTAAAGAGCAAAACGTTGTCCTTAATAAAACCGATACATTTACAACGTATACGATATATGGTGCAATAATCTACGTAATTCTAATAAAGTTTAATACAGTTTTCCACGTCCACTCTGCATGTAGGTACAGCGAGTAAATATTCTAAATGATCTTTAGAAGTTTATTTCGGATTTTTATACACAGACCGCAATCATATTAAAACGAGCATAGTTTTAACTGAAAATAAAACTACAAAAGGAGCACTTTCTAACACAAACCTCTGCGAGAACCATTAACACATTACGATCAGATAGAGATAACTACAATTTAAATAACTGAGTCTTGTTTAGAAAGCTGTGTACATACTATAGCATAGAAGTAATATAAATTAAACACAATATTTTATTTATTACCGTTCATTTATCAATTTTCATCGTAATAGTTATCATTGTAATGTTTAACGATTCGTAAGATGATTTTATATATGGAGCTAAGCGAAATTACTTAATTGTTTATTGATTTAAACTGAATTTAAAATAGTGAAAACAATATTATGGTAGACTAAATTGCGGAAGAGATGAGTGATGCAATTTCTTGCTTAATTATCTGTGTTCGTCTCGTATTACTAATGCATATAAATAATTACAATAAGATATAAAAGAATGCTAAACCTAGGATCTATTTGAAATAATTGCAGTAATGGATTTTTTATGTTGTAATTAGGTTAATACTTTAATTTTATTTTCTTCCGATTTTACAGATTGGTTATATATCGATACGGTGTATTAAAATATGGTGTTTTCTGTAACTAATTTTAAATTATATGCTAGGTCTGTTGCAGAAATAAAACAAACTAAATAATATTACTCAGATATGAAGTATTTCTTTTTTTTCTATTACATACTTTGAAAATGTCACAATAATATTTTAATCAAGTTATTGATTGAAACGTCGTGTTTCCTTCGTCATAGATTAAGGATTAAGTGCTACTATGCTGATATTCAGAACCAAACAAAAACTAAACATTAAATCTGTACAAGCGATAGATGTAATGTTAAGAGTCTAGAAATCTGATTTTCGACAATTGTAAGACTAAAATTATACTATTTTTATGCTTTCAATAAATGAATGATGTCATCAAGTGTCAAAATGTAGTCATTTTTGTTATTATTTATACAGCTTATTATTTAAACTGGTCATTATTTAAACGGGTCGATGGCCGCAGTGGTTAGGCGGCTGACTATTGTTGTGAGAGAACGATAGGTACCGGGGTTCAATTCTCTGGAGGGACGGTGACATTTTTTCAGAGAGTTTAATCCCGGATCGACTTGCCATTCGCTGTTGGGAGCAAAGTGATTAACAGCGCGGCATCATAAAAGGCGATATGATGCTGTCACAAAGCCATTTAAACACAACTTACACACACTAAAACTACACCGCAAGAGTTGCAGTGATAGCCAGACAAGTAATACAGCTTACGGAGTCACTGCAACTAAGCACCCACCACAGAACTAAAAAAAAAAAAATCATACTGGTCATTATCCATATTGGCCATTATTTATACAGGTCATTATTTATACAGGTTATTATTTATACTGGTCATTATTTATATACCTACCTAATTTTATGTTTGACTGCCCTATTTTTTACAATAAATAATTAAAATGATTACTATCTGGCAGATCGTAAGATAATGATTAGCAGCTGGGTATGTTGACAGTATTTTGTTTTTTGTAGAAACGTCAAATGACTGACAAAAATGTCAGGGTCTCAATCGCAAAATGAATGCGGAACAACAAGTTACAAAAAAATTAACTTCAAATGATAGAGACTCACTTACCTAATAAATCTAAGTTTCAATATGAAACTATTTAAAAAAATTTTGTGCGTATACACATACAGTGCGTACATAAATGTTTGAAAGGTGTTTGAATCGCCCGCGCTTTTTTTAATGTATGAAAGTTGGTGCTTCTACAAACTATGCCGCAAATAATCAGTAGCGTTCCTCTGTTTATTTTGGTTTTCTGCATTTTCGTTTTCGTCTATTTAGTTTGTTATTTCACTCCTTTATTACCAGAAATGCTTTTATTATTGCCACTTTTCTGCTGTTGCATATTTATTATTGGTAAGCGATGAAGAAATCACATCCATCCATTAGAAGAATTGCAAGATACAATAACGGAAGCTGTAAATGGCATTAGGCCAGAAATATTACACAATGTGTTCAATAGTATGAAGCGAAAGGTGAATTTGTGCTTAAATTTACATGGACGGCATTTTGAACAAATGTTATAATTTATCTTGAATAAGCGTTATAGTTTTGTAATAATTTTGATAGAGTATTCAAGTCTGAAATTAAAGTAAGTATAGTGCAATCTAAGATACCAGCATTAGAAAACGTATATAATTTCATTGTAATTATCTTGCTGATAAAATATTATTTATTACTGTATTTATTCCTCTTCTAATTTTTAATGTTACGTCTATGATATATGACATTTACTCCCTCAGAGATGCTGGCATGCACTTAGCACCAACTTAAACACAAAAAATTTAAAGCGGGAAATTCAAACACCATTCAAACAGTTATATACACACTGTACACATATATGCATTTGTATATTGCAATGTTATTGTAAGAGTGACAAACTACGGTTATACTCAGCAGGTAGTAAGCTAGCCCTTCGGCTCTTTGGAATAAAGTATTGAGCGCAAGGTATTTCACTATCTAGTCGTGTTCGGATACCGTTGAAGGTCACTGTACATTACTATGCTAATCAGTGCCAGTGGGTAAACGAAAGAAGTTGAGAATCTTTTAATGGGGCATTTGTGATTCACAGCTACGTCGGCACAGATACTTGTGCGTTTTTTTAAGAAAATTGTGAGCATTTACTATCAATACACAGCATTTATCAAATATTTCCTCAAAATTATCTTCGATAAGGTATAGAATTGAATAAAGTTGCTTTAAGATTTTTTATTGATAGCAGATCTATAGAAATTACAACTTTGTCATCCATTTCCGTTATTTCTTCCCTTTCTGTGAGTGGTATTTACTAATCTACAATTAAATTACTCATTCTGTATTGGATGCATTGATAATCTCCAGAATGTCGCTTTGATCAGGATCTTGAAAGTCGTCTGTTCGCTTTCTTACATAAGTTAGCTAGTTAGTGTTTATTGTAAGCAGAGATATTAGAAGCATCTGGTTGAACGTATTCAAGTCAAATGTTTTTTTTTTTACTTACATAAACCTCAAGCAACCCGAAACACCTTATGATATTTTGATCTGTTTCTTCTCTGTGTACTTAATACAAATGCTGATTAAATATTTTTTGTTTTTTGTTTCTTTAATGCATACTTCGCATATATTCCGTAGAACGTCCTGCTTTGGACATCCATGCAACGTCCTGCATTATAGTGTGCAGTAGTGAAAACTATGTTTATAAAATATTTTTATTGTGAAAGCTTTAGTTCCTGCAAATTTGTAACCGTGTGCATTACAGTGCAAAAACTGTTAGAATAATTCGTAGTAATTATTGTTCTTAACAGTTCGATAACCACGCATGAAACTGGATAAGACAGTGCTTATGATTCGGGGTTCAAATCTTGTCACAGACATTTGTGGCAGCGTCTCCTTAGATCGATACTTCGGCTGAATTACCATTCGCTGTTGGGACATAATCAATTGTACAACATTATTTACGAAGAGGTAATGTTGTAAAAAAGCAATGGAAATTCATTTACACACACAATTTACAAAAAAGAAACAGCTGCAGTGGTAGTCTCGATCACTAATATAGCTTGGGAAGCTACTGTAGCTGCACTCACCACCGTGTTTGTATATCGAGAAATTTTATTCTCTTATCCGAAAAGATTGATCAATGTCTAACTTGAGCTGTTCGACCATCTTGTGGCGGCACATGTTGGGAGTTACCCTTGTGTATCTTGTTCTGAAGACCTTGTTGCGCAGATAAATTTGGTCTTCCTTTTTTTGTAGCACATTTTCCTCAAAAATTGTATAAACACTTGGCTGTATCGTTTCTAAATTTTGATTGTTGCTTTATTTCGTTTTGTCGTCGTTTGTGCCTGCACTGACCATTTATTTACCATAGTAAGTGGTAGAAAACTCATAGATAGTACACTGTCTACTCTCCAATCATGTGATGATTCAATATTGTTCGGGCATTGAATTTCCACTTCTCTCCCGTTTCCTCCATCACGTTTTACATTTGAGATGGGGTTCCTTCAGGTGTAGACTATTGTCTTTCCAAACGAGTGAGGACAACTCGATGCCATCTACGTTTGTCACAATTTTCTACGCTGGTACATCAACAACTATCAAAAAAAAGGAACTCTTTTTTAATAGTTGTTCAGTTGGCAATTTACTTATGCAAATTTGTTTAGGCCACACTCTATCAAGTGAATATCTTCTGACACCGAAGAATTTCTTGGTGTATACATAATATAACAGTATATTTTTGTACAACCATCAATCAAAATTTTTATTTAAAAATATGCGTCTATGGAATCGAACCATGAAGTTTTGTTTGCCAGACGGAACCAGGATGCCATCGTGCCAACTAGACATGAATTCGGTTCCTATAATTTTTTTTCACAAATGCTTGTGATACGAGATAGCAAGCGGATAGGGGACAATTTCAACAGCGAAGAATTTCTTGGCGTATACATAATAAATAGTGATCGAATTTATGTCTAAATTGGCATGATGGTATCGTTGTTTGATTTGGCAAACATCAACAATTTTCTCAATTATTTCATCGCAAAAATACTGAAAATACTGACTTATAAAAAATTCCATGCAGATCTATTTCATTAAATGCAGATTTGGGATTGACCAAAAAAATATTGAATTTATTAATACTGAAAATTAAAATAGTTTATTTAATAATCAAACATGTAGTACATAGATATACTACAGGCTTGCCATAATATCGATATTGTAGTCGAAAAAAATTCCAAAAACTCATTTACAAAAGAGGAACATCTATACATCAAATGAATGTAATTGAAAATAAATGAACGAAATTGGTTTAGAAAAGTATGCGTGTAATAGTTTTCTTAATGAGATTGTCGATTACAAGAAATTATAGTAAGAATGAAGACCGGTTATGTCATTAAATAAATTTGAGCGAAAGTGAAGAAAATTTGTAGGCGCAGACTTGTTTTATAGTATTCAATAATTTAATGCAGCAACTTAAAAGGTACTTATAAAGTTGAAAAATACACATAGTATTGTCTCAAGACTTTTACTCATCTATACCTATATGTACAGTCACTGACAGAAGTAATGTCTCCCCTCAGAGACCCGAAATCAAACCTTTCTTCCTAATGGGAGTGGCTTGTTTTCAAGCGTTGCCAAAAAGTTGGAACCTCATTTACATATTTATCTAGAGGGATTTATTGCCGCACAGTTCAATTTATATTTCCGAGAAATAAGACGAATTAGAACGAAAGCCGTTGCAAGCGATATATAAATACGAATACGGCTTGTATCGAATATTTATTTTAGAACATTTAAAAATGCAATGTCACTAAATCATCTTCTTTCTGAGGTATGATTAACAATTACTTCTAGATGTAAATTATTTAAGAATCAAAGAATGATTTATTACTATACTATACGGGCTTTCTTTTCAGATAAAAGTGGTATGACAATTTCATATAATTCTTTGTTGAAGTGAAATGTAATGATATATTTGCAATAACTGCAGGAATTATTATACTGAAAACAGGTTACCTGGTTTTCAAAACTAGATTCAAGTCCGCTGGCAACTGATAAGTCAGTACAGTGAGTACAGGGTGTTCACGTTGAGTGGTTGTACCGAAAGTGAGATAGTTTGTCTGTCTACTGTCCACAAATTAGGAAGTTTTTCAACGATTAAAATTTTAAACGTACCATCAATGATTTAGAGCTAGCAGCAGTCTTCGTTTAAAAATGTTTGCAAACATTTTCTGAGAAATCAAAAGAATAAAAACTTTGAAAATAACATAACTAATTTGCTAAAGATCTATAAAAATTTAGAGTGCCAAATGTTGTTCAAAGTTTATTTTCGCAGTTACATTTGTATTTCTTTCCTGCTAATTTAGGAAGAATGAGTGACGAGCAGGGGGGTAAAGATTTCATCAAGATTTTGCAGAAATGGGAAAGCGACAGCAGGGTTCCATGGAACTCTGTGGTTCTGCAGAACACAGTTTAAACGCTGCTTAAAATATTTAATTTAAGTACTATACTTATTTGACAGATATAGACTCTGTGTATTTGTAGTACAAATACAATATCAATTATTTTGACATTCGAGGATTACTTAGATTTTAAATGCATGAAAAAGACATATTTTTTGGACTGTTACTGGAAAAGCATTCAGAAACCGTAAAAAATGCAAGCTAATATGTCCAATAAGAGATGATAGAGAATTATTAAACGTATTCAAAAATATATAGGATGTGCTATTTGAAAAAAAGTGACTCTCATCCATGTCAACTTAGTTAAAGTGAACATTAATTTTGGATGACTGCTAATAATTACGGTGTTTACCCGCAACTGTGTTTACTTACTGCAGCTGTGTTTACCTAAGCCGAAACCAGGCGAACTTGAACGAATGTAGGTTTGATATTCTTTGCTTTGTAGGGGGAGACATTACTTCGGTCAGTGACTATACATACATACGTTCTTAATTGCGAAATTAGAAAAGCTCTTACTGAATAGGACTACAAGATTGTCCATTTAACATAATGAACAGAATAAGTAATGTGCTCGTTTCGTGTTGATACAAATGTGTGCACTCTTGAAACAAATTTTAAAAAACTTGTATAGTTTTTAAGTATGCCTTCATAACTGAAAGTAATGAATCGGATAAAAACTTTGGTTTAGATCGCAGGAAACCTTCTTTTATATATAAAAAAGATTTTATTTTCCACACACTCTATACTAAAATTGCTCTACTAATGTTAATATTATATAAAATCGCCAAGTTTGATAATATGTATATTAATAATGACACTGTAATGAAAAAATCTTTCGCATTTCCCAAATATCCGATATTAATGCATTGTATAAATTGTTGTCTTAAATTTTGACCCCAGATACGCGGCCGATGTTATTACATGCGTATATTCGCGAGATGATACTAGGTCGCTTAGTGACGTCCCTGTGGGGTCAACGGCACGAGGGGTCGTCGTAGAACTTTACGCTTCGCTTGACGGCGCGACCGGCGGTTGGGCAGAATGCGCACAGAGCACTAGTTACAGCTCTACACTATCTATGTATGTATTAGGTTGCTTAGAAAATCATGCTCTATCCTATGCAGTTAGCGGCGTTCTGGCATAGTATAGGAGGCACGCAGACCAGCAGGCAGTGGGTATATGCCGCGAATGGGCGCAAATGCATGATGAGGTGTGTTTTTGATCAATCGACTATCTTGTATAATGCAATGCTGCGTCCGCGTGGATTAATGCGGAATGGACGCGATGAGAAAAATTCACGCTCGGACCAGGTGTACGGTGTGGTCGTTTAATAAGAGAAGTGGAGCCGTGTTAAGGTGGAAGATTAATGCGAAGCGACTATACAGGGGATCCAGTTAAAAATTTAACATAATAATCTTCTACTTGTTAAATTGTGGTCGATATGTTCTTGATGGGGTGGTACTATCGTGTAAGAAACTTCTAGTAAGTGCACTAATAAACTATATAAACAAAGTATGCAATTTCTGTAGACCAGTTAAAATAGAAGCATATAGAAGAAATGTATGCATTAATTTGTAGTCAAGAAGGTGATCGAGGTACAAGTCTAAGTGTACGTTAGGTTTCAAGGCATAAAAGCGTGAGTCGCAGATCAGTCAAGAGGACCTGTTGCACGATAAAAAAGATGGAGGAGATCTAGAGAAGATTATTGACGAGATTTACAAACAGAGAACCGACACAAAAAATAAATATTAATGAAAAGGCATCCCTTAGATATACATCATGGTAGAGGTTAAGAAATTCATTCGACTTGAAAGACTATTACGCGGAAAAATCACACATTGCAATAATTTTTTTCAATGTCTAAAATACATGTCAGATTGTTGAATTCAACGGACTACTTCGTTTGGAGTCAGTCAAAGATGATGACAAAATATGAAATAAGATGTTAGAATATCGACTTGGTGGCTATAAACTGCAAGCTCGGATTCTAGTTTCCTCTTTCTATTGTGACTCTAGTTCTGTCATTAGTATTTTTCTCCATTTCCTTATTATAAACGCAACCTCAAAATATTAGTAGTTTTCATAGTTTGCAGTATTACTTTGTTTTGATGTCCAACAAGTCTATTTAATTTTTTGATGATGATGAAGATATTCTAATCAGAATAATTGAATGTACACGCATATTTCTCTAATTATAGTAAAATAAATATCTACAATATTCTGGTTTTCTAAAAAAACTCCGATAGGCTGACACAAAGTAAGGAGCAGATATGTGTCATTAATAGTAGTTTAACAACACAGACTAATACACAGTTTTGATGCCTGCGTTTCTTTCACTCATTTTGATTAATTTTGCAAAATCCAAAATAGCCATCGTATTTGGTTTATCAGATCTAGTTTTTGGAAAATGTTATATTGGCTCTCTTTATAACAAAGTTATATTGCGTTTTAACTTATGTACCTTTCATATTATTTTTTTTACTCAAACTACCAGTTCAAAAAAACTTTGGTCTTCCATAGTTTTAATGTTCTGATAGAATCTCTTCCCCTTTTCTCCATTAACATCACTCGAGTTTTCTGCAAACCAATTTAGAGAGGAATATTAAAGTATGAAACCATACTTTCTATTTTCGCTGTAATTCTCTGCCGTATTATTTCCAAGAAAATTTTGTACTTCTTGAACAAACACCAAGCTTTAGACTTAATCTCTCACCGATCTTTAGTGAGTCATTTTATCTTGATCTATTTTGACTTTTTTTCTTCATTAACATCACCCGAGTTTTCTGCAACCAATTTAGAGATTAATATTAAAATTTGAAAGCATAGGTATTTTCCATTTTCGCTGTAATTTTCTACCGTATTATTTCCAAGAAAATTTTGTCCCACTTGAACAAATAAACACCAAGCTTAGACTTAATCCTTCTGAGATCTTTAGTGAGTCATTTTATCGGGACCTATCTTGACTTGCTTTCACAAATGGGGAAGGTGTGGGAGGGAGGAGGAAAAGGAGGCAGGTCAAAATATGATTTTTTCTTTTTTTTCCTTGAATCACTATATTTCTTAAACGTCCTTCTTTGTAAATCCATTGTTGATCATTAGTTCTGCCGACCCAAAAATGAAACAACAGAAGGATATTTTGTATATCCGTTTTACTATCTAAGCAGGAGATGTACTGTTTTTTATCGACAGAAATCACCCCTGTTGTTCTTCATACCTAAGTTGTTGTCAATGAGCATTAAGTCATATTTATTTTCGATATGCAAAACAACATATTTCATACTTGAACTGTCAAGATGATTGAACTGTCAATAAAAAGATTCCCTTCACCCGGAGCATATTTTGATGAAACCTATTTTCTCCGTATTATATCGTTGCAAAATATTTATT
The DNA here is from genome assembly GCA_023690525.1 of Holotrichia oblita. Lineage (NCBI taxonomy): Eukaryota > Metazoa > Arthropoda > Insecta > Coleoptera > Scarabaeidae > Holotrichia > Holotrichia oblita. Next base: position 74,839,781 of record CM043021.1, on the reverse strand, counting down.
GTACTATTTTCTCCTCCTATCTATTGCTGTATTGATAATTAAGGCAGGAGCTATATGAAAATATGTAGAGCACATTCACTTCCATTTAGTTTAAAGCCAAAAATAGAGAATTGAGTTTCTATCCTATTTTTAACTAAAATCTTAGTTTCCACGAAGTTTTTGGAATGGATAACAACGTCTATTGTGCCAACAATTAATTTTCGATTAATCAGTTACCGCATATTAAATACTTATTTTGCAAAATACAGATGGGAAGTTTAAAAAAATAAACATATCATCAAGTTTTTATATTTATTATTATCTTAAGGGTTGACTGATCGACAATTTGCATTTAAATGATAGATCATAACAACAAGGAACACACAGAACGATTATAACAGGTGTCTAAACGTCTAGAAAATTATGGTTTAAGGTTACAATAGCCCTAGTGTTTGTTTTTTAGAATTCTGTAAAATATAAAGGGTGGGCTACTTGAAATGATGCACTAGAATTACGGCCAAGCTAAACAAGAACTTTAAAATCCAACCAGGTAGACCTACAGAGGTCGATGAGGAGAACATTTTGATAACAACATTCATGATGACGTCACGCCGAAATCAATTTGCGTTTTATTAAATAGCACATTTATGTTTTCTCTCACTGTATTGTAAGAAGATGGTATTTCTAACATATCACAATCAGTTATTAAATATTTTATCCAATTATGTTTGCAATTAGAAAGAATGAAATTTGATTATTTAAATTTCGCGGTATCGAAGTTTCAAGCCTAGTTTACCGATATTTTCTGTAACGCATGTTAATGTGTATGACATTTATCAGATTTGACTTAAATCACTATTCTGCCATTTGCTTATCTTAAAGTGTAACTTGCTAAATTTAAAATATGAAGTGTAAACTATGAAATCTACAAAAGCTACAAAACGAATATGTAATTAATTTTGAACTTTTGTCAATTGCCAAGTGACATTTAAGGACATATCTATTTTTTTATAGAGTCTAATTCAAAATTTGCGTTTTACGCAAATATGCATCAGGTAAATAACAATATTTCTGCGCTTGAAAATTTGAAATATTGCTGGCAATTTCAAGAAATTGTTTCTTTCATTTCTTATTAAAATCAATCGTATTTTATACAGTTATACGTTAAAAAAATTAGCTGTTTAAGAAATTTATAATAAAAGTACCACATTCCATTTAAATAATTGCAAATTGATTTCGGTATGACGTTATGATGAATGGTACAAAATCCGCATTTTCATTAAAATGCGCTTCTCGTAGAACTCTATAACTTTACCTGGTCCGATTTTCAATTTCTTATTTAGTTTGGCCATAATTTCAATGCATCATGTTAAGTAGCCCACCCTGTGTAGGTCAGGATTGTACTGTACCTGATTTTTGATTTTTTTTTCAGTATTTATTTAGAAGAATGTTCGTGTTAGTCAAGGACCACAAGCCACAATTGTATTTTTTGTTTTTATGAAAATACCAGCACCTATTGCTAATGGATGAACAGAAACCAATATTACCAATATTTAAACCATATTATATAAAACAAAATCAGATAAGTGTCAAGTATACATTGTGAACACTTTTACGATTATAATAAATTATTATAACATAAATAAATATGTTTAAAATAAATTCTATTAAATAATATGTTTGGTAGCTAACAATTTTGCAGTAATTGTCAAGTATGTACTTTTTATTTTGTATTACCAGCTAAGACTAATTAAATTACATGAAATTGGTGGGTATATTAGTAAACAAACATTTTATGGTAATAGAAGATTTACATTCAGGTGGATTCTATGTTTCGAATCACTAGTATACAGACTGTCCCGTAAAAAACGCCAACAATCATAATTCCGTTATTTATTGTCCGATTTTATTTAAACAAAAACTAAATTTAATGGCATCAAAAGTACTATAGAATAGCAGCGTTTTATCTGTTTTCAGTTGTTTTCATTAATGTCAAACGATATTCAATTTTTTTATTTTAAATGGCAACATATATATGTTTCGTTATATTCGGATTGGATTTTTTTTTCTGAATTCAACGATGTATAACATGTCTATTTTTGATAAACATTTATTGAAAAAAATTACATTTAATAAATTTCATCTTTGTGTTCTATTATTTATAAATTTTTGAGTATGCCATGAAGTATCAAAAATGCTATAAACATTGATAAGTGTCAATGTGACTTTATTAAATCTTTTTTATTGTCCTATTTGAACGTTTTGCTACAACACGTAAAAATGGATAACAATGAGTTAACGGACATGTTACAAGTGTTCTTTGAATGTAATAAAAACCGACAGAGAAATTCCAGATTCGAAAATATTTCAGAGAATTGAAACGAATTTAAGAAATTATGGATCGTTTAAGAAACCAAAAACGCAAAAACGTAAATTCTCCGAAGATAAGGAATTAGATGTTCTTCTTGCAGTACAAGAAAATTCTCAAACTTCGACTCGCGAAATTGCACATAATATTGGAGTATAAAAAACAACAGTTCATGGTATATTAAGAAAACACAAACTTAAACCGTACGTAGCTCGAAAAGTTCATGCATTAGAACAAAATGATCCTGGGCGAAGAATACAGTTTTGTCGTTTTTATTTAAATGCGCTAGAACAAGACCCGAATGATACAGAATGATAATCTGGTCTGATGAATGCACTTTTAGCAACAATGGTATTTTCAATAGAAACATACATCGGCAATGGAGCCAAGATAATCCGAGGTTTGTCATTGAAAATAATTTTCAAAGACGTTTCAGCGTAAATGTTTGGTGTGGCATTTTAGGCGATCACTTAATTGGGCCATTTTTCATAGATGGTTGCTTGAATCAAGAAAAATATCACACTTTATTAAACGAAAATCTCCAAAACTCTTTAGATGAATTAGCTTTGGCAAATTTAAATAGAATATTTTATCAACAAGATGGAGCTCCCGCGCACAATGCCAGGGTTAATACTGATTGGTTGAACACTCAATTTGGAAATAGATGGATAGGAACATCTGGTCCTATCGCGTGGCCTGCGCGTTCACTGGATCTTACTCCCCTGGATTTTTGGTTGTGGGCTTATCTACAAGATCGAGTTTATTTAACAAATCCAGAAAATGTTAACATTTTAAGACAAAGAATTATGAACACTTGTCAAGAAATACCTGCCGTTTGTCTTTTAAATGCGAGTCGTGGAGTAATTCGGAGATGTGCGATGTGTGTTGAGCAAGGTGGCGGGCAATTTGAACAATTATTGTAAAGTGGTTTGTTTTGTTTCTTATAATAGTTACATTTCCAATGTTTCATGGTACATTCGAAAATTTACACATAATTTATTAAAAACAAAGTTGATTTTGAGAAATGGTTTTCTTCTTTAGTAAACGTTTATGAAAAATAGACATATTATACATCGTTGAATTCAGAAAAAGAAATCCAATCCGAATATAGCCAAAAATATATATGTTGCCATTTAAAATAAAAAAATTGACTATCGTTTGACATTAATGAAAACAACTGAAAACAAATAAAACGCTGCTATTCTATAGTACTTTTGATGCCATTAAATCTAGTTTTTGTTTAAATAAAATCGGACAATAAATAACGGAATTATGATGGTTGGCGTTTTTTATTTTCTTCGGGATTCACCTTGCACCTTATACCTTGTTGCGTACGTGACGTTAGAAAATTTTACAAGATTGTTTATGTGCCCCTGATATGAGGCTTACAATGGATTTGAAGAAATGAAGAATGAAAAATACAACCTTACTTTCAATAATTGTCTACCAATATAATAAGACCATTTTGTTTTCCACCAAACGAATAAATCTTAATTATGCATGCAAAGTCTGCCGTTACACTAATAACGTCCGCAAGATTTAGATGGTCACTCGTAGAGTAAATTAACGTGGGAAGCGCAATTTTATAAGCTTTTCAGGAAACCAATTAGTTAAATTTTCCTAATTAGATCGTCCAGTAGTAAGTTGCAGTTATTTTGCAATATTTCCTACAGTTATGTGCTCTAGGCTACAGGTTTGTTTACACGTCAGTTGGAGATCGACAATATAAGATTAGTTAACTTGTGAATAAGAGTTGTGAGATATTAATTACATTCATCTTTTCAGATCAGAGATTGTTGTATACTTGGATAATGAATATCCTTGATGGTTGCTTTCTTGGTTGAAAAATTGATACTGCAGCTCATAAATCAACTACTACAAAAATGCAAAGAGTAGAAGGAACGGTTTTATTCGTGGACCTATACAATGGTCCTGTATAATATAGTCGAAGCAAGTAGTTTTGACATTTTAACTTTATGCCAAGTACAGCGCCATATTATCGCCTGGCAATGTATTAGTCTCCATTTCAAACTCATCCTGTATATTCAGTTAAATCATACAACATATAAATTCAAATGAAATTGCAAAGTAAATGATTTCATATTGAACCGTCTTGCTATGTAATTTCTCGTCATAAAAAAATATAATCCCATTCTAGTAATGCAATCATACGATCATGAAACACTCGCTAATTATTGTGAGCATACGAAACTAGATAGATTAACATTTCACATCAGGCCTTGCCATACCTCTTATGCGATCTCGCAAAATGCTACACTTATGTACGTACAATTTATTAGACGAAGATAGGGTATACGAATACACATAGATAGTTGTGTACAATGTGGTGACGATCGCGTTGCAATCTATAATCTAAGCGTATATGGCAACCTTGTCTATAAACAGAGACATAGGTGGACCACCCGGAGCAAGGATTCGACCTCCGTTAGAAGGTCCAAAAATACTAAGAGACCTTCCACAGCGACCTTTGATCGTTAATACTAAATAATAAATATTCGGTTTACGTTGTACACGACGGAATTAAGAAATGTACATAAACGTAAGTTTGTTATACATATCTATGAATATTTATTTATGCGATGTTCTATTGATACTTTATTCGCTATAATAGTTCGTGAAATTCGTTGCTCACCAAGGCTAAGGTAATTGTAAGATTTTGTCTTAGAGAGTTTCCGCAATGTTAAATATTAACTATTGGATTATACTAATCATAATGCAAATGTTTTATTTGTATAAATATTAACCACTGACTGTAATATAATTTTCCAAGGTAAATATATACACACACAACTGTAATTGCTGAATATTATTTATGAGAGTATTTGGCTCACTTTCTGAGTAAATAGGATTAATTATAAAAATCGGTTCAAAACAGAATTGCGTAGGTATTCAATAATTAATATAATTGCCATTGATACCAAATAATTGTGAGAGACAACATATTTTCGTAAAACCTAAAATAATCAGATTTATTCTTTGGCTTGTATCTCTCACTTTCTAGTATTTCGTTTCCACTGACTAACTTGAATCTACAGATTTTATTCTCTTAATCAAATTTTAGTTTTCTCGTGTTATTTTAATCAAACTATTTTGGTGAATAATTATCTGAAGATCAATAGTTTCTAATCTTAGAACTGATCAGCTGTTAGCTAACTGCTGCCAACTGCTACAGACGTGACAGCATAATTTAGTGTAAATACGAGGCAGGAGTTGCCTTTGTTTAACACCAAATGGGAATGAGTGGTGCAAACTTTATTATTATATAGTTGTGTGTGGTAGTAGATACCTTGTTCTTACATGAATAGATATACCCATGATTTCTTGTACAAAAGCCAATGCTAAAGCACAAGCATGTGGGCTTTGAGTTAATTGATAAAGTTTTTTGATTCTAGTTGGAATAGGTAGATGTGTCAAAAACCGCTGTGTGTTCATCTTTAAAATTTCCACCGGGTTTGTATCGCTTAAAGTGCATGTAAGTATATTTCGTTGCATTGTTCTCCCACAGAAGTATCGCAAGTATTGGGTTAATTGCAGATATTTTGGTTTGAACCAGTATACTGTAGATTTCCCTGCGCGAAAGCCATGCTGGGAACAACTAATAATATTAAATTTATTTAAGAATGAGTTAAGCCTTCCACGCATGCCATATTCGAATAGCCTATCTATAGCAGATGTGACGGACACTGGACGATAATTCTGCAAACATTTTTGTCACCCTTCTTATATATCGGTCTAACGGATGCAAGTTTTAAAGATTTCGGCAAAAATTCCTAGCCGAACTGATTCATTCATAAGGTAAGTAAGTGGTTTGCACAAGAAAAGTCTCATCTTTTTAATAAGAAACGAAGGTACATCGTCTGGACCACTAGATCTTTTATTCTTTAAACAGTTAAAAACCAAAAGGAATTCCTCTTCTGAATATTCTATAAGAGCCATAGAGTTTCTATTTTGACGAATTGAACAAGGTAATTCTACTGTAGGTATTTGATCCAAAATTTCGTGTGGGATGTTCGTGAAAAAGATATTCAATTCAGACGCAACTAATTTGGGGTTGACAATGGCATTATTTTCCGAATCCTGAATAACTATATCATCCTGATGAAAACATTTTTTATTGGTGAGTCGATTAATCATATTCCAAGCTGATTTACTGTTATTATCAGAAGTCAATATCTGTTGCGAAAAAAAACATGCTTCTTAGTATTCGAACACAGATGCTCATACTCTTGTTTTTTAAATTTATATGTATCATTCAAAATCGGATATTTTGTTGTTAACACATGTACCTAAGATTTTAAGATTTTCTCTACATTGAATAACTTCATTCGTGATCCAACTCTCAGTTTTTTAATGTCTACTATTAACATTCTTCAACGAAAAACACATATCAAAATAATACAGTAAAGTGCTCATAAAGTAATCAAATTTATGATTAAAATCAGACGCATCATACATATCAGTCCAGGTTTCAGACTCTAGATAATTAGCAAATTGTTGCTTGGAGGTGTTCTCTTCTAAATTTTTTTATTAACTCATCGAAAAATTCTTATCTCAAATATTAAAAGTACAACGAACAAAATCAAAATTGGAAATACATTAAACATGAAATTGGAATTTTGTAATACATATTAAATAGGAGATAGATATTTCAACTAAACATTTATTCAGTTCATATAAAAATTTAGTAAAATTTCAAGATTAAAATTTTCAAGCGATACTTCGTATTCGTATTATATTAGTGATTTGCAACAACTTTTCTTAATAATTTTGTGCTCTATCTTCAACGCTAATATGACTTTACTAGAAACCCTAGTTTTTATTTGAATCATAGTTGGCCAGATTTAGACTCCAACAAAAATTCATTCACACAAAATTTTCATAATGGCCACTATCACTGATAAAAGTGTAATAATAATGGCGTAGCTAATAAAAAATTTATTTGGTTGTCTTCATGTAAACTGATACTGTATATTTTAACAAACAATATTACTTTAATACCACCTTTAATCTTTAAGAATCGATTAAATTACTTGTTTTGCTAATATTAAAGTAAATCCGCTGTACAATTCGTGCTTTTGGGTTATATTTTGGTCATTTTAAAAGGTCATTTTGGCTATAGTACATGCTCCGGAAACCCACTTCACCGTACACACCTCAACCATCTTCTCCCTACAGTACGAACTTAAGTCAATAGCAGTAATATTATTATTTAGCCTGGTCCATATACCTACATCAATTGTCAATTGTCTCGGATGGTACGTTCTTCGATACAGTTATTAGTGATTGCATCCATGTATGTACATATATTCGGTTTATTGGTGGTGGTGAAGATGGTTAGATTAGTATCAAGTAAGAGATTCAGATGATAGAGGAGTAAAAGGTAGGCACGTTCCAAAACGACGTTATCGCAAACACATAAAATCTGGATACAGGATCATTGTGGTTAGCTGCTTGTTCAAACTTTTGTATCACCTAGAGTTTTGTTTGATTATTTGGAATAAACTAAGAATAAACAACGCTAAAGAAAGAGGACCAAACCAACTGTAATAACCACAGAGATCTAATCCTTGGTAGACACAATTTGTAAAGTAATAATAGTGCTGATTGAAATAAGATTGAATAAACTGTTAGGTTTGAGGAGATACAAAGAAAGAATTGACCCCGTTTTTATAGTCTTCTTAGCAAGATTGTTAAATATGAAAATAATATTAAGTAATGCGTAGGTAAGTACCTAACCATTTTTCGTTTTGAAAAGATTGATTTATTACATATATATCTATCTTGATGGAACACTAACGAAGAAACAGTCAATAAAGGTTTCGACGTGTTGAACCATCTAATCTAACCTTATCTTCCTTTAATTATTTGAATTTGAATATAGTGAAATGAAAGAAAGGAGAAGACAACTATTAGAGAAGAGGTTTTCGAGATTTATAAAAAACTGGGAAAAGCGAGGAGATCGCATTGGTTGTAATTCGTTAAAAGGATAGAATGCTCATGTAAAAGAGAAGTAGATAAAGTATGGAATTGTAAGACGGGTAACACTATTTTTTAATTTCCTGGTGATGTTAATCAGTTTCTGTATTTATGATTTATTCAGTTTTTATTTCTGAACATGCTCCTGAATAATTTTGAATTTCAGAAAAAATCCTTCCCCAAAAGATGAAGTCGTGCACTACTTAAAATCGAAAGCTATGAATATTGGGACTCTATGTAAAGCAGATCATAGTCACTAACAATCGAAACCAGCAAGCTGTCAAATACCGCCAACTAGTTGTAATAAGTGAGGAAGCAATTTTGATTAGTTCAAACTCTATCGAACAGGTCAAATAAGTTACAACTATTTGTCACCAGTTTAGATCAGCAATCATCAGCTGGCGTGAACTTAGTTGAGACAGCTGAGATGCTGTTTGAGGATTTTAAAACTGAGCTGAGATTATCAGGAGGAGATGAAACAGAAGGTTTCCTGTCGATTTATTTAAAAATGTAAGAGTAAAAGTAATATTTGCCCGCAAGAGTTTGAAATCATCTACAGGTAAAACTTATACATTTCTATATTTTCAATTAGATAAAGAATAGTATGTGGAAGCCATAAAAAGTTCCATCAGCTTCTTGAGAAAATAGTATAATAATAATAGTAGTGTATTAAATATAATAATAATTACAATGTATTAAATTCCACCAATGTAATAGATGATGGAAATCATATTTTCTTTATACTATAACATAAATGCAACGTATAATTAAATATATTTATATGTTAATTACATTTTAATATCTCATGTTCTTCGTGTGTGGTCGTATCACCAATCATTATGTACGACATCTGGCGGTAATGGTATTGATATTTTTCCGCCGCTCATAGTGTTAACCGATAAGCAAGAACGTGGTAGCTTCGTACGTGTGTAGCCGCTGCAGAAACCGGAGAAGGGAAGAAGTGACCGCCAGAATGGGAAAAAACGGAAGTAGAGCGCTGGATAACAACGACGCGCTTCGCATAAACCGCGCGAAAACAAAACAAAAAAGAAAAATGCCGCGAGTATATTATCCAACGCTCTTATTGTTAGTTAAAATCGTTTCCGATTTATGTTATACTCTGTTATGGAATTAGCGCCAGAATAAAAATATGAATCGGCTAATGATTTTAAAAGAATATCTCTAAAAATTCAGTGAATGGTAACAATCATGTCGGTGGTTTATATACAATAAATATCATTTATAACGATGTTGCAGAATCTGTTTTAGCGTCTTTCAAATTTTGATTAAATGTGAAAAAATGCTGAATCATTTCAACTGCTGAAAACGCATCCTTTCCACTTCATCGTTGTTTATTTCTAACTCCAAGTTTGCATTGAACCTAGCTAAAATTTCATCTTCTGTCATATCTTCTTCCGTTTCGAGTTCTTCATCAACACTTGAAAAATTATCCCAACCCTCTTGTGTTGCCAGGTTAACTACAGGTAAATCTTCCTCCGTATCATTTTGTAGTCAAAGCCACTCAGCTAAGGGCAAATTATCGTCATCAAAAGAGTTTTCTGCTGTGTGTAAATTAAACCCAGCATGTGCAAAGCAATTTGCTAATGTCTGTTGAGAAACGGGATCCCAAGCTTTGGAAAGTAGAGAAATAACCTGCAGGATATCTAGTTTTTGAGGAACACCATTCTCGTCAATATCTTTTAAAAGCTTTATAATTTGAAGTTTTCTAAAATGTGTCTTTAGGGACTTTGTTACACCCTGGTCCATCGGTTGAAGAACTGACGTGGTATTTGGTGGAAGGAAGGCAAGTGATATAACTTTTAAGTTTTGAATGAGATTATTGTCCCATCGTACAATTATTTTTTCAAATAATGCCGATGTCATCCATGCTCTTTGGATATTTGCATATTCAACAGGTAAAGATTTTATTTAAAGCATCGAGGATGCTTAGCTTTGCCAATAACCACAAGTTTCATTTTTCCGATCCAGTCATATTTTCTGCAATCTATCCTTACTGAGTTTACCACCAATGCAGTCCCCCTTCTCCCCCGCATTTCATCATTCTGAAAAATAAGCCAGTCTCATTTGCGTTGAATATTACTTCGTCTGTATATTCTTTTCTTAAATTTGGCCACACTGTATTTAACCAGTCGTCACAAATCCCTTTAGGTACATCAATTGCTTCGCCACATATTTTACCAAAAACAATATTGTATCTTTTTCGGAATCATTGAATCTATCCAACTGTGTTTATTCTCTCTTTAATTTCCTGCTGTTGATTTCCTTGTGAATCCAATACCACACCCAAGTATTTAAACTCATTGACTTGTTCTATATGGTTGTTGCCAATTGTTATATTCACTTTCCTATTTCCTCTTGATACTACCATTATCTTTGTTTTTCTACATTCATCTTCATATTTACTTTAGACAGTGCAGCGTTCCATATTTCCAGATTCTTTTGTAGTTCTTTCCCCGAACTTGCAAAGGTTGCCAAATCGTCTGCAAAAGCACACTCTCCTACCTTTATCGGTGCTAGATTCCAGTACCCAATCGGTAGTTTACCCACTTTTGCTGTTATTTCTCTCATAACCTCATTCAACATCATGATGTAGGACTCAAGCAGCTGCCCTGTCTCAACCCTTGGTTAGTTTTGAACTCCTCCGGCTCCACATTTCTGTTCCTTACTATATTTCTACATTCTCCGTACATACTTTCAATTGCACTTCTTAGCTTTTTATCAACCTTATTCTTTTTCAACATGTTCCATATCTCAACCTCTGATATCCTCTCAAACGCTTTCTCAAGGTCTATGAAAGCCATGTATGCCTTGAATACTATATCCTTTCCTAAATCCACTCTACGATTCCATTAAGTTTAAAATTTTCTCCATTAGTTTGCATTCCAGAACCTTCTCGAACATTTTTGCTACTACACTGAGTAAAGTCACTCCTCTCTAGTTTTCACAATTTCAGGAGTCACCCTATTTAAATATCCGTCGTTATAATAGATAATTTGATTAAAATTTCAAGCTATTTTTCGTCGTTATATTAGTTTCGTCGTAATATCCGATATAACCGATAGGTTTCGCGTTTAGAAAGCATTGTTTCTGGCCATGACCGTGAAATTTCGTCGCAAAAACCGATATGTCGTTATATCAGATGTCGTTATAAACGATATTTACTGTATTTATGGATTCATTCTTAAAAATCGAGTTGTTCATCTTATGTCTTGTATGAACACAGTTGAAAGGACTGGTTGTTTGTGTGAAGGGACGACCAACAGTGTTGGAGGAATGTCAAAAAGTCTGTTAGGAAGGCTGGTCGTTTAGGAACACGCTTACATATGCGTCTGAAATTGAATATTTAAAACATGAAAAATGACTGATCCACTACTGTTAACCGTTACTATCATTAGCAGTATGCACTAGAAATGCATATCAACATTTTTGCTCTAGATTAAAGGTTTGTAAACGAATGTAGGTACATATGTTTGTAGCTTTTTCTGGCACTTCTTCCTTCTTTTAGCAATTAAGAGGAAATTGCTATTTTGTTTTCATTAACAAAAGGATTTGCGAATTCCAGCACAAAGTATAGACGTTCGAATGATGGGTATAAGAATGGTATAAGTATATCCGCATACGTATGTGTGCTCCGTGTGCATGTGTACCCCGAGCGCATTCTAGGCAATGCACTTCCGAGTTACGTGTATGACGCGATGCACACCATAGTGGAATCGAGTTGTATCCGAGCCGATGTCCGTGGATGGCTTCGCGCGCAATTCTACCGGAGTAGTGAAAGTACTAGAGCTCGGACTGCGCTACATGTCTTTGTCGTACAGCTGGTATTGTAGACTGATACTTCTCTGTCGTACTTGTTTCGACCGCGAGGCGCGCAGATAGTAAATGAAAGCGCGCGGGACTACACGGAGAGTGCACTTTCCAAAGGTTATTGCACTAAATGCATCGCGGAGACGATCGGTGATCTCTGCTTTTGCCCCAAGACGATAATGGTGAATCGTTTGGTATTATGGCTTGGTTGTTAAGGAAGCATTATGTTATTTTATGACTACCTCATATGTTTAGGTAAAATTGATTATTGCTTCATTTTCAATAGGGATATACATATTTGGAATTTTACATTTGCGCATGGTTTGTGAAATAGAGTTACTCAACAACACTTGTTAAGGATTTCATTCATGCTGAAAAGCATATACTAATTTGGTATATCTAACTTTTTAAACTATTTATATAAGCTATATTGTTCTACATCTTACGCTGGGTATTTGGGATACAGTATCCATCATTGAAATTTGGTCAATAGTAACACCATAGCACAGCTACAGAAACTGGGTCAGCAAGACATATTCTTTGTGAAACTTGACATTAACAATGTGCTGATACTACCATATGATGCTATTTGCAGTAGATTAAAAGCCGTGTTGATCCTAAAGGACATCTTCTGCAAGTTTACCGCAAAATGTAGTTTCAATAGAGTGAAGGAACAGCAATAACCAGTTATTTTCAATAATCACAAATGAGTGAGTGAGTGCATATTGTTTTGCTACGTAATAAGTGCAAAATTTGTGCAAAATGTGAAAATTTATTCAATAATTTTTGTTACATTTGTGATGAATTGACACACGGAAAACCCGAGCTGTTTGCAGTAACCAACTGTATTTTGTTGGCATATATTTTGTTAAGACTACTATACGCATTGCTACTTTAACTGAATACTAAATCAAAATTTGTTGTTAGCGAACAAATTATTTTGTTACAGGATTTACGTGATGCAACAAAATGATTCGGTAAAATACTTTCTTAATGTAATGGTAAACAAGTAAAACAATGGTTTCAACAAAATCTATTTGTTTCAAATAAACTTCGTTAAATTAAAGAAATTTTTGGAACTAAATTTGTGGATATTTGCTTAATTTAAAGAAATATTTAATTAAAACACTTAATTATAGCCAACAAAATTATTTGTTCCAACTATATATTTGTTTGCCGATATTCAACCGTAAAATTTGGTGAACGCAAGTGAAATTTGTTTGGGTCAAACAATCCAGTCTTTCCGTGCATTTTCGTAAATGAAGCCTTATTGTCAGTATCAGGATAACTCATGGACCCTACATATCTATGGTATATAATAATCGGTCTATTGCTGTGCCTATAGGAGCCCGTAAACTATCGACTGCTATTTCTGGTTGACTACTTCTATCAAGGTAATTAGTAGTTAAGCCTCTCATGGACCCAAAAGATGTTCTTCTTCTACTTCTACAAATAATTGGGAGGAGTGGGGAGGAGTATTCCATCGAAAATATAGAAGACAATATAATATCTTGCCAGATGTACAGTCGGACTGTGGGGAAGGTGTTAGCTGTAAATTTGCTTAGTTGAAGTTTACTGATGACTAGATATTAGATATGATGGCAGTGGCACTGCTGCCTATTGTAACATTGCTCTTCTAGTTGTTAGACTAGTTGGAGGCTTTTGATGTACCTTAGAATTAGTCTGGAATTTCCGTCCTGGATGTCAGTAAGCCTTAGAAACGACCTACTGAAGTATTGTTGTCGGGTATGACTGGCAGCAACACATTTAGACAAAATGTGTTCTGCCGTCTGTAGATCTTCTTGACATAGACGGCAGATTTAATCTTCAACTTTTCAGAGTTTATGTAGGTGGTACTTCAGGGGCACATGATCTGTCACAAACCCTGCCAGCAGTCCAAGGTCCCCTTTGCTGAAAGATAGCAACGACTGTGCTGTCTTAGGCGATCCTGATAACAGTGCCTTCGCCTGATTTTGTCCTGGCGTATTCCGCCAGTGGGAGTCCTTTCTGTTGACCTCCCATTTGTTAACTGCTTGTTTTAATGGAAGGCATTTTCGCTGCTTCTTTGGCAAGCTTATCTGCCTTTTCGTTTCCTTCGATCCCTTGATGGCTTGGAACCCACTGAAGAGTTACGTGGCTAACTCGACGTTCTTTACGAGTCCCATAGGCACTTACTGATGACTAATGATAATCTTGTCAGCTATAGGCGGTGGCAATTTAACAGCCCCAACCTTTATGGACAAACTCTTGGCCTTGAGCTGAGTAAAAGATTTGATCTGAATATCCATATTAAAATTAGGTTGGCTAAATTAACAGCAGTAATTTCAGGAAAAAAAATCTTGTCAACTATCATTGCGTATTCAAGGCAACACCATCCTTTCTTTTTTAACTTTTTAAAATCCCATAATAAATAAAGGAAACTACGAGCTAATATTTTTGTTGTCTGTTACCAGACCAGTGGCTTTCTCCGGACTCTTTACTCCTTACTTAGAAATTATTTTGACATGTACGTACTACATTCAGAAAACATTTATATAAAGTTTAAAGTTCTTGTTATTCTAGTAACACAAAAAATCTTAATTAGTCGTTTGTGTGTATCCTCTCCAAGCTCGCCAAAATTGACAGGTGCTATTTGTACTCAACTGCGAACATTGTTAGGTAAACATTTCTTATATCCCTCACTTAAAACTTTTACCATTCCCTGCTTTATATATAATCTCGCTATGCTCCCTACCAAATCAAATATTGCGTTTAAAATTGGATTTGCTTGATTGCACCCGATTGAAACAATTTTTAATTCAATTTTTTTTCGTGATAAATAAGTTAAGTGAATGGTCTATTTTATTTGCTTCAACAACATCCCACAAAAAATGTCAACACTAGAAATGCAATTGATTAACTTATGCATTCGAATTCTTCTCGAAAAGAAAAATTTCAACGGTAGTTAATCCCACCTACCATTGAGTTTCCATTACCATATATTTTGCTTAGTAATTTTGCTACTCTAACTCTTGTAAACCTATGATTACACAAAGTTTATGATATGATCGGGTAGTTCTTTGTATAGATCTCGGATAATTTGAATAATATAATAGTTAGAAATCAACAATACCTAATTAAAATTATTTTTAATTTATCAAGAATATTATTAATGTCTCACACGATATACATATGTTAACGCTATCAACGTTCTATACTATTACAAACTTTATTAAAAAGGAAGATGTATAATTGATCATTTTAAATTGTAATTTTACTAGTCATGATTCGCGCATGTAATTAGACATACATGTACATTGCTTAACAACAGCATTACTCACTGTAATAATAAATAAACATGGGTAATTAGATAGTTGCTGCATGGAATGCACATACAGTATGTATTAGAAAATCAAACCATTTTTGCTTAATTTTATTGACACATTGGTTGATAACATATAAATGTTGTAAATATTCAAGATCACATTAGATAAAATGTCCACCAACGAAAGTAAACGGAACGTCTTTTTATTACATAAGGCTTATTACCGTAGTTTTTCACATGAATAATAGTGTATATATTAGATGGGAGAAGGTAACAGAATTTCAAATTATACGTCATAATTCCTCGTCTTTTTCTTTTTATATATACGCTAACCTGTAAGATTGAAAGTGAAAGTACTAATAATAGTGCTGCAACTTCTACCACAAAAAAGAATGTCGAGACGCTTTTCTTTTTATGACAAAATGTAAACGAATGTAAATATATAAGAGGTACTGAAGTTTAATGCATATTAGGTAATAGGTATTTGTTACCATATTAGGTGAATATTAGAAAGGAGATTTTTCAACATTTTCCTGTCAAGATCATTATTTTATTTGAATTCGGTATTTATACTCGCTAATCTCCCTATTTTAGGTAGTTTATTACGGAACTAACATTTGCTGGGCAGTTCTTTCCTTGCTGTTTATCGCAGATCCCTCACAAAATTGTCTGCTTCTATATTCGACACTCTATATATTTATTTAACCCCAAAATGTCATTAACACGAGATTTAGGGTTAAGCTGCAAGTTATGATAACAGCATCTCGGCCCATTCCCGAGATTCCTATTTCCTATCCTAGTTCTTCACTGGATCTCTTGGTGCAGAAGTAGAACACTAAACACTTCAACCCACTAAACACCAAACAACTTTTAACTAAAACACCTAGTGTTAGTTAGTTTTAACTAAAACACCTAGGTGTTTTAATTAAAACTTGTTTGGTGTTTAGTGGGTTGACGTGTTTAGTGTTCTCCTGTGTTTGTTTTGGATCCGTCCGTATACCAGCGTATGGACAGGTCCTGTAGTTTAGGTCCGCCGGACTCCCACGATTGGCGATCGTGTATAACCACTTCGAACTGTTTGTCAAAGTCAAACCTAGGTCTCATATAGCCTTTTAGTTTTTTTTTTATATATATATTTCATCCATGGACTACAATAGTAGTATTGTATAAGTCAAATTTGTATAATACATGTACATACATATGTATAGCAAAGTAAATACAAATATAATATAAAAACAGTACACAGCAAAACAACAATTTAAAAGTTATATTCTATCATTCAAATACTCGTTATATGAGTAGTTTCACCAGCTCTCCCAATTCTTGTAAAATTTGAAGATGACTCACTAGAGCTCCTGATTTGAGGATCATGTTCCGTTCCAGCCTGATGGCGCCCATCACCTACAGGTGAAGACCTGTAGGTGCAAGGGAATCAGATCGAGTAGGGCTCCATCATCGCGGTTGGAGAGGATCACATTGCGCCTGTTATGCCCACACTGTCAAGACGCTATATTTTTTTACAGCAGGTTTCGTCCTTGCTTTTCTTTTGTTTTTGGCCACCGTACTAATGACACGTATGTGACCATCGGCCTGACTATAGCCATGTAGGTCCAAAGGATCATTTGGGCTTCAGACTCCAGGTTTTACCAAAAAGACGATGACAGGTCCACAATGCTCGTGTGGCCCTTTCCGATGTCCATAGGAGATGGGTGTTTCAGGTAAGTTTTTGATCTAAGAAAATATTTCACTTCACTAGAGAATTCACCTGCGTTTCTTCTAGTGTAGGTGCCACCAGAGATAGCTTCCTTCTTTTAGTGAATGGTACCACAGCTATTTTGTGTGGATTGATGTTTAGGTGCTCCTGCAAGCACCATGACCAGGTTACGTTAAGAGCATTCTGCATACTGGCTGATAATATAATATACCGTCGAAGTCTGCATTATGAATTGCGGCCATTGAAACACAGCTCCTGTGGGCAGGAACGTTGTCCTAATGAAACACCACACTAATTCTGAATTTTACCCCCTTTTTTCTTTGATGGCATCACGCAACATAATATTACCCCAGTTATAATCTGATCACATGGTAAAAAGTCTATAAGAATAATTCTTTCGGTATACGAAAAAAATTTGACCATGATCTTTCCCGCAGATGCTGCTGCACGAAACTTTCTAGGGGAGGGGACGGGGCGGTGAACCCTTGAGCCTCCATTCCGTGATCTGCCTTTTTAATTCAGGATCATTTCCTTCCTTAAGCAAAAAATACTCGTATTTGGTTTTAATTGTGGACTTTATAGATTGATAATTATAAATGTAACAAGTGTTACTTTTTCAACTTTCTATCTAGGGCACACTCATCTGTTACATGCTTATGCTGGGATGGAATGAAAGGTTGATGGTATATCAATGTTAGAACAGAAGAAAACACTCAAATAAATAATAAATTCATTAATTTAGAACTTACAACTATTTTTAGGACGTATTTGTCCTAACAAATCTTTAGGACTTCAGATAATCTTTACATTTGTTGGGACAAATACGTTCTATAGATAAGTTGGTTACTGCATAAACATTTTTGAACACAAGAATAGTTTTTACAGTGTACATACTAATCTATTAATGAAGCTATAGCAACATTCAAAAGAAGATCTAGCCAAATCTAGCCTAAAGTCGTTAAATCTACGGAAGCTCATAAAAACAACTTTCACTATCACTGATAATCAAATTACTATATGCTATGTTCGATTCTTCCTCGCAGTAGAAATTTGTGCCAAAGGCCGCCAAAGGATACTTAAATTGGGAGACAAGTTGGAGAGAAACACTTAAAACTTTCCAATTAGGTGGCGGAATGTGAAAAGTTTCCTAGTGTAGCTGTCGCTAACCGGCAATTACGAAAATGAGAAAGATTAAAGGCAGATCGGTGATATATGTTCGCTGTCCAACGGCTACACAATTTTAAAATCAATATATGAATATGGTGGCTGATCAATTGATGCCAATGATGGTATTGGCGACAAATTTACTATAAACTCGTAAACATAGCAATCTACAATTCTTTCGTTGTATTCAAAGAAACAATTAATCATAATCTTCCATTGATGCCAAGGTTAAATCTAGGAAAGGAGTTGCCAGAAAGCAAACTACGAAAACAAGTATACATTATTTCACTTAATTCCATACTTAACTAAGTTAGTAAAGGCAGATATCTCTTCCCTAACAAGACACTCTTGAGACGTATGTATCCCCAGCTTGCTTTTCCTTATAGTACTCAAACAGTAATAAAGTTTTCATTTGTATATTCTGGAAATTGCTTCTCATGTCGACACCAAAACAATCAGGAAAAGTAGTTTTTTTATATGCAGTAACTCCGTAAGCTGAATTACTTGTCAGGCTACTAGTGCAACTCTCGCTGTGTAGTTTTGTGTGTGTAAATTATGTTCAAATATACCGCCTGTTAATCACTTTGCTCCCAACAGTGAATGGTAAGTCGATCCGGATTTCAACTCTATGAAAAAATGTCATCGTCCCTCCAGATAATTGAAACCCGGCTCCTATCGTCCCGCCACAACGACAGTCAGTCGCCTAACCACTGTGACTATCGACTCGTTCAGTTAATAATGCATATCTGGTAGCATTGGACCTGTAGACGGGAATTGAATTCTCTAAGATGTTTAAACAATGTGATGATCAATTATTGTTATTCAACTACTGTTCAAATTGAGCAATAAAATAAATGAATATAATAAACAGCAGTAGCTTCAGATATAATTGTCTGTTGAGGGTCTGAGACTACATAATTCCTTGTACATAAGCACAAAATAGTGCTAATAATAAACTTAACTGATGAATACAGGTAGATACATAACACTTATAAATATGCTAAAAGTATCGGTATTTTTGTCATATTGAGGGGTCGAAATACTTGCAGCTCGAAGAGTTGACCTGCTATAAATAGAACGCAGTAATATTGATATTATAAATACGAACCCCACACAAAAAAAACTTTAATATAATAATAATAATAATAATAATAATAATATTTATTAATTCAAAGTATCGTACAACGATAAAGGAATAAGTCAAAATACATAGGTACATGATATGAATTAAAGTATAACAGATAAATCTAAAGATCATGCATATAACTAAAAAATTAAAAAAAAGAAGGAAAATAATGGTTCCAAAAACAACACACACCACCCAAGACAAAAATAAACATTCATGTATATATATATGTATATATAGTTATGTCAACTTCAAACCAGAAATTCTTCAATAGAGTAGTAGCAGTTTTCTATCAGCATTTTTTTAACATTTATTTTAAATTGTTTCTGTTGTTTATATTCGTTTGGCAACCTATTATAAAGCTTTCTGCCGACATACTCTATACCTCTGCTTGTTATTTGCAGCTCTAATTTAGGTAAATAGAGATTATTTGCCTGACGTGTCTCGTATGTATGAATATCCTTATTCACGGTGTAAGTCGTTATGTTCGTGTGAATGTAACACAGAGCTTCTAAAATATAAAGTGATGGTAATGTGAGAATTCCAAGTGATCTAAAGATAGGCTTGCATGACTCAGTTGGTTTTATTCCACCTAATATTCTAATAATCTGCTTCTGAGCAAGAAAAACCATTTTAGCTAGAGGTGACGAACCCCATAAAAGAATTCCATATAGTAATCTAGATTGCACTTCTGAAAAGTAAGTAAGCGATAAAGTGTTTAAAGGTAGACTACTTTTGAGGCTTCTGAACAGGTATGCTTTACTATGAAGTGTGCGTGTTATGTATTTGCAGTGATCCTCCCACAACAAATTGTCCTGGATATGTACACCCAAAAACTTTGCCTTGTGCTGTTGCTCTATATTCATGCTATTGACATTAATGTTACAGGAAACGTTTTGCATACGCTGATGAGTATGAAATAATAAACAGGTTGTTTTAGTTTCGTTAAGTTTCAATTTATTGAAGGAAAACCATTCATATAGACGATTTAATACTAAATTTGCAGAAACTTCTGTCATTTGTAAAGTATCATCATTAATGAGCACTGTTGTGTCATCTGCGTACATAAATACTGAAACTTCGGTGATAAAATTGTAAATATCGTTGGTATATAAGCTAAATAATAATGGGCCCAATACCGAACCTTGTGCTACTCCATGTGCAATAGGTAGGCAACGTGATTTACATTTCTCCACTTTATTTAGTCTTTTATAAGTAATTGTGACATACTGAGTACGTCCTTGTAAATATGATTGAATCCAATCTGCTGCATTACCACGTATTCCATATTCTTGCAATTTCTGCATTAGCAGTGTATGCTGTACACAATCAAATGCCTTACTAAAATCACAAAATATAGACAAAGGAAAATTTTTGTTGTCAATATATTGTAAAACCAAATTGTAAAACGATTGCAGAGCTGTGAGTGTAGATTTTCCTCTTCTGAATCCATGTTGATTTTGGTTAAGAATTTGGTGTTTATCCAAGAAAGAATTTAGACGGTACAGCATACAATATTCAAATACTTTACCAACATTTGAAATTAGAGAAATTGGTCTATAATTCTTAATATCAGTTTTATCGCCTTTCTTGTGGATTGGAATAACAGCTGCAGTTTTAAAATAATCTGGAAATATTCCATATGAAAATGACTCGTTTATAAGATAAGTAAACGGTGCCACTAGCAGGCTCAAGAACTCTTTCAGTATCTTGGCAGATATATCATCGGGTCCGGATGTATGTTTGCTTTTTAGTTTCAGTATTGCATTACTTATCTCTTGCTCTGTAAATGGATATAAAAACATAGTATTTGTGTTACGATGGATATTAGTTTCTATTGAAACGTTAGGTACAGAATTGAGAATATCTTCTATTGATTGCTGAAAATGTGTATTGAACATATGAGTTTGTTTATGCGGATCATAAATGGGCTGACCGTTATCGATAATTACAATATTTTCGTTTGTTCTATTGACAGGATTGATGTCTTTAATCATCTGCCACATCGTTTTAGTTCTGTTGTGAGAGGTATGTATAATGTAACTGTTGTACTGTATTTTCGTGTCATTAACCAATCGCTTGTGTTGTTTGTTTTTCTCTTTATAAAAATCCTTTAACTGTGGATACTGCTTTTGCAATATAAATAGATCTTTTAATTTTGTACTCGACTGCCTTACTTCATCTGTAATCCACTTATTCTCTCGTACAGTTGTTTTGATCTTATACTGTTTTATAGGGAATGCATTGTTGTAATGGTAAATCAATATATTCATGAAGATTTCTACTTTCTTGTGTAAGTCTGCGTTGGTGCAATAATACACATCAGCCCAAGTCTCATTTTGTAGAAAATGCCAAAATTTTGTTTTATTGCTTACAGTAAAACGTCTTTGCTGCGCTACTAGGTTCCCCGAGTGCAAAGGCAGCAACACAGCATCATGAACAACCAAAATAATCTTATGATCAGATAGATTAGTATCTTGCGTGATAGTGCGAATATCTGACTGATAATTAGTAAATACGTTATCTATTAGAGAACTCGTTGTGTGTGTAACTCTAGTAAAATCATGAACTGTAGAGGTTAAACCAAAGCTTAACAACAAATTTACAACTTGATGTGATTCATTTGTGTCTTCATTGAGATTGACGTTAAAGTCTCCGCATACAAATACAATACTTTTTACTGTATCTATACTTAACAATACATTACTTAAACAATTTATAAAAGAATTAAAATCAGAAGATGGTGGACGATAAAAATTAAGGATAATATATTTTACGTTATTACTTAGCCATTGCACTGCACACACTTCAAATAATCTTGCAAAAGCAAATGCCTCAACATCTAAAATAGAAACATTTAAGTCATTTCTAACTAATATACAGGATCCGCCACCACTTGTTTCTGTTCTACAAAAATATGATATTAATTTATAATTAGAAATCTTAATAGTAGGAATCTGCGCATTTTTTATCCAAGTCTCGGTTATGCAAACAAAGTACGCAGGACTTGAGTCCAGGGTTTCTTCTAACATATTAATTTTGTTGTTTATACTTTGTATGTTTAGTAAAAATATAAAGTTGATATGTGAAACATTGTTTCTGGGTAATTGCTATGCCCTTTGGTAATTCGTAATACTTTGAGTAAGTTTCAAGCTATTTTTATAAACATTACAATTTTTATCAAAGACCGCATGTGAAATTGAGACATTCGATTTATATTTATCATTATGTCGTTTACAATTTACGCATTGGAGTTCTTCAGAAGTGCAGTCCGCCAGTGCATGGTTGCCCGCGCATCTCGGACAACAAGTAGGGGATCGACAGTTCTTCGCCAAATGTCCATATCGGCAACAGCTATAACAACGGAGGATATGCAGAGATTCCGCGACACCACAGCGCTTCCATCCGATGTATAGTACCTTGCGTTCCATTAGCATATGAAAGACAGTTGGGTCACATTCCATAATCAGATTAATATTAGGTTTTTTATCAAACACACGAATAATTTTAAATATAGTATTTTTTGTAATCGGAATTTTATTTTGTTTTAAAATTGCTTCAGGGAGTTTTTCTCTATCTAACACATCATCTTTGTTAATGTTGAAAATAATAACCTTTGGATTAAGCTTTTCTGGAATGATAACAGTGTAATCAGATCCTATTTTAGATTTAAGATTCGTTTCTAGAAGTTTCACATTATCTTGCTCATCACATTTAATTAGAACACTGCCATTCGTTTTTTGGACTAACTTATTTACGGACATTGATAAATTAGAGGGATTTATGTGAGTTTTCAGTTCATTACATGTAACTTTAGAGGATTGACTTTTATTAATAGGTTTAATAATTACCACATTATTACCGGAATCACTATTTCTTTTTAAAGCACCACTATAGCTTCCTGGCATCTGTTGGGTGTTGTTAGAAGCATTAGTTTGATTCGTGAGCGCCTCTAGATGTTCTATCCGTTGTTTTTGTAGCATGTTTACATTTTGCAATTCTTGTATTATTTTATTCAGTAAAGTGATTTCATGCCGTAGTGATGTAATTTGTGATTTCTCTGACATTATTGTGCTTTCATCGGAATCTGAATCAGGTAGGGGAATAGGTGTACACGCCTTACATTTCCATAGCTTCTTTTCGGATAATTTATTACTTTTGATTAAAGCATCCACACACTTGTAATGAATATAACTATTAACACACAGACAGCACTTATGTCCACTACGTACAGCACTTTCACATAAGTCGCAGACTTTATTCGACTTTTGTTTAGATGAATTTTCACTCTCGCTTTCATCTTCCGTAATTTTACCTTCCGCCATTTTTATATATAATATTATATTATTATTATTATTATTATTATATTATATTATTATATTATTATTATATTATTATTATATAATATTAGAAGATTTTGCGCAATTAAGCTAAAATATAGTAATTCACGTAAAATTTCTTAAAATTACATTGATTACTATTTCTAAAATTACTCTTTTCCAAAATATCATGAGCATAAAATATATAGTATCTCACAGAAAATCACCAACTCGCAATCAATGTTAAATTAGAGAGAAAAGATATTTCGGTTTGGATTATACAATTGCGTGCCTCCGTGTAATTTCGGCGAAAGCAGCAACCACTTGCCGAAGATAAAGAAAGTTAGGTGCGTACTTTCCTTGGCCCAGTGGCTGTGACCCAGTTACTATTACGTTTCGTCGACCAATATTTTACGGTTATGTTGAATTCAAGACCGTCAAAAAACGATATGGTCATCCAGCACCTACTAACTTCACTGTGTGACGTGATTTAGCGTTGAGTAAGTGTACGATGTGATCGCCTACGGTTTTACGTTTTGGATTCAGGTGCATGCCAACGTCTGATATAATCTTCGTTTGAGAAGGACCAAATACTTATTTTGTGCGATGTTCTTTTAGTTATTTTAAGATAATTGGTTAATTTGAGGATATTTTTACATATTCACGGAATTTTAATGTTTTTAAGGGACAAAAGAATTTAATTTGATGCGATTGATATACGAGTTAAGTGAGTACTTCTTCTATTTTGTTCATTTTTGTATTGTATACATATTATACTACTATGACGCGGTCAAAACTCGGAAGACCTCTAATTATACTACTTTGTATAAATTTCAGTGCAAAACGCTACGCAACTCCATTAATAAAGCCATAAATGGTTTAAAATTTGGTAATGGGAGAAATAAATTATGCAAGGCTGATATTAAATCACACAGTTAACATTGAAATTCGGACAATAGCGACTAGCGGTTTATTTATTTCTACATCAGAGCTTATATGAAATTTCAGAAATAATATAATAAAAAGTACTACCAACATTACAGCATTATCAAGAAATAGATAGTTTTAGTACATAAATAATAAACACTTTATAAATAGCAATAATAAACTTCTGTATAAATACCAGTGTTCAGGATCAGCTGCTTATGATTAAGCATCTATTTATCGGTTAAGTTTAGAAACCGCTGCAGGCAGACTGTATTAAGAGCACGGAATTTTATGAAATTAGTAATGAGGCAATATTTCATCAAGTCTTTAATTGCAAAATTCGCGAGGAACTAGCGCTCTCAGTCCATTATACGTTGGAATTATATCAAGCTGTCGTTGTGCCCTTATGGCTACTGTTTTCACAATACAACAATGGTAAAATTAGCTCCTATCATCACTGAATTATGGACGACAGTTCTAAAAACTCGATGGCTACGCTATCTACTTTATTTAATTTGATCTGATGATAATGAACTCATTCCAATCAACTCTTCACTTGCTTCAGACCTGTTCCTTACACCAAATGCAATTATTAACAACTGAACACTGGGAATAATACTAGTTGATGTATTAATAGCCAATAAGACACAAAAATTTGTTTGAGTAAAGTTGTATTTTGCAATCATCCCATCGCAAAATTTTTATCGATTCTAAACAAACTATAATTTTTATATTTGATAAAATCTGGTTCTGTAAATGGTCAGCAGTTGTGGAATAGAATGTAGACTTTTATCGGATATCCTGATCTTACGAGCATATTCTTTTGACTGAATGACGAACGAAACAATATTTTTCAACCCAATTATCCAGAAAGTATTGATTTTCATTATATTTCATACTTGTGTGCTTTTCTACTCGTAGGACATGTTTTCCATTAAATGCCGAGAAGATAAAGTATGTGATGTTATCGCAGCATGAAACAAGAATAGAATAGAATACTTTATTTGTTTTATGGTACATATCAGTATAGAAACACGTCACATTAATTAAATTAAATAAATAGAAAACTAACAAAACATAAAACAGTAAGAATTAGTAAACACTGATACATATTTTCATTACAAAATTCATTGACTGAATATAATGTCTTTTGCAATATGTAGTCTTTGAGCTTGTTTTTGAAGTTGTTATATGGCAATCTTTTTCAGGAATATGATTATATACCTTCACACACATGTATAATGCCGGTTTTTTGTTAAGTGCGTTTGTGGTGATAATTGCTACACGCACTTCTAGTCTGATAATCGTGTACTATTTCATATTTTTTGAAGAAATCATTATAATTTGCTTTTACAAATAGTGCACAGTCAAACACAAACATTGCTCGAAAGGTAAGTATCCTAGCATTTTTATAAATTTCTTTACAGCTATCTCTAGGTTTTAGTCCAAATATTGATCTTATACAAGCTTTTTGTAGAAGAAATATGCGCTCACAATCCGTTGAACTTCCCCAAAAATATTATACCGTACGTCATTAATGAATGTACACAAGCATAATAAACCGATAAAGCAGCTTCACGACTAACGGTTCGCGATATCACTTTTAAGCTGTAAGAGCTCTTGCTTAACTTCTTCGCCAGATGCTCCACATGCTCCTTCCATGACAGATCCGCATCAGGCGCCAACCCAGAAACGTTACTTCTTTGCGCCAGGTAAGTTGATGTGATTTATAATCAGTTCTCGTACACACTTCATTGTTCTTAAAGTTTAGAATATTTGTTTTAGGTAGATTTAATTGTAAATTATTTATTGAAAATCAGTTATCAATTTGTAAATTCTCTTCCAATGCATTTTTAATTTCTTGCGTTGCAGCCGCTTTCACTATCATTGTGGAATCATCAGCAAAAAGCAGCATTAAGTTTTTAGTAACTTTTGGCAAGTCGTTTACATACAACAAAAACAATAATGGCCCCAATATTGAACCCGGTGGAACCCCACATGAAGTATTCTCCTAATCCGAAGTAAGTTCTTCACCTCATTCACCATACACAACAACCTTTTGCTTTCTGTTTGTTAAATATAAAGATAACCACTTACTCATCACACCTCTAAATCCCATTTTTTCTGCTTTACAAATTAATATTCCATGATGCACGGAGTCGAATGCTTTAGTTAAGTCCATGAACATGCCGACTGTACAATGCTTACTATTTATTCCATCTACCACTTCTTCTATCAACTGGTATAATGCTCTGCTCGTTGATCTTCCTTTCAGGTATCCATTCTGGTAATTACTTAAAAGCTTGCACTTTTCTAGATAATTTATTATTCTTTTGTGTGCAAGTTTTTCTACCACCTTAGCAACATTTGATATTAGAGCTATAGGTCTTAGACTTTTCTCCTTTTTTATGTATCGGCTTTACAAGAGTATGCTTTAGCTTGCTCGGAAATATTCCCATTGCAAACGACAGATTCACTATATGGGACAGAGGCACAGACAGAATTTCAACGCAACATTTCAGTAATGTAGTTGGAACTTCATCAGCGTCTACTGCTCCTGTAATATTTAACTCATATATTGTCTTACAAACTTCTTCTGGTGTAGTAGAGAAAAACACAAACGTATAGTAGTTTCTATATTATCGTAAAGGTTGGAGTCGTATTCGTTTACACTTTTATTACACACGTTTATGAAGTAATTATTCATTTCCTTAAGTACTGCTATATCTTCCATTGGTCTTTTCTCAAATTTGTTATTGTTGTACGTCTGGGCTTGCTTTTACCTTGAATGCCATTTACTACGTCCCACGTTGCTCTGATCTAATTTTTAGAAGAGAGAGAATATATTCTGTGAATGTATTTTTTTTTGGAGGTTACAATTTCTTCTTTTAATCGGCTACAAAAATGAGTGTAAACGTGTTTGTCTATTCTATTTTCTATAGAGGCTTCATACAATTGCCGTTTTATTCTTGATTCTGTTATCCATTTCTTATGTTCGTTCAAACAAGGAGTGATCATCGAGCTCCATAATCATGTAGCAGCTTCCCGACCAAAGTCACACATTGCAACGACTCAACGATGCAAAACGGAAACACAAAAAAAAGGTAGAGCGCCGCGCTCAGAAATGCCGCCAAATAAATAATGGCGAGGGGAAAAAAAATGTATATATAATAAGAAACCAAAATATGCCCCCTATCACCTACCCTTAGTAGTTCGGATTTTGGCCAGCTTATGCGGTGAGTGGGGTGGGTTCCACAACTCAGGATATCTATCAATTTATAAATGGGCGCCACTCCGTCAAAGAAAAAAATAATAAAGGGAAATACCTTGATAACCCGAACGCGTGACGGAGAATGGCAGATGTACCGCCGTGGTGATAAGATTAGATACAAAAAAAAAAAAAACAATAACTAGGCGTAAATATAAATGCCAAAATATATTAAAGAAAATATTAAAAAGAGAACATTCTTATTAGAGAGTAATTTAGTATTTTAATAATAATTAATTAAAATCAAAATGTTGATCAACTCAGCTACTAGTAACATTACCACAGTTTAAGTTTAAAATACGATATAAGTATATGAAACGAGCAAAAAAAAAATTACAATATACCCTTACATTGACAAAATCCAACAAGTATGTAGATATATGTACATATGTATATATCAGAATGGTTTGGTCCAAACTTTCTGTTACACCTGTATCACATGTAATTATTTTAATAAAATGTAACGGTTTTACACAAATCTCAAAACTGTAATAATACTAACTTTTAGTTGCTCTAAAATGAAAGAATGAAGCAACTAATATGATTTCCGTTTATTATAATAGTATAATACACTTAAAAATTAAAAAGGGCAAAAAAAAATATATATATGTATAGATATGTTCCTCTTTTCTTTCAGCTAATTTGCCAGATAATGAATGATACGTATATTAAGAAAAGAAACAAAAAGGAAAAGGGGGGAGGGGAAGGTAACTTAAAATCTAAACTTAGCTTGTCCTTCAGCGAAATGGGTGCGGAAAAGCGTGCAAATTGCCGTACGTTCCGGGAAGAAAAAAATAGAGATGCCCAAGCGAGGTCGTTGCTGGGGCGTTCAACAAGGACTCCAAAGGTCATTCAAAGACGAAGCAAAAGAATCTTCGTCCAATCGGAATTTATATGTGACGGAGACTAAATACTCCCTTAATACTTCAAAAATTACTAATTACTAAGTACTGCCTAAAATACTGAAAAAGAGAACCAATTAAATCTAAGAAAAGAAGTAGAGGTCAAAATAACATACCTAAGATGGTGGTAGGCAAAAAGATGTGGAATGTGTAGGAAAAAAAAATGGAACGAAATCGTCTGTCGGCGATTAAATCCGGCAATGCCGTTGTAAAATTAATTACACTAATTGCAGAAATAATAAAGCCTGCTATCAGCAGTGATACTTTTCCCAAAATCGTCGCAACAAGCGTATTACCAAATCACACATATGCTAATACAATATTTCGGCAATCGGCCGCAGTAATAATTCGTGTACCGACTTTATAGACTACACACACCGGAATGTCCCCCAGAGCTAGGCCGGTGATAAGACCAAGATCAAAAGAGAAGGAAGATGACCACAAAAAAAAGAATTTACCAAGTGGACCAATATAAAGGAGTATTTAAAAAATCGAGATCTAAGAAATAAAACACATCACTGAAGCAACCAGAGATGGCGATAAGACTAAAGTACTAAATTTGTTAGAAATAATAGGTATTTAAATGCTATAACGATGACTAAATATATACACTGGTATTAAAGGTAAATTCAACCGTTACAACATTTCTTCGTTCTTAGACATTCCACGTGCCCACTGCGGATTCTGACAACGCGCTGCTCCCACCACTGTAATAATAGCGACTTTCAGTCATCTGTATACTCACTCAAGCAACAAACAAATGTGAAAATCAAGTATGTAATATGTTATTAGTCATCTAGTTATATGAAATTAGAATAACTAAAAAAAGAAAAAGTAAAATTAATACTGCAATTCTAAAATCGTAAATTCATATACTACGAGTGGATCCTAAATTCATGCTTTGCAGATTTACGAGAAGTGCAATTTTAAAAGAATGTTGAACTACACCCTTGCGATTCTCGGAAAGTAGGTAGATACGATAATGTATTTACGATTATTTAAGCATGTAGCCCTTTCTATTCCTAACTTCATAGACTTCTCATATCCGAAGTTTTGGGTTTGTGGTGGATTTTAGATTATATATCACTTATGTTGTTCGCATTTACAGTACAGTTATCATCGTAACTCTTTACTTATTCTGCCAGTTCAAAGAAACGAAGAACCAAATATTGAAAGAAAATATCAAGAAACAATCAAATATTAACTTTCGCGGCTTTTATTCGGTGATAAACTAAGACTCTATGCCTGGACAAACATCTAAATCTACCTTTTAGTATACCATTTGTACGTTCTATTACGTTTCTATATGCATTTAATTGTCTATTAAATACAGCTTGGTTCTAAAAGATAACCACTATCTACTAATAAATATAATATTAATAGCTTTTTCTATTGTTAATTTGTTCTTTGTCTACCTGGTACATGTGTCAATTTGTTACCGTTTTCTATTCTGTTCGAAAATAATTTATTATTTGCCATATGGCAGTGTCGTAAATGGAGCCAGGAAATCTTTTGGTATTAGAGTCGGACATCTGTAGCACAATTAATTCTAGATTAATTGAATGTTTGCCTTTTCTGATAATATAAACAAAAAGCGGATTTTCATGTACTGCAGGTGGAGCAAAAATTTCGAAATATTTCTTAAAACCTGGTACATAAATTTAATATAATATGAATTCTGCTTGCTCTTAAAATTAACTAGCGTTATTTTTATATTAATTACCCATGTTTAATAGAATTTTTATCTTCTATGCTTCTTGGAAATTTAATCCAATTTGGAAAAAGAACATAATTTCATTTATTGTGCGGCATACTGAAGGTTGACTAACTCCAATCCATGAATTGCAACCCACAGAATTTTGGAAGGAACTAGTAGCTGCAAAATGTATGACATAATTCGATTCCAACTAATTAATCTGTTGGGATCGAATTATGTATATATAATCGGCACAGTTGGTCTGTAGTTCGTCGCGCAAACATAACTTCATGGTTCGATTCCATGCATAGGAAAATACATTATAATTATGGCTACACTTCTGTGTGAAATATGCTTCACGTACCTCTCCTCATTTTCTTCCAAAACCGCGGCAATTAGCAAAATTGAGCACATATAAATTTTTCTGATGTTTTCTATTTTTAATATTTGAAGGAACAACTTTATGGTTCGCTACAGGTGTACACATTGACAGAAATTTTACATATACCTACATAACTTTTTACGAGATAACGTTGGGAGTTACGAGTAATCGTTAAGTACGGTTGTTTATGATACTGTTTAGAATTGCATAAACTACTACAAGACTTACAGATTTCGTTACGATCACTACAGGTGCGTATAGAATTGCAGCGTAAGTGCTGTCATCTGGTAGATAACGTTAGAACAACTGTTAGAACGTTAGGAAACATTTAAATGGTTTTCAGAAACAAAAGAGGCAACAAGACTGAGTCACCTAGAGCCCACTTATAAGAAAAATAAGTCTTGTAAGATAATGAATGTCAACATACATATATCTGTTATACTTACCTTAGTTATTACTAATGATTCGTTTTTGTAACAACGTCTATAAAAATTAAAAAGCAAAGTTATACAGTTGAATCGAAATTTTATGTTACAGATACAGTAAATCATTTAGTAATGCAAAATGTTCTGTAGTGTACACGATAGATCAAAATATGGGAAAACCCAAAACGATAACTATTTATTATATTTTTGAAGACCAACTAAGCGTATCTCAAGCGAAGCACTTTTAAGTTGTAAACGCTTTGAGAATAGAGAAAGTAAAGAAAGTTGTTTGTTGTTGGTGTGTTTCTCAGTTCGACAGCTATTGCGAGATCTGGGAGAATTGTGCGCTCGCGCTCCACTCCCGCTCTCCGTATGGATATACTTTCACTTTTGCGTTAGAAATCATGTAAAAATCAACGGTAGCGCGCAAAAATTATGGTAATATATTTAATAGTAATCGAAAGGAAGGAAGGAAGGAAAGAAATATACTTTATTTCTATTCAAGAGAATATTTAATAGAGAGAAGTGTATAGCAATACACCCTTAATTTAAATAAATTTATTGGATATATTTCTTTTATATTACTCTAGTGAAGTCTGTTTCAATAAAAATCTATTTGTACAAAATTAATTTTATATAAAAGATAAAATATGGTTATCTAATACCTATTTGTCAAGCTATCATTATCCTATGGAAAAATAAATACTCATGTCTCACCAAGAAGCTCAATATGGAAGACGCACATATCATATTGTGTATCACCAAGGTAGCTTCTTCTTCTCGATTTCACTCTTAAACTTTAATATGATATTAAAACGGTTTTGTGTTTGATCTCTATTGTCTCGCAAAAAAAATGTATCAGCCGCACATATGGATCAAATAGATTGCCACTAGAAAATACTGCTCCCAATTTTATTAATGGAGTCAAACCAGTTATCCAGAGTTATGGTGTCGAGTATGTATGTGACGTAGATGAAAGAGGTTCCAACTTCAAGATACATTCTGGATGTTCATTAGCGATCCAGTTTACGAAGAAAGTTCAGTCCATACATTTATTTATTTATTTATCGTCATTTCTTCACGATGTGGTCTTCAGATGAGAAGAAGTGGAGTCTTGTCCCATCTGCATAGAGAGTCCATGCATATTTTGCTAGTTGTCCATATTTTTCGCGGTTGATCGGAGGCAGAGAGTTTCGTTCTTATGCAGGTCAGGTTTTGGCAATATGGAGATCGAGTCTATATCCAGTCACGTTTCTATGAGTCCAACAAGGTGAACTGTAATGTGTGCCATTCCGAGGCAGTTTTCATAGTTGGTTTCTTAGAACTAAAAAAATGATAATTTGGTCCATGCTTTAATAAAATTCGATCTGAATCCACTCATTCACTCATAACATTACTAACAGCCGTTACGTTAACAGAAATCAGCATTCCCTGATAATAAAGTTTCGTCGCTCAGTGATCAGCAACAAGATATAATTTTCAAACCCGAGGAGAACAAATATAATGGTCCAATATTGGGCGCATGTAAATACATTGAGCCAATATTACAGTTATTTTACCAATATTGGGTCAATATTTTTTAATGTAACTGAGGCCAATATTATTAACATTGCCCCAATATTATGCCATAAATTTTCAAATATTGGTCAAATTGTTAAAACAAATAATACATCAATGTTTTGTAGGTTACCAAATGCCAATATTGTTAAAACAATATCGACCCAATATTCTACGATTGTCAGTTTCACTATATTGGCTGGACTTAAAAATGTAATATTGGATCAATATTTTCTTACGTTGCTTATACCAACATCGACAAAATAACATCACATCAATATGTCATCATAAGAACTTTCCGCATATTGGTTAATCGTTAAATATAATAATGCAACATTTTCGCCACTACTCTAGAAATAATGAAGACCCAAAATATTGGGCTTTTATTATTCCAGCCAATATAGTCATATTCGTAAAGGTCGAATATTATGTTCATGAATATATAATATAATATATATAAGTGTATTCTCTGGATTTTAAAATACAGTGTTCTCTTTTACCTAATATTATTATATAGCCTATAATAACCCCAATACTGTTAAGCAAAACTACCCTAACGCCTTCATTCTATAAGTTTTTGAAATTGAGTGAATGTTATACAAATAGCCTTTAGGCACCAGTATTTTTCAAAAAACAATAAAGCATGCAGTATTCCATCAGTATAAATTTGCCATTACTTGGCAGATTTTAAAATCATTTATAATATAATAATTAAACGTTACTATTATTTAACTTACAGTAAACAAATATTTCATCATTATACTCGTTTTACTATACCTCGAATGCACAAAATAGCTGTTCTATACAAACACAAAACCGCTTCAATTACATATTCTGCAGAAATGTTTTTTTTTTGATTTATTAAATCGTATTTTACAGCAATATTATGTTTTTTTCGTTAATAAAGTAGAGGTAAATTAAACCATATTAAGAGAATCGGTGTGGTATTCTTCATTTTAAATTTGCCGCTTTTGGAACAGGTCCTATACCGGGTGTTTCTGGGAGGTGGCTCGCCCCTATAATTTAATAAAAATAAAAAATAAAAATAATATTATTGGTATACTAATTTTAATAATATGGTACATAATGGTCCAATCTTATCAAACGCAGTTGAATATATATTTTACAAATATTAGAAATAATATTGGGTAAAATTTTTTATTCAGAATGGACCAATATTATAAAGCGTAGACATGCCAATATTCGACCAATAACACAAATAATATTGGGCCAATAATTTTATATATGATGGACCTATATTGCAAAATGTTGACAAACAAATATGTTACCACTATATTTTTCAATTTCTAACCAATATTGGCTCAATCAATTTGTTCTACGTGGGAATCGAGAAATTGTTAAGTCGTAATCAGATTTCAATCTTATTTACTAAGACTTCAACATGATAAAAGAATTATCGGAGTCCATATTGAAGAGCAGAATGTTGTTAACAATATTCACTTCTCATCAGTTTTAGTTTTCTTCGGAGAAAAATGTTGACAAAGCAATTTTGGTTCAGGTTTGAAACTTGCATTCCATCTTGTATAATTACAATTTTTTTTACTGACAGGGTAGCTTCCCAGCAAACAAAATTCAAATTTCGCGCAATTATTTTTAGTAACTACAACATAATCGTATAAAAAGAACTATTAATCTGAAACAAATTTATAGGTCATTTCATGTTTCAGCGTTGAAGTTACTAAAAATAATTGCGCGAAATTTGAATTTTGTTTGTTGGGTTATAATACTATAAGACATCGTCCCCTTACTGCAGGTATTTGGTTATGAATAATTTTAAAAGAATTATGGTCACTTGTTAAAAATTTGATGAAACCTCATCAATGTTCTAATTTCACAAAATTTATTTTTTGCTATGAAGCACATTATAAAGCACTAAATTAAGATAAGCCTTAAAGAGAATTATTGCTTATAAACCGACGAGTTCGAATCATATAGAAGTTATTGCCGCTTGGAGGATCAAATATGTCTCACATGTAGTTTACCAATACATCATATCTGTCATATTCGTTCCCCTTAACATTATATGAAAGGAAACTGTATAATGAAAAGATGGTATGATGAAAAAAAATTATATCGAAGATGAATAGTTCGAAAAGCCCCGTCGTCGTAGGCTCGGCCTTTAACTTCTCGTAGGTCGCACTGGGGTGGATCGATAATACTTTGACACGATTTGCGGGAAGTCGTTGAACTTGGACGCGAAATTGACGCTTCGTACAGAACGGGAGAAACCAAAAGAGAACAAGAGAAAGAAGGATAAACGGCCCGTAGAGCTAATGGGGAGGACGAGAACGAGACAGAACTATACATTCTCTATAGTAGTAATGCGAGAGTAAAAGGCCTACGCATTCACGGACTGTCAAGTTGGGGTGAAATATTCGCAGTAAAATCCTCTACACCGGGCGAAAGTTCAATGAACATCAAAGATTGGGGAGTTTTCACACATTTTCTACAGTGTCCCCTTTTGTTACATTTTCTTTTGGTTTTTCTTTCGCGTTCTCGTGTCTCTTCAATTTGGCGAGTGTTAATAACATTATTACTTCTTAATACTTTCCCTTCTATATTTTTCATCATTTTTGTTTGAAATAGGAAAAGTACAATTAATCTAGAAGATAATTAGACGAGGGAATTAAATAGAACGCTCTCGGATATTGCTGAAATTTAACTCGAGTAGATTAAGCTATCGAGTGCCGTGGACCCGGTACAAAAAATAGACGTTATTGGTTTTAGTATTGACGTCTGGCGTTAGATATTGTACGATTTTGGAGGTCGTTGATCTCTCGCAGTTTAATATTTTTCGCGATGTACTTCCGCTCGACGCAAAAATACGTATATTCCTGTTTGCATTATGAAAGTCATAAAGGAGAGTTATAAATATAATTACTGACTGTTTAATATTACTTTAATAAATAAAATTTTATGACAGGACGAAGTTTTATCACTTCCTTAGAAAACTTAATCTAATGTGTTATTGTATTTTTCACAGTAGGGTCGTACAAATAATAAATCTAATAGCTATTTTTTAGGTTAACAAATATAATTCCAAAAAATTTCTATTATGGAATTAATAAATTAAAAAAAAATAAAAAAAATTAAAAATTAAAAAAATAAAAAAATGCGGATTTTAGAATAGATTTATTACAGTATTTTCCTTTTGCTTTTCCTCTTTTGTCAATTGCTTTTCAAAATGTGTCTAATGCTTTTCCAATGATTCTGTACTATAGTAGGCTTGTTTTGTCAATGAAATTCCTTATTTGTCAAATGTGTTTCCGTACTTGTCAATTGAGTTTCGCAAATATTTTACGTGCTTAAATATTTAGTGTATTAATATGGATAACAATAGTCATAGGAGAAGAAATGCCAAAATAAGCAATGAAATACGTACTTTAGTCATTAATTTTTTGAATAGTGGTTCCACGTTGAAAAATGTAGTACAACAATAAATTTTCGGTTTTACCTGATACCGTTAGAAAAATGTATGCAATTTATAGGAGGACTAATAATGTTGCAAAGTTAAGTACTGGGCATCGACAGTCAAAATTATCTTTAGCTCAAAAAGAACAAATTTGCGACTGGGTTGATGAGGACTGCTCCATTACTCTGCGTCAGTTGAAAGAAAAATGTTTAAACGAATGGCCACTTCTTCAACAAATATCATTGTCGACGATTGATAGAGGCCTTAAAAGAACGTCATTTGTTGCCAAAAGAAGAAATATACCAGAAATAATTCAAGCTCGTTTTGATTATGCCGTGCATTACAATAGAATTATGTTGGAAAGAGAGAAAATTTATGTTATTGATGAGTTCGGTATACAAGTGAACTCGAGAGATTCCTATGGAAGATCTATTAACAATACTCGAGCATCAAAAATAAAAGCCCAATTAAGAGGAAGCAATTATTCTGTTGCTGCTGCCATGAACATTAATTCCTTGTATGTGTTTCAAATTCAAAATATGCCCTACAATGCAGTTTATTTTTCGGAATTTTTTACAACATTAATTAACCATTTACATCAAGACGGTGTAGAAGGAGCACATCTTAACAACTATATAACAACGTTAGGTTCCATCGAAATGATGAAGTATTGGCCCTCATTAGAACTCATGGTCATTTGCCAGTGTTTCTTCTTGCTTATAGCCCATTTTTAAATCCCATTGAGGAACTCTTCAGCCAATGGAAACAAATTATATGAAGAGCTCAACCTGCGAACGAAAATGAACTATACTACGCAGTTCATAATGCATCTGAACATATAACCCCACAAAACTGTCTACAGTATATACATCACATGGAGTCTTATTTACCAGATTGTTTACAGATAAATGAAATTTTAAATTAAGTTACATGTGTTAGATTATGTATGTGTTTATCGTACATTTAAATAAATCCCTTAGTCCCTTTAAATATGTATAAAATATGTAATATAAATAATAGGGGAAAAGCATTTGACATAACGGAAAAGTGATTTGACAAAAGAAGAATCTCATTTGACAAACACATTTGATGTTTGCAAAACGAGATAATCATTTGGCAAATACGGAAAAGCAATTGACAAAAGAGGAAAACCAAAAGAAAAAGACTGTAAATTAATACTATGGTTACAGAAAGCCTCTTGTGTTTATAAGGGAATGTTTAATAAAATGAGGGGCCTAAACATTTTAAAGGTGTATTAGTTATATACGAAGGTTGTACTACTTACCATAACCCCTGCTTCCCTAATTCGCTGGTATAAAGCCAATTTGTGCTATGCAGTAAAAACGTTTGTTAAAATCTAGTATATTGCCTACTGAGGGGGCCGTTGATGTTGTAGTTAGAAGCAAACTTAGAGGCCTACAGAGTAAAATGTAGTCTTTAGTTTCGCTGTAAGATAAAATGTGGCTATTCCTAAAACTGAGTTAACACTATCAAAAATATGCTAAAACTAGATTAGAGGCGGACATGTTCCAAGTGTTTTCTGTAGATTGTTATTGCTTTCTGTGCCTCTAAACTTTTATCTTCTGAAGGAAATTTCAAACATATCGAAGGCAGACACATATCAGTCTTGTGGATTTGAGGATGTCTCAAAACGTCTAACCTGCTTGCATGAAAATGAATGAGTGAAACTCTGCTTGACAGTCAAGATAAAAATATGAGGTTGTATCAAGACCCGCTACTAAAGGAAGCTCCATTTTGGAGTTGAAATCTTTTACTGCTGATATACTATAAAAATTATGCCCTATTTACTATTGCACTAAATACTTCATGCGGCAAAAATCACACACAAAGAGTGTATTGTCATGAAGTCAAAACAATTTCCGGATGCCAGCAAACTGTCTTCAGGCCGTTAAATTTGATTCTAACACGGTCTTGGACTGCTATAGGAGACTCAAAAAACCAGTAGAGATCGTAGCGATGGTAGAGTTTCATTGAGACATGCACTATGTCACTCAAGGATCAAAGAAAATGAAATAGCTGATTGTTTTTGTGCTACTTTACATTTTGATTTTATTACAAACTTTTATTGATTTTAGAAACAACAAAATTAACTTAACATTTTTGAACTAGTGTCGTTGGAAATTTATAACCTTAAAAGGGAGTGTCCTAAATGCGCTCTTTGCTCCCCGATGCACTTCTTTGGTTGAAGAAGAATATCTAGCCTGGCCAAGTCATGTGACCTACAACACTAACTTATGCTCTCATTGGGTGAGATTAATCATCCTGAAACAGTGATTCAAAATTTGTATATTGTTTCGTGTTCTGTGTCAGGTTGCAATTCGCCATAACGTTCTCAATTAACTATTATGGTAGTGGCATTTTCTTCAAAGAAGTAGCACAGCGTAGTGTAAGTTTAGGTGAATGTAAAGGCCGTTCATGAACGTCTCTTGAGTTTTCATGTGTTATCGTTGCATGCATAATGCCCAGAAACTTTGACAAAATTCGATTCGTCTAAGATTATCATTTGTCCTTAATTCTTGAACAACTGCTGTTTTGTATGGATGATATTTCATACCTGTTGACATACGTTAAATAATTCGGTCCATAGGATCGGCCAAAACCAAGCTCTACAAAATATATCAGAACACAAAAGTTTGGGTCCTCAATATAACATTATGTTCCAAACTAAATATGCATTTTTCAATTTTTTAATTCATGAATAAGTAATAGTGTGTGAAAGATTATCTCTTAAATTAAAATATGTTGTAAAACGTTTTTACTCTGCAGTAACTGAATTTTATATGACAAATTGCTGCATATATAAAAGATTTATAGTCCTTATAACCTATTCTGCGGTAACCTAAATAATTGAAAAAATTGTTAACATAAAATGTGCTCCCACATATTCCATCCTAGATCACTGTCTTTTACCAGTTCTATTAGCGCTACTGAATATTTTGCATTCGCTATCGACGTTTGCTTCACCAGTTTTTTCAGAGACATAAAGGTATTGTAAGATCTTAATATGGAAATAAGGCCTAGTCTGAACTACTACAAAGTTTAGCATGCACGGATCCTAAAACGCTAAGAGAATCAGAATTAGTAAGTAGTAACCAAAGAGGTTAACACAAAAATATTTACGTACTATTGGCGAAAAATAACAAAACAAGAGTCTGTCAAGGATGATTTGGAAGAATGATATAATGCAAATAGTACTTAAATTTTTGAGAAAACTAACTATAACTACATATTACCAAGTGCACCCGTTGTACAATTTGAGCTTCCACTATTTCTAATCTTCATGTGCTATTGCAAAACCTCCGGCATTTTTTAAGAAACCCTCAATGTGTGGTTGTTATAGTTTCCAAGAAATATCTTGGAGCGTCTCAAACCAGGGAGATTCTCCCAGAGGGATACTCTGAGCCTCACTTCTCTATCTTTGAGTTCTTTTCTGTGGGTGCTCATCTCTATACCGCAAAACGGTTCCGGTCCCACAAACAAAGTTGTGGCAGCATTCCTTGCTAATAGGTTAGCTTCTTCCAGTATGTCCTGGTACCTAGCATAATGCAACTCTATTTTTTTTGCCTAGGTTGTTTAGTCTGTCAAGGCACTCCCTGACTAATTTCGAGTTGATGATGTTAGAACTCAGCGCCATTATGGCTACTTGACTATCGGAGCACATCTTCCGATGGCTCCAAATGCCACATGATAGGTTATTCATATTGTTCTGTTTATTTTCAAGTATTACACATTTTTTGTGGTGTAATTGACATGCACATAAAGATAAGTTTGCTTCCCACCCGAAATGCAAATCTAATTTGTATTTGCGTACATATTGGCGTTAAGGAAGAAGACTATATACTAACATATTTCCCCATATTCATAATTATAACAGAAATATATCTTTAACAAACCATAAGTCTTCTAAAGTATTAATAGTTATTAACATTAAATAGCCTTTCATGGTTAATTTTTGAAATAAATCTATTGTGACTTATAAATAAATAAATAAATTAGTATTTAAAAATTGACATAGTAAATTGTCCATTTTTTAAGTTTCATTTCAACATTATAGTAACTACCTAGTGTGAATATGTACGTTTACAATTTTACTATTTAATATAAAATAGAAAGTATTAGTGGTATCTGTACCTAAAGCTTTGAAGGGAGAAAGTATGCAATCAAGTCCAATAATCGAAAAGAAGTGCAAGTCTCTAAGGTATTACTTTTCCGCTACAACTGAAATAGTTGCCTACAGTTAACCGCTGTACTAACGTATTTATTGAGAAATACAACAGATAAAATTATTTATTATTATTCGTTCACAAGTGTACATAATGCAAGTGTTTATCTGAAGGAACATCGTATTTATGTTCTTTTAATAGGCGTTGTTGTAGTTAAATCAAAGCCATCACTACATACATTACATACAGCGTAACATTTGCATGTTAGTATCTATTTGTGCGTTTTATTCCTTCACAAGGCTGTAGTCAATGCCACTGACTGGATTGCATTATTTATAGATCTATGAATTTTACGCAGTTATACAAGCGACCGACATGTCTCTAAAAATTATGTGCGTATGAACAATAACTACACGATATGTTATATGTAATGCAATGAGTCTGTGTCGTTTGGTGTTTACGCCTTGTGTAACTTTAGCAATACAAAGTTAGTAATGACATAGTGATAATACACGTAAATTCGATGGAAAATTTCTTTTCCGGATATTATGACCATATTAGGTTCCAAACAATAGCAAACAAAATTTCTATCAGGACTTCTAGAACTGTATTAGTTGCGATAGATGTAATTCTGTATATGATTATATGCTTTTTATGACTCTATTTGTCACTCTCATAAGACGAAAGAAAACAATCATCAACTGAACCGTATACTGTAGCTTGCACATATGATGTTGACAATTTATAATTAACTGATTTGTCGTGCCATTGTACTTGCGGTTAAAGTTCGTTATCTACCTATCTAATCTAAAGTGTTATTAAGGTATTGAAAATCAAACTTTTACTGTGCTTCAATCATAGTGACAATATAGCCATCATGCATTTTATGATTAGTTGTAATTGAAAGCGGTTTTTTAATGCTGTTAAAAAATAACATTCGGATAATGACTTCTGTTCTTGTCTTCGTCGGCACATTTTGATTTGATAGTATGCTTATCTACGTTCTTTTTAGAAAGACAAATGTTTTTTTTTATAATAAAGACCAGTAACTGGATTTAAGTTTGAATTGGTTTTGAATTAGTTTTAATAGCTGCTAACTTACTAAGTAAACAATGCTTTATCATCATAATTTCAATGGAGCAATAATTCACTAGAAATGACAATCATCACCTTTCGTTCTACTTTATTTGTCACCTTTCGTCATCTCCTTTTTCCTTTGCTTCTATCACCTTCATTATTCGTTCTTCGTCGGTTTTTTTTTTTGCTTTTTTTCTGTCGCTACTCCTGGTTACATCATTTTACCTTTCTACTTTTACCCTGCTTATATTTCCCTGGCTCTGTTTTTTTTTTATTATTATTTCTGATAAGGGTCTTGCTTCACATAGGAAGATCTAGAAACGAA
Organism: Holotrichia oblita; assembly: GCA_023690525.1. Lineage (NCBI taxonomy): Eukaryota > Metazoa > Arthropoda > Insecta > Coleoptera > Scarabaeidae > Holotrichia > Holotrichia oblita. The sequence continues at coordinate 74,797,806 of CM043021.1, read as the reverse complement.
CTGTATAAAAAGAAGCAAGAACCTTCTTTTTATTTTTGCCAATTAAAGAGTTTTTCTTTGCTTCATTTACTTCCCTTTCTCTTCTCTATCACCTTCCTTTTTCTCTTTTACTGAAATCTCCTTTTCATTGTATTCATCGCTTTTGTGTTTTCTTCTTATTTCCTTGTTGGTTTTTGTTTCGTAAGTTTCCGTTTAGAATAATTATGGAAAACTACTTTTCTTATTGTGTTTGTTATTTCACTAACTTTTTTCCCCTTGTGTTTTGGTTATGCACTTCTCTCGTAATAATTTCCTTCTCTTCTCCTTTCCTGTTTTCTTCTCTACCATCTTGATTCTTCATTTCTACTTCGTTTCCTTCTCTTCTGTTTTGTCTTCATTCTTTGTTTTCTTCGTTACTTCCTTCATTCCTTTTTCTTTTCTTTATTTCTTTAATAAAATTGTAGGAAACAAACACTCCTATTTTTCTTTGCGTTCTCGTTTCTATTTTCTCCTTCTTTCGCTCTACTTCGATCATTTACTGCTCCCCTAGTAGATTCCTTATCCTCCATCTTCTTCCTATTTCTCTCTGTGCCTCAGTTTTTCTTCTTGTCGTTTTACTATGTTTTTATTTTAATGCGTTTCATTCTCTTGTTTATTTTTTTTTCTTTTTATATTCTTTTTTTCTTCCACTAGTCTTGCATTTTCTTTCAGTTTTTCATAGAATTATCAGGTGTTAAGAAAGTATACTGGTTTTTCCGGGACAACTAGGAATACTATGTATATTTATTACTTAGATTTCTATCAAATCAAACCAAACATACATGTGCATCAGTACTATCAATTTAGCAGTTAGCAACATATTTTTTAGAGTATCTAATTTTGCTGTACATACATATATAAGAAGAACTTTAGTTGTCGAATTATTTATCGAGATGATGTCATAGAAACAACTTTTCAATTTAAAATTGAGGCATGCAGAGCAAAATACTATGGAACAGGTTATTATTCAAATATTTCCTATCAATAAGTTTGAAGCAAACTTTAAAACGTATTAAACAGACTAAGAAGGAAGGAGTGATTGGCCACAAGTAGCACTTAGGGTCAAAGAACCTATCGCAAGCCTGAAATTGTCCTCAACAAGTCTTCATTGAATATTGTGTGCCTATAGATTACCAACAATCTGAAGACTACCAACAACAACTCCACTATTTTGTTAGATTTCAACGACTAATGGTATCCACTTCTATTTGAATGGATTGTTTAGGAAACAAAATTGTAGATATTAGCTAATGCAAAATCTGAGAGTGGAAAATGGTGTTTAAAAAGCGTTATTGGTAAAATCCAAAATCTTCTGTGACTTCCATTGGAAAATATACTAGGGATGCTGTTCCAAGAAGAGAGGGCTACATCTCACACGACCTGATTAATTATGGAGCTTTTAGTCCGAATATGTGGTAAACAATCATATTTTCCTGATAGAACAGCTCCTAACTGTTTTCTATGAAGTGACCTCATGAGTAAGAGAGTATTTGGACTGAAATCAAGTTTTACATAAAGATAGTTTATCTTTACAGCAAAACATCAGAAGAAAGAATGTGCGAAAATGGAGGTGGTATCATAATTTTACCCAAAGACCTATGTCCTTATAATTTCGTAATTCGATAACAATGTCATGAAATTCTCCCTAAAAATTTTTATCGCTAAAAATATTGTGAAGTCTTCGTTGCATGTATTGAACATATTCGCGAATAAAAAAATTTATATTTTTGTGAGAAAGCAACATATGTTCTAGAATAACCCAATTATAAGTGTAAAATAAAATTTTTATATTTATATATGTGTTATATAGTTTTTATCTATTTGTCACAAACTAATAACTCTCTCATAATAGTGCTTATAAGATCGTTTTAAAAATACCGATGACCTACTTACTAAAAAAGTTTTATTGTACTACGAAATATGCGTGGTCGACTTCAAGTTGTAGTCGTGACCATAAGGAAACTAGTCAGAATAATGAATGAGTATGACTTCAATCTGAATATAAATTAAAATCGACCGCTAGTTTTTAATATCTCGAGAAGAATCTCATCCTGGCTGTACCGCACGAGTGGCAGGCTGAAATATGTATGGTATACTGCCCTAAAAAAAGCTTGTCATCGTATATTTTATACTATTTATTCTATTTTATTATATTTCTAGCATATTATGTGCAGAGTATGTTATGATTGTATCTATAAAATCAAGATTAATAAAATTATTAATGCATGTAGATAGTCAGCATAGCCTACACATAATCCAGTGTACAAGAAGAGAAAAATCATTGCTATAAATCCAGAACAATGCTTCAGTATTTTTATGCGGTTATTGTGATGGGCAACGGCTTTGTTTTTGCGATACTGATCGAAGGTGCTTTATTATAATAATGTGGCATTGTTTTTGCCTTCGCCTAGACGGCTTTGTAAGGAGTGAGTTTTATAAATTTTATATTTTTCTCATAGAAGGCTAGTTTTGTTTGTTTTATTTTTCTTCGTCTGTCTTTGCACGATATTCTTGTTCAATAAATCTAATGAACCACTTAGAAGCTTGCCTCCATTTCCTAATTTCTGCAATGACGAACTTTTCCAATCATGTTCATTTCAGAAGATATTACTCAAATAATATTAATACTGTTTTTTCTTTATACAAACACATAGGAAACATCAAGATAGAAGTAAGATACAGGCTGACTACTACCTAAGCCTATATAGTTAAAATTACAATAGCATACATTATGCATAAAAAACTATGTTAAATAGGTACTCCGAAGAAATAAAAATACCGAATCTTAAACCTCCACTTTGAAATAATCTGACAATATTTGTCTCTACATTTTGTTTGTTATATCATTTTTTAATGAGGTGTATTAACGACCATGTAAATTTCAAATGGATTAGTAATACATTAAAACTACGCTCAAGTATGCACTTAAGAATTATAAATAGACAGTTTTATTGCAGTTCTCATTGATCCATATTTATTCGTATATAACATCTTATTATTTAAGATGGTCCAGCTAGACTATCAACCCAAATAGATGCATTCCTTCCTAAATACGTTTTGTACAATATCTTGACGCTTGTCTTAGGTTGGCAGCTTGAACAAAGCTGAACGTGTAGGAATTGTTGGATTTAATCCAGATATTACAGAACAATACTGCAACAAAAGAAGTATCTTTAAAGCCCTAAAACAGAAATAAATAATTTCCACTAGTTGCAATGAACAATTATACAATTATAATGAACAAACAAAACTGTACAAAAAATATTCACTACCTACCAAAATGAACATTACTGATTTTAGAGAAGTAATAAAGCCAAATTCTTGGCTTAATTTTCGCAAATTTTCTTGCTTAATATTTTTACAGTGGACGAGATAGCATCAAAACTGCCTAAACTTGTCAAGTCCAGTAGTTTTGGAGGTCTCAATCAAGCCAGTTACGAACATTTATATTATAATGCGATGGAGCACCATCCTGCCGAAAGAAAAGTTAATGGTGCTGATGGATGCTTTGATTATCTTTTTCATAACACTGGTTTCTAATTCTGCAATTATAAGGGAATCGAATATGTTCTTCAACATACTGAAATAGACGTCATTATTTACGTTTGATTAATGGATATGCACCACACACTCCGCCTGCAATTTCGCCAACCTCCCAACTTCCTCTCAAAGTTCTGTCATACTGTTCTATATTGTTCTAAGATTCAGCCTTCTACCATACATACCTTCATGAAATAAAAGAGAAAAGTAAAATTCCAGGTATGTGAAGTTTCACTTTTCTCAATTATTTCGCTCGACATCATACAAAGCTAAAATTTTGGAACAACATAAGACAAACAAAAAATGGGTTAGAACAATTCGGCAGAAGCATGCTAAAATTTTGAAGCAATAAAGAATAAAAATAGAACAATTATCAAAATTTAAATTTTTGGAAAATGAGGGGCAAACTTCATACAGAGAAAAGTGAAATTCCAACTTTTCTCATTTATTTCATGATTCAATATTGAAACAATGTGGAACATACCTAGAACAACATGGAAGGACTTTCAAAGTGTCGGACTTCAAAAAAAGGGCGGGATGGGGTGACTTAAAACATGCTTTTTAATTTTTTTAATAGTCTTTTGCAAAACTCTGGAATAGTATGGAACAAACTTACAACAATCTGAAACAACATTTAATTATTAATATTAATAAGTCTTACTGCCCAAACATTAAGTTCTCCTTATCGCTGTATAGCTTCCTACCTTATAATTAGAGTCGGTAAAGAGAGGCAAGTTTCAGTGCAGTGCGGAGGATAAAGTGGAGGGGTCACACGGCCGTATCAAGGCGAGGGTTCAATAACGTTTACGTTAGTCCAGTAAAGTAAACGCCTATATCAGAAGTTAATTGTTCGTTGTATCGTTTGCCACGTTCACCCTTCTATGTTGTTCTCCGCACTGCACTGGAAATTGCCCCTCTTTGCCAAGCCTACTTATAATGCAGAGAATTTTAATTGCATTTGTATGAATTCCCATGCCCATTTACATAAACAGTGCATCCATCATTAAAGTACATTTTTTATTGATTTGCAGTAACCATGTCGGTTATAATTTCGAAAAATTCTAATTGAGAATATCACTAAGCTCTATTTTAATTTTGTATTGATAAAAGTTATGCAGCTTTGTGACTAACGCAAACAGCACGAAAGTGGACACGAAAGTGGTTGCTGGACCCCGAGGGGCACCAGCTGCCGACCGACCGTTAGGTATGCGGCGTAACAAGGAATTGCACACACTCCTCAGGACAAAGAGGCACGAAACCAGTTGCCCGCACGAGACCGACACCTCTCAGAGAGGCCCGGCGAACCGGTGGGCTCCTCTCTCCCGTGCTACCCATGTTAGACAAGTTTTCTTGTCAACGTTGGACGGGTTACCGTTGGAGACGCTTTAGCGAACTCCTACCTCACATCTAATCCCACGGGGCCTAGGCCTCCTTGCGGATGGCTACTATCGGCCAAGCGTGGGAAACGGAATCTGGCCGTGAGGTACAACCAGCCCGCCCGTGAATTAAGCCTGAACTACGGGGACGGCCGGGCAAAAGCCCTACCCCAAAATGCCAACCGCGCCAACCCTTTCGCCCCTCCGGCGATCAAGTATCCGCGGCAGCTACAGTGAAACCGTAGGGTCCCAGAGTCACCGAGTTGTTTTAGGATGAAACCAAAGATTTCCCCAACCAGACAACCAGCGGTCGGACTACTCCTCGGCGAACCGACTTTTATCCTCCCCTACTATCTTCGCCAAATTCTCTCGCCACGCCCGTTTCCCTGAGTGTGGCCACCAGGGATGGGGTAGTGCAGCTGCAGAGTTCTCTAGGTAAGCGCCGTAGGGTGCCTCACTTACCCACCGTATATTCCGACGGTTAGCGGCCGGACTGCCGGAGCGTATGCCCATGCCTACGCCCAAGAATCCTCCCCTATATACGAAGTCTACTCCCGCCACGCCCGTTGCCCTGAAACTATGAAATCAGGGATTGGGTAGTGCAGCCGCAGAGTTTTAAGGGTCGACGCTATAGGGTGAACGCCGACCCGAGAGTGAACGCCGACCCGAAGGGTGAACGCCGACCCGAAGGGTGAACGCCGACCCGAAGGGTGAACGCCGACCCGAAGGGTGAACGCCGACCCGAAGGGTGAACGCCGACCCGAAGGGTGAACGCCGACCCGAAACGCAAACAGCAGTCAACAAGTCAACAACTATAAAACTGATAACTTTTTGCAGTAGATACAATTTAGGTACATCTAAAAAATAGTTACATAGAACCATTACTTTGTCTTCATTAGTTAACAAGGTCTTTCGAGTTTGTATAGTATATTGAATTTTGAACAAAATCAACAATAGCGAAGCTTTACATTTGTTGCATACTTTCTGAGATACATTGTATTACACATAAAATTCCAGTTACAGAAACAATTTGAAACCATATAATCCTTGAATATTAATTTTAGTCTTCCTTTGTGGAAGGATATACATAATATACACATAATGCTTGGCGACATTTATATAATATCTGTAGGATATATACATACATATGTATAGGTATACGCGTATTATAACACTAAATCAAGTTACAACGGCCGATGATATAACAAAGGGCGATCGGGCAATGTTTTGCGTGGGCCAGATCAGGGTTACCAACGGCAGCCGGCTCAGGTTATTGACCGCGCACAGACCTACCCCAACTCCTCATTCAATTCATAGTGTGTTTGCTACATAACACGGAGAAGCAGCGAAAACATAGCGAACGCGTATTTTTGTTTTGATCTTGGCTTTTTTTATGATGGAAGATTTTTTTCGGGAAGCGATCAAATTGATCGAAAGCATTTAAACGTGAGCTTTAGAGCGGTATGAGAGAAAAATGCGGATGTTTGTTTTGTCAGTTTGATGGATTGTTCTAAATTTATTCTAATGATCTGCTTGGTTCAAAGCACTTTTTGTAATCTGTAGAGGAGTGAAAGTTTAGATTCGCGGACTAAAATTAGAATCGGATGTTTTTAATAAATTTTAATACTCGAAATTATTTGTGAGTCATGAACTTATTAATATAAACATGTGTGTTTTATTTTATGGTTATAAATTGCTCATTTTTTGACAATACAAAATTGAATACAGTGGTCATATTGCGTAGAATGATGATGTAATAAATTTCTTTGCAGTGTTTTGCATTCTTTCTGGTTGTTCACTCATTTATGTTAGTCACTTTATAAACGCTGTCACATATGTTTGCCGATACTTTGTAGTTAAAATAGAAATTATCTAATAACAATATAATATATGTACATGAGATTTGATTTTATTATAAAACTTATTCAAGATTAGTTCATGTTATCTTTATTTAAGAGTATTTAGTTTAACCTTTGAACCTCTTCATTGTTTTCTTCAAAGTTTATTTAAAATTTTTCGAAATGTGAATATCATTGAACTAGGCGGTGGTGGTAAACCTGTTGAAACGCTCTGATGTCTAACAAAGTTTGAAAATTTAGCATGGCATCAAAATGGTCGAAGTTCAAGAGCCGCTACTGCCGATTTGTTTGGCAATTTTTGGATACATAGTTCAATGGAATGTATTTCTGCCTGAAAAGTCATTTGAGTCACTTCTATACCTTTACTGTGGTGTAATATATGCTCTTTTTGTTTGCAATCTTTTTTATTTCTTCTAAGGATTGAAAATGGTCCACTAAGTCTTCAGATCACTTTCTTCTTTTCCTGAAAGTGCAAGCAAATTAGATCTAGTAGGATCTTTATCACTTTTTGCTGTGAGGGTTGTCATCGCTGTGATCATGGATCTAACTATTCCTAACCAGTCCCAAAGGATCACCGTAGGCTTATGTCCCAGCGCCTCTATCAAAGACGCCAACATTCAGTTGTAATTCAACACAATACGGGTACTGTGTGTAATATTGTCATAAATAAACGATTGTGTCTATATAAACTTACAATTGACAGGGAATCGGGTAGAACAGCTCTCAGTAAAGAGCTGCTGGCTGGGAAGCGGTTCTCATCGAAATCGTTGACGAGAACCTTTTTTTATCTCTACTAAGTACAACTGTAGTAGCTTCACCTTCAACTGCAGAGTGTTATATTATATGCATTGGACAAGGCCTGAGCTTACTGAAGACCTACTGAATAAAGACAGGAAGACCCTCAAAGTGATAGTAGATCTGTTGTAGAATTGTTCAAAAGATGTTCTTTTGAATAATAAAGGGGGAGGTAGCTCAAATTCTATGAGCCTCTGGTTTGTGGGTTAACAAGTTATGATCAATCAAAAGCTTTGGAGGGTCTGACTCCAAAATTGTGGCATGAGCTATCCCCATGTACTCACATTGGACTGTTTCTGTACTTCTATTCTTTAGAAAACCATGTCAGACTGTACTTCATTAGGGAATTATAGATTTAGTTGTATGCAATATTTTTAAATATGTAGTTGGAACCAGTAAGTGGACTTATAAATTGTCAGAAACAATTGAATCGAAAAAAAACCTACAACTGGATAGATTATACGATCTTACCTCTCTGAAGTACCTACAGATGACGTCTTATTTTGGGTAATCATTCGCTCTACACTAAAATATTGAAGTTCTTGATAAAGACAGTGGTAATAGTGTTTTACTGTTGTATCTTCTTTATCAGGTTTCATATAGACTAGAACCTCTTGGATGTATCTTTTAGTAAGTACACAAGTACCTGCTATGACTGTAATAAAAGAATTTCTAGTTTCCTAAAACGAAAATAGGTACTAAAATCAAAATCTATGTCGAAAACTACGTGACCACACACCCAAAATAATATATTAAAGCAACCTCCACGAAAACTACCAAGCTTAACCTTTCGCTGAAAATTTTTTTTTCCTTATTCCAGACCCGTCCGACCTATGGTCATCGGTAGGCACCGCAGTCTTCAGGCTTATTGTAACACATCTGTATGTTCAAGTCACCCACTCTAGCACGGTAGTCACCTCCACTAATCTGTACAGGTCTCTAACCCAGTAAGTAAGATATATGTATCTCTGGGTCTGCTTTCGTTCTCCCAAATAGGTTTTGCCTTCTGCGATCTAGTGCCTGGCAGTCGCGTAATATGTGATCAGCTGTCTCCGGTTCTATTCCACAAAGTCTACACTTTGTGTCTCCGTCAAACACTCCGATTTTATGTTAGGTGTTATTTTATCGCAGCATGTCCAGTCATTATTGTAATGCAGAGCTGTTTCCTACTAAGCTGTAGTAGTTCTCTAGCTCTTTTCTTGCAAGGTTTCCCTATAAAGGTTTTACCATGTATTATACCGGGTACGGCTCTCCAGTATTCTTGCTGTTTCGTACGAATCTAGTCGCCTATGTATGTCAGGGCCGTTTGCCTTGTGATCCAGAAGAAAGGTTCTGGGCCGTACATTTTCATCTCTGACCCTCCGTCTGCGAATTCGTCAGCCCTTGCGTTGCCCTAGATCCCCTGATGGTCTGGTATCCAAGTCAAGCAAATCGTGTTCCGATTCGAAAGTTCCACCAATTTGTCAAGGCATTCCGTTACCAGCCTGGACGACACTTTCCGGCTTATTGGTGCCTTTAGTACTGTTTGGCTATAAGATATGATGTGAATTCGTCTGTTGGTTACCGCTTTCACATTCATTGTGTGTGCGCACTGGAGGATAGCATATACTTCCGCCTAAAACACAGAGGCATATTCCCCCAATGCGTAGCTCTACCCCTCATTCTGTGAGTATATCCCCGCACCAGTACCATTAGCCGTCTTAGATCTGTCCGTGTACCAGACTAAGTCTTGCTTTTTGATTCCAAGTGCATACCTGGCAGCCTCCTCCCGTCCGTCTGCTATAGACACCGTGAAGGGATTTCTATATCTATGCCTTACCGGCATGTGGTCGGTCCGCATTTCCAAAACCCTCTTTCCCACTTGCTCAGTTATCGACATGTGTTTTGTATTGATCCCTTTCGGAGTCGTTGTGTGTCCCCATCGTTGCCTCTCCCTGTATAACCAGGTGCAACGGTGGCAAGTCCAAAAGTGCCTCCATGGCTGCAGTTGGTGTCGGCCGCATTGCTCCCGTTATTCCTAAGCAGGCAGGTCTTTGCACTTTGTTCAGCTTCAGAATGAGGTTTCTTTGATGCGTTTTTGTCCACCATATGAGAGCTGCATACGTCATTGTTGGCTTAACCACCATGCTGTATATCCAACTCAGCATGTCTGGTCTTAGCCCCCATTTCTTTCTTCCGTCTAACCAGTCTTAACACTGTCACCGCTTTTTTGGTAATTCTATTCAAATGTTGATTCCAGGTAAGTTTGGAGTCTAATGTAAGTCCAAGGTACTTTACCTCTCCCACCATCTCTATGGTAACCCCCTTCAACGTAAGCGGATTTAGGCCATCCTGCTTTCGTCGGCGGGTAAACCGATGAAAATTACTAAGCTGGAGATTACGAAATGAAAGTTTTGATGATGAGAAATCAATCACTACAATCCAAATATACTAAAATGATGATAACGTGAGTGCACTGAATTTAGTAGTAGTTCTTCGCCTGTCTCTGTCATTCACATACATATTTATTGTAACATTTGTGTCTCCTCATCTAAAATTACAGTTAGATGCAAAATAAATGTCTCTCCTGCCAAGTAAACCATTAGAACATGTTAATATATGTAAAGCAAGTTCTTCTACCTCCTTTAAATATTTCAAACGTGTGTAAATTCAGTTTTCGTTCTTGGCACCACTTTCATGTTTACTACATAAATAATTTACAAGTTTGTATATACATATGCATGTATGAACATTTTTCAACAGAAAATAATATTGAAAAGTAAGTAGATATGAGAACACATTGAAATAGTAATTACCGGTCTATCGGTAACAATAAAAATGACTAATTTTAGCTTTAAAATGTAAAGAAAATTTTGCAAGTTTACTATTATTTATTATTATTGATATTTAGATCTTCAAAAAAAAAAGAAGTACGGTGGACCTTCTAACGACAAAATTCGCCTAAACTGCTCGTATTATGTCGCTAGTGTTGTTGAAATGACGCAACGAAAATAGCGACTCTGTATTTAGATGTGGGTCAGATCTTGCTACCGTGATAGGTCTAGACGTTTTAATTTTGCGATGTGTGATTCAGAGAGAAGAGCGTACATCAGAGTACATACGTATGTATGTACGGCTGCTACATAATCCCATAGCGTGTATGTCCAATCGTCGACTGCGGCTTACGACGGCCAAACGTTCCGTTTCGATACCTTTACACCGACCGCGTTCGCGAGAGTCCACATTGTTGACACTTCTGAGGAGGCAGAGCTCTGGCTCTCTTTCATTCGAGTTCAACGGACTCGGTCGCTGTTTGTTATTATTATTGACGTGGTTTATTTTTGAAAATGATGCTCGTAATGTGTTCTGATGCCGCTCTTTTTATATTTTTACATTTTTTTTCTTCGCATGCTTTATAATAGGTATAGTTGCTAATGCTCTGTAGAGGTTCTAAAGATAAACGATGGCGTATTAGTGTGACTGTGACTGATTAGGATGCGTATTTTTAGCTCGGTGTAACCTAAAATTTGCATTATCGCGAATTGTTTAAGAAAAGGTTCGTTTGTCTTTCGATGTCTGTGTTGTTTTTAACTTTGAAAATTCGTTGAACCAATTGAGTAATGTTGTGAATGCGTAAACAGAATTTTATATAAATTTCGCTGCGGACTTTTTTTACATTTTTATGTCTTCTACGAATATATAAGGAAGTAACCAGCGAGTAATATCGTAAAACAAAAGATATTCAAATTCTATTGGCGACAGAGATATATTTTTAGGTTAGAGCTAGCCGCGTTGTCTGCATTTATTTTCATTATTTATTAACACTTTTGATACAATTGGAAGAGTAGTTGGGAGAAACATTATTTGAAACTCCTCGAATTCTATAAGTCTCCTTCCTTTAAATGTATTAACATTAAAAGCATTATGTTTTTTGGCTTTCCACTTAAACATAATTCTTATAGTCATCTATCAATTGAAGCTCTCTCTAAGAGTGGTTGGAAAATTGGCAGTTCATAACCGTACAATATTATACCGTTTTGGAAAATTGTTGTCTATATTTTTTAAATTGCATTCTCTTGTACATAACAATTTTATTGGTGATAAGTTGTGGCTTTTAGCTGCCAAGAAGTTTAATCAATTTGTTTCTGAGGGCTATGTGGAGTTTCTGAAAGAAAAGCAGATGTGGATTCACAAATAGCAATTATGAAACAGTTTTACTAGCGACTTGTTTAGTTGCATTTTACATTGCAAGAATCTATAGGTACATATGAAGAAGAATAGGTAACGTGGTAGAAGACATTGGCACCCAATTTAAATCATCAACGCCTTCGTATAAGGAGATTTACAGTTTCGAGAATAAAAAATAAATTTCTGGCAGACCAGCAACTAAAACTGTAGTATTTGGAAAATTACAGAAAACCAAATTCAGAAAGGAAGTCGGGACTAGAGAGCAGAGTATTAGCGGGAAGTCTGTAGATCAAAGTAAGTTCCAAAAATTACCTGAAGATTTTTCTGGTCAGACTAGAGTTTTTTCTGTAATTTTGAGAAAATTAACGGACAAGCCAACTCCAACGTATTAACCCAGCGTTTCTCCGGTGGGGTGTATAATACACCAGCAGTAAATTGTTATAAGTATGAACAAAGTAATTAAAAGTATTGTACTATGCAAGAAATTAAGAAAAATTATCGCGTAAGTATGTATTTCGTACATTATTTAAGCGATATGATGTACTTATTCATTTTTCTTTCTTTGCTCTTCTTTTCTCTTGAAATTGTGGAACGAAGTAAACGACGAGGATGAGATAGACACTGATGATATTTCTGAAACAGAGGATTATTTGGATCATATTAGCGAAAGGTCGAATGATTCTATGACTGAACAAGAAATAAATGTAAATGATGATTTTGAAGATCCTATAAATAGAGAAAGTATATTTGCCAACTGCAATGATTGCATGGTTGGAAAGGATAATCTTACACAATGGTGTAAATTTCCTAGAACATCAGCAACTCGAACAAAAAGAGAAAACATCATAACACATTTACCGGGAGTAAAAAATCAAGCAAAGAACTCAAAAACTCCTGTTCAATGTTGGAAAAATTTTATTTCTGATCAAATGATTGCAGATATAGTAAACTGGACCAACCAAAAAATAAGGCAAAAAGCAATGAACTACACCGAGACTTAAATTAAAGTGAAGAATTCTACAGCGTAAAACATATTTTTAGTTTGTTTATATATGTAAATAAATGATTTATGTTTCCCAAAAAAAAAAACAAACAAAATAGTCAGAAGCTTCATCCCCACCTAATTAATGATGGTACAACAAGTCACCTGAGTAACGCCGGGTAGACAGAAAAAAATGATCATTTTGAGGCAAAATTTGGTTTTTTGTTCGCGCGAAAGAATTAAACGTCTAATGAAGTTCTTCGATACCCTTCACGTTCTGAACAACATTAGGTGGTGTTGGCAGACCTTCTAGAGAGATTGCAAATTTCTCTTTGATAATAAACAGAAAGCATTGGGAAACCTTCTTAAGAAAGCCTCTACCATTAATAAAAAAGTAATTATTCTACAGAAGAAGCACTATCTTTAATCTTTTAATTTAACTCGTGGTCAACATTTTAGCTTAAAAAGAGGAGCCAGGCGTCATGGAGACGACTTATTTCCTCCACATTATAAAGTACCTGCCACAAAAAAAGGTTTTTAACCATTTTAAATAAAAATAGCTCAAAAAAAATGTGTATCTCCTACAAAACCTACAAAATTTTAGAATACGTCTCTATTGACACAATTGAGACTTAGTCATTATTGTTAATGGGTAGTTAAGATACTCCATGTGCAGAGCACAGTCTCTTCACCACTTCACTGGTGCCCATTAAACTTAGATACAAATTCAGAAGAAAGTGTGGGAAAATCCTAGGCCTGACTCTAAAAGATCATTAAGGCCATTAAGACTGTAGTTGGAGCAATCAAGAAGGCATCAATTAGGAAGCTATATCCCATCCTGGCAAGCTACCAGGCGAATCTCACAATGACAACCCTGGTCTACATTTCAATAATAAAGCCCCTATCACTTTAGGACTGTCTCGCATGGACAGGTATTGCCAGGTGTCCGTGGATCAAGCTTCAAGGCACGCAAAACAAATCATCGCTGACTTTCAATTTAATTCAGACAAAGCTCTTGACTTTCGCAATTAACACTTTAAGTATTTGTATAAAAGCATTTTATGATTTATTTGAGATTTCACTGGAATTTTAAAACAATCACTAGATGGATGTATGTTAAAAAAATTACATACAAAATAAAAATCATAAGAATGTGTTAAAATTTTTATCTACAGCAACAAACACAAGTTATAATTCGAATCTAATCGTGAGAGAACAAGGCGGAATTCTCTTGCGAGCAACCATTGCGAGCGGGGCATTGCACTCGCGGTGTTCCGAAGAGTACGGGCACCATACTCGTAGGGCATCAGACTGATGCTCTTTCGTGTAATCGCTGTCCGGAGTATAGAGAGAGGAACTCTTTCATTAAGAAAAGGTAGAAAATGCTGTTGTAGATCAAGCTGCATTACATCGTATAGAAGATTGACTACAGCGACAGCACGACTGTAGACGATTAGTTGCCGTTCGCTGTTGTTATTGTATTAGCGCTGATGCGCGATTCATTTTTTGTTCCTCTCGGCATCATTTCGAAAACATGTATTATTAATTTCGTTTTGATGACGCGCGCGGTAACTTTCGATTTCGATGAAATGTTTCCAACTTCTGCATATATATACATGTATGTACGTAGAAAGCAACCATGACTAGTTTAAAAGTGTTGCATATTAGAATTATGTATTAAATATTGCAATATTGTTAGGCAAAGATTTATTTTGAAACTGAAGTTTGTGTAGAATTTGCTCATTAACACTGAAAAGTCCATAGTAGCTTTCAAATGTCATAGATGATTTCGTAGAAAATATGTTATATTGCTTACAAATCCTGTCACTATTGGATGGAATAATTTAGACCATGCACATTGTCCATATACATTCCTAGGATTGTGATTATGTTAATAATACCTTAACTACTTCTCGTGTACCATATGTTGGTGTTTTTAATAAAAGAATATTGTAATCGGCAGTATGAAAGTCACATACCAACTATTTTACGATTTGCTAATATTGATAGTATGTAAATACTTGCTGTAAAAGCAGCTTCTACGCGAACGCTTATTTTTAAAGCGTCTATTAAAGTTTGTCAACTCAATAACTACTTGTAAGATAATAATTCAAAAATTGTCAATACTACATCAGTGGTATAAAATTTAAAGCACTTAACGTGCAACTTACTAGTTAGATAAAGTATTTATATCTACCAGATTTCTAGATAAGATTTTTAAGATTCCCTCCAGAATATGGAATATGTTTCCTTTATTTTATGATTGCTACTGGAGTTTTAAAAGAGATACTGTAAAACAAAGCGACATTTATCTGTACACCCATCACTGATTTTGTTTTCCAGAGATTTCTTCTAGCCTCTGAGATTTTCTTAACCTTTTTACGTGACATTCTTTAGACAACGAGCACAAGTATTACTGCGTTAGCAGATGCTATCGCAGATTATACCTTGTCCAGTAACAAGGTAATCATGTACAGACGTCCACAGGTACCCGTGGATGGAATCTACGACTGAGACCATGTCGATGGTATAACTCAGCAGTTTCAAAGCTGCAATGGTTCCCCTCCACTACCATAAAAGTCTTATTGATTTAAGGCTTAAGATTTTCATAAGATACTGCATGATTACTGGTGCACCTTGGTATGTCTATAATATTCAACTGCATATCTCATATCTTTTGGATACCAAGAGGTACCGATGATAAGATTTTGGAATCTGATAATCTGCTGGTGAGAATTCTGCTAGAGTTTGACCTGAAATCATTTGCTTTTAATAGTCTTAATATCAAGGAAATTATCATGGAGGCTACAAATTTCAGTGAGTTTCTGTTACATGACTAGAGATTAGCGTTAGGTAGTTTGTGTGCATATTCCTTCCCAGTTTCCATTTATTGAATTTTAGAGCGGATAAACATTATCTTTCATTTATGGTATGGTTAAGCGGATATAACAAAGAAAACGATTTTCCAATAAACTAAGAGCTGCTTCGTTGAAACATCAAGCAGACAGAGCAGCACAGAGAGTGCTTCGTTGAAAGATCAAGCATATAATCTTGCTATGATTATGTTTTACAGTCGAAAAAAATGTACTTCTACAGATATTGCAGCTATTAAATAGGGCAGTATATTTTCTATTTAACAATGACAGATGGCAAAATTTGTGGTTTCCTCACAGATACCTACTCCTTCTTCAAACTGTTTTGTCTGTGGAATCACTCTAAAGCAAATTTCCATAAGTCAGTCCCAATAAAAAATAAAAATAATGTCATGCGGTTTCTAAATAAATATTCAACCATTCAATTTTTTTTTCTGGAAACCTCATTACAAACTGTTACTACAATAGAATATTTTTTGTACCAGTAGTCAAAAATCATAGCATTTTGACACATAATATGACGCCAAGAAATGTCATTTCTCAACCTCAGTGATAGCAGGTGAATAATGGCCTCATTATTAACCTACGTTAATAATGAAAACAAATAACACGCGTGCTGCAATCATACAATCGCCGTAGGATGTCAACCGTCAAAATTCTGAATATGTTTTCGTATGAAAGCATTTTGATTCATGCGCAAGCAAGTGCTCAACTACCTGTTCTGCAATCTCGTACATTTCAGGTGGTATACATTTAAAGTCTTTTTCTTCAGACATACACAAACAAAATGAAAAATAATCTAAAAAATACTTTTTTCCACTACTAGCGTTAGAAGACGTCATTATTTGGTATGTTTTCGGGCCGAGAAGATGAATTTCTCTCCTAGTAGTCAATAATAAAAATTATCTCCTACTAGTAAATAATAAAAACAATTGGCAATAATAAAATTATGATTTATTCAATAGAAATGTATAGAATAGAAATAATTTGAATATAAAACCATAGATGTCGTATAGATGCACGAATGAAATCCGCAATTCAAGAAAAAAGGTTAGGTTAACATTTAACATAAATAAACAAAGTAGGAAATACGTAATTTGGTAAACACTACTTATTAAAATAATAATTAATAGCGCAATTATGGCAGGTTATGTTAATTTCTGACGTACTGGCTTGCAATAAAATCTCGTACACCTAGTTTTACCTATATTGATTTCACCTTTTGTGACATTTCTAATTTGACGTTTCATTTCCAAAAGTACACTATTTTTATAAGTCACCATAACCTCTATGCATAGTGTGTCACATCCGTCAAATCTAAAGTCAGCTTACATTGAAAAATAATCTTCAAAAATTAGCTTGCTTGACATTTAAGGTGTACGAGATTTTATTGCAAGCCAGTGTACCAGTATTTTTGATACTCTATTTGATTTGCTTCCTTGCGGATTTCTGGAGGAGTACAACTACTGTCTGACATTTTTTTTGGTATTGTGACAAGACATGAATAAAATCTCAATTTGACATTAAATGTTTATTCATTTGTTTTTACAGACTAACATGTTTTCTATGGATATCTTAAATTAAACATTTATCGGAACGGCTTATTATATTACATTATTATTGAGAAAGCGGTTAAATATGCTAGTAGTGGAAAAAATAGTATATAAACCACGGCAGAGAAGATTTTTCTCAGCCTCTTAGCCATTATTTCCGTCGACGCTTCGCGTCTCGGGAAATAATGCTACTCGGCTGAGAAAAATGTCTTCTCTCCCTTGGTATATAATTACTATGCTTTTAGTTATGTCAAAACTTATCTGTCAACATCAAAATGAAGTCTACTTACAATTGTTTTATGTTTTATTGCAAGTGCAATCTTACATTATACATTAGCAAATTTATTCCTAATTATCAAGGTTTCATGATCCAATTAGACTACTGGTAAAAAAATAGTATACATACTTCGGTCGAGAAGACTATTATTGCCCTCATGGCTTTAAATCCCGAGGCGCGCAAATATACTATGTTGAAACTATAATTATAAACTACAATGACAATAGTAAGCTGCAGTAGATATAATAGGTATAATATGTCCCAAACTACTCCAAATACTGCACAAGTTACTTATGTAGATAATTAACTTTATTGTCATCAGATTTAATTACGGATGACGAAAACGTTTAAGGGCATCAAAAATGAATGAGTTCCTACAGTTTCCGGGTACACCAAGGTAAAGTGCCCATTAGCAGTAAAGTGATCATTGGAGGTTTACTTGTTGTAAACTACTCCAATTTGGTGGTAAATTTGCGAACTAACTGGTAGGAAAGCTATTAGTGTGTCGAAATGTCAGTGATCAACTGAATTTGACGAGCTTTGTTCCAGTATACTGATATAAAGCACGTATTTAGTTTTTTCATTATTTCCTCATTAATTACTGATAGAATGGTTAAATTAACATAGTTGGAAACTTTGTATAACTACCTATAAAATTGTATAGGTTAGAATGAATTAGAAAATTCTCACTTGAAGGTGATTTTGTGTGAAATAGTGAGATAAACTGTAATTGATAAATTGGCCAGATTATAACTCGGAAAAGTTTCTATCCCCTCCGCTACCTATTGAATTGAATTTTTAGATTATTTTAACAAATTATATGAACTGCAGATATATAGCCTTATATAAAACCTATAACTAACCTGCAGATGTGGCATAGTGCTGCCATGGAACACACCATTAAAGTTGTGGGAGACAACAACCTGCCTCTTGTTATGGCAGTAATGACATTTAACGACCTTAGAAACACACTTAAAAAGCGAGTTTTCAATAAAGCCCAAGAAAAAACGAAAGATTAGTGGTATAACATCAGATGAAAGAGGACTTCTTTTTTACATTCCTAGTGTATATGGTTGATGGAACATACATATATCTTACCTCATTCTATCCTTCCAAGCAAACAAATGAAAACCGAATCCTATGATGGAACATCTGCCGGCACAACATCTGCCTGCCATCCAACAGAATAGATGCATACACGCACTTTTACTCAGAGGTTCAGCCTCTTTCAAAATGTATAAATTGTTAATATGCAGTGTTCATTAACCAGTTTTATTAGTTCTTGCTAGATATGCGATACATGACATGACGAAATCGTAATACTGTTGTTTGCTTACCACCTCATTGGAACCACAAGCTATTAGATGTGTTCTTTGTAAAATCGTTGAATATATTTCGTTTTACATAACACTATCAGTGCTGTATCCCAATTTTAGGTAAGCAGTCTATTGGAAGCAGCATTTCGTTGTACGGCTATGCCATCTACAGTTACAAATGGATTTAGATAGTGTGGGATACTTGCACTTGATATATTAGTCTTCTTAGAGATGGACTTTGTTGCTGTAGAAGTAGCAAATATTTGTTTGGATACAGAAGTTGAAACATTAGATGAATTATGATTATTTTCCAAATTCTTTGTTCTTTTCCATTTGTAACTTTGTTATTATTAAAGATAGCAAAATTTATCATCAAATCTCTTCAAGGCAGAACTGGGACATTAAGATGGAAGAATAAAAGAAACAAGATGAGAAAGACAATGAAATATGTCCAGTTTTGCCGAAAAACATGAAAGGAAAAAATGGAAACCAATTAAAATTATATCAAAAAATGCTACAACTTTATTTTGAAAGATGAAAAATCTTATGGAAAAATATCATTTTTTGTTTGTGGAAAAAATACTTGAATTATAATGATTTTTAAATAAAAACAGCTAAGCAATTCGAGAAGATATCGGAAGCGTGTACAAAAATGTATTGAACAACAAAGTGGTCTTTTTGAACATCTTCTATGAAAAAATCAGTAATTTTTATTTTGTTTTAACGATAAGTTTAAGTATTAAAATAAAGTTTATAAAACTTATTTAGCTGTTTTCGTTTATTCATTATAACTCTTCATTATTTTTAATCGCAGTAAAAAATGTCTTATAAGATTTTTTGTTTAAAAATTAAAGTTCTAGCATCAGAAAATGATATAATATCTTTAAGGTTTCCATTTGATACAAAAAACATATTTTTCGTCATTTTCTGAAACAAAAAACGACGAAGTAGCTGCATTTGTTTTATTTATTCTTCCATCTTCCTGGTCCATTGACTGCAAGTTTGCTAATTTAAACAGTCTTGTATCTTGAATAATAACAAAATTATCATTAATTGGTCCAACACTTAATTTGGATTGCCGTGTATAAATGTGGCGCACTTATTTTCCAGTTAGTCTTTGTTATTTTCCTAAGTTTCCAATTTCTTAAAGAAAGATCAACTAAAGGAGGACCAAAATTCATCATCGAATCTCTTCAGGCAGAACTGGGACATGAAAAAGCGATCAGAAGAAGAAAGCAAGATGTTAAAGACAATGAAATATGTCCAGGTGGAAAACAAAACATCGAAAGGAAAAAAAAACAACCAATTAAAACTCGACAAAAAATGCTTCAACATTATTTTGAATCAGATGAAAGTAGAGTCTTGTTTGGATGGAAAAATATCATTGCGATTAAATTTGATGAAACTAAATTGTTAAAATAAAATACAGTTTCTTATTTCATAATATTTTTAGTTAATCATAACATTTCAAGTTTTTGGTGAAAGTTGAAAGAAAAACAAAAATTTTAAATATACCTTCCAGGATATTTTTGATATTTTGATGGATATTGATTTGCACGTAAAAAGTACTTGCTAAATTTTGAATTGTATTTCCTTTAGTCCTTTTGTCATAGAATGCCACTTTATCACAGTCTTCCCTACTTGATCCATATAGTTGGTTTTTAAATAACAAGTTATATCGGCAGAGGTTGTTTTTCTATCTATAGTCCTTAAGCATCCAAAGGATTATAAAATTGTTCGTTTTAATATATTTGAGAATATTCTACACTACATGGTTTGTTGTTGGATATTTTCTCGGTAAATTCTAGTAAGCTAGTATGGCTAAAGCCATAATTAATAGATCACTAATATGTAGTAACAACAAGTATTACCTAATAGGTTAATTTCTCCTAAAGGTGAAACAGGTCGGACATTAGAAGCGTTATTAATTACACTTAATTAGCATCTATTGCGGAAATGCCTTCGTAAACGTTTAATACCAGATAGGATTCATCTTCATTAATGAAATATGAATTATTCATAGATATTGAAAAAGAATAATAATGACAAAGTGAGATTCTCTATTGTTTTCTTAATTAAAGAAGGTGAAAGTTAAATATTAATAATGTAATATAACGCTATTGATCTCTTACATACACGTAAATATCTTAATCTCGTTCATCTAAATAGATCATATAAATAAAACTTTACCGGACTTTGATTGAAACACCTGCTAGATTATAACGAAAAATGCATATTACATGCAGGCCTATATTCAGACCTGCACAATAATATAAAATAAACGTATATACAAAGTTGTTTCTGTGTAGCGAAGCTTCTGTCGTAAATTAGATGGTTTACCATTAGTTATGCAGTGATTGTACTTGTTGCAGGAAGAGATGTTATATCTCATAACAAATGCTAGCGGTGTATACCCTGCGAAGTAAAGTTTGATTTATTGAACGT
This sequence comes from Holotrichia oblita, assembly GCA_023690525.1. Lineage (NCBI taxonomy): Eukaryota > Metazoa > Arthropoda > Insecta > Coleoptera > Scarabaeidae > Holotrichia > Holotrichia oblita. Next base: position 74,776,605 of record CM043021.1, on the reverse strand, counting down.
TGAATTAAAGCAATTTAGCGACCGGCTAATTAAAAAGACTGTTACGTAATGAAGATCTTACACCATGCGTAACAGAAATGTTACTTTGTAGTATAGAAATCAAGCAGATATTTGTTCTTTTTGCAAATAAGTCTAGGCGTAGTATAGTTGAAGATTAATAGTTTTCGATTTTCTTTTTTCTATTTAAAATGCCAGTATGCATAAAAACAATTAAGGTTTAAAACTCCCTCTTACTTAATCCACGCGCTAAGAGAAAGGCCGGTTTGTGTGATATGAATAACTATTTTTTATAATTGGTGGTAAAAGTTACAAAAGCATAAACGATCGGTTATGCCTGAATTATTAATTACTATTATTATTATTTTTTCATGTGTGGTGAATGCTTAGTTGCAGCGACTCCATAAGCTGTATTATTTGTCTGGCTATCACTGCAACTCTCGCGGTGTAGTTTTGTGTTAAAATGGCCTTGTGACAGCATTATACCGCCTTTTATAATGCCGCGCTGTTAATCACTTTGCTCCCAACAGCGTAAGTCGATCCGGATTTCAATTCTCTGAAAATATGCACCGTCCCTCCAGAGAATTGAAACCAGGCTCCTATCGTCCTGCCACAACGATAGTAACCACTGCGGATATCGACCCGTTTTATTAATTAAGGAAATTAATGAATTAATTAAGGAAATATTCGCTAACCCCCTTTGCAAACTTTAAGGGGATATTTCTATTCAAAGTCATTAAAGCATCCACAATCAAATGCACAGCAAATAACAATTTTCCAAAGGCAACCATTGTTATCCAAAAAAATAAGCTTAATCCTCGTACTACAAAATTGTTAGCGATATTCATGTCAGCTCTAACATATAGCAGCACTTATAATCTTGATTGCGACAACATTTTCCAGTTCCACTAAATTGGTGTGGGAGCCATTTGAAAAATATTTAAATCTATCAAGTTTCTCAGTTACAATTCTATTTACAGATGCGGCAAAATTTCCAAGAAAGGATATTGCAAACATATAAAGCAAACATATTTTCGGCAGAAGCAAGTTGGTACATCATATATATTGGAAACTAGCCAGGTAACATCTTTCATCAATATATTGGTTGGAATTATTGAAGACTAGTTGATCGCATAATGTACTTCAAATTTGGATTAGGGCCAACCAGATTCTCAAATTTAAATCCATTAGATTTATTTTTCCAGTTAGCTGAAGCAGCTGGTATACATTGCCCCACTGAAAGAAAAATTTACATGGGAGAAATTGCGTCTGTGGATTTTTAAAGCGTGAGGACATAATTAATGAGCATTTTGACAACCTGGAAACTATCATTAAAGGTATTTCTGCAAGTAATGTATAAGGCTCGTGTTTTGCTTGGTAGGAAAATAAAGCACACCATTAGCATAATGGATTCGTCAAAATCTTCTGCATGGGTAACTTTTTTATTTGAAGACATAGGTTGTCATTATACGAACCTGTCAGAAGTGTCAATGTAATTACTTCAATTTATAACGGATAATTTTGAAAAACACGATGTATCTTGTACGTATATCAAAAGTTTGATGAGCGTAAAACATTTAATAACAGAAATTTCATGTGTGCTTGTTATTAGTAACCTAATCTGCCCTCAATTTGTTTCATTTGAACTATGTAATTGTTTTCTGAGTGCCATTGTGTATTGCATGATATGGAAACTCCTTGAAAAATTAAGTCTACTCATTTTAGGAAGCAATCTCAACTTTTTATTTATCATACTATATCTATGAGATAAGCACACCATTATACATGTAGGTACTCACAGGAAACGATAATATCGTACTTATCACTGCAGTAACTTTCACAGTGATGTTAAGACAGTATCTGTCACTATAGTAAAAAGCATGATATCTGCTGGCTTGCAAGATCACCTGATTTGACTTCTTCTGATATGTTTTGTGGGGTACCGTTAAAAATAAAATCTATGGTCCTACATATATTAAAGAACTGCAAGAAGCAATATTTGAGGCATCTAACACCATTAATCCCAATATTATCCAGAATGTAATAAATAGTATTCATTGCATTGTAAACGATGGTGATTTATTTGAGCAATTTAATATTGTTGTTCATTATTTAGTAGCACAGTTGTATTTTTGTTTGAGTAAGTATTTAAATTACTATGCGAATTAGTTCAAACCGAGTTACCATGTCACCTAACAATTGGTTAAAAAGAATGTTTTCTTAGAAGGACAGCTTGAGCTTTTGAATCTACACCGGTTTACTAATTTAACCGTCTCTCTACGTCTTCAAATAAAAAAGTTACCCATGTTATCCCTACGAAATCCGGGCACCCTGTTTTGTGTATAAGACAAGAAATATGTATCCCAAGTGAATGGAAACATAATTACAAACGTTTTATGATAAGCTGGTTTGACAGAAAAATCTACGATGATTGGTTCTTTAAAATTGCTTTCATCCATTTGTCTATAAAAAATGTTGTAAAAAAATGTATCAGAAATAAAATTGAATATATTTTTTTACTACCTCATAGCACTTATTTCTTCCAGACACTTGATGTGGCTTTTCTATTTTTTCATCACTAAAGATTTTGTTGAGAAAAATTCTAACTATTTGATTGAAAAATCAAACATAAGGGAGTAACTCCAAAAACAATATTTCTATCATTGCTAAAACAAACTCAAAACGGGTTTTAAGGTTTGTGGAATTTATTCACGAAACCAATACTGTGGTAACTACAAAAACATTATAGGAGCAACTAAGAAGCCCTTGTTGACGACGTTTGTATGACCCAATAGTCACCCTACTGCGTGCCAGCAGCTGACTTTGAAAGAGTACTACGTTGACCTTTAAAATCCTTGTCTTTAATCACTTAAAACACGAGATAAACGGTGCTTTGAATTTATTTACTAATTAGTAGTCGCTTTGATGATATTGATTTTGTGTATATCCCTTATTCCGATATAAGAAACCGACAATTTAGAATTAGAGACAACAGTACGCGAACTAAAATATACCTAATGAAGTAGTGTAATTAATTTATTTCAAAATTACTGCATTCTCATAAAAATTAAAAGAAAAACAACGAAGAATAAGTATGGGGTCTGGGGTATGTAGCCTTGTGTTGTTGTTCTAGTTTATGTATCTTGTATATATCCAGAAACTATGAAATTGTAACTGTCACTGACCTATATATTCCTATATCTTTGATCGTTTAACCATAACGCTCTGTCGCGTTCAGAGCATGGCGCATTCTGTATTATTCAATATTTAACATTGGACTTATTCTATTTTCCTACACTGTACTATATTCATAGTTCTATAGTTTGTTCATAGCCAGGTTGTATCACATCATATACTATACGAGTATAACTTGCATATTTCTAGTTCGGTTTGTAAAATACGAAAAGCGCTACGAAGTCATGTCCGATCTAAGTCGAAGCCGAAGCATTGACTTTACAAAGAGCTCGCGATGTTAATACAACATAGGTTGACCCATTTCACGGCGCAGTGCAACCGGCAACCACACAGGTTCTTCACCTCTCTCTTATAGATCGTCCAACGTGTGGCGCGCGCGAACTCCCAGTCCCACTATACATATTTCACTTCGCTTCTTTTGCATGCCTCTTGTCATTCCACCAACGTTGCATCTGTACCTTTCTTCGCATTGTATACAAAACCATAAGTATGCTTGTATTAATCTCTGCTCGTCATTGACTCGCTAGAATCTGCTGAAAATGATTTTAGACAATTGTATAATTAATTCCATATTATTGTACCAAAAGAGAGTAAAAGAGTTAACTCTGTGGTCTTTAGTAATTTTAAACTTTTAAAGCTAATAGAACATACAACTGTGCTAAATGCTTGTAAATATTCAGGAAATATCTTTAAATTTAAAGCTTTCTTGACAACAGATCAAACGAAAAAAAACTGCTTAAAAAGTATGATAAACCAGAATAAAATATACCTTAACAACAACAACATACCTGTCGCTGGGTTTCCGTTTAATATCAAAATATATACGCTAACCTTAAGTGCTACAGTAAGCAACTATCTATCTGATATTAAGCCGGAGCCTACCTAAAAAGTTTTCTGCAATGAAATTCCACCAGTTATGTTCATAATCTTCTTCATTCCAATACATTCAGTATGAATAAATATCAACCAAAATCATAATCTATATCGAAGTTAAATTGTACTTGAACTTATCTTATTATGCGTTTTCCACTCAATTTTTCAACAGCTCTCTATACTCTCAGTTTCATTCTACCTGTTATCATCAAATGTATTGGATGGTATTATAGAATGATGATGTTCAGGTTCATCACTGCAATCTGGTGATGTATTGTGGTTACCTACTTCCGATAGTCCCCTTACAATTCTTAAAATATTCTTAACGAATACCAAAATTGGATGAGCTGCCAATACTTTAATCTCTTCTGGCCTTCGCAACCACAAAGTATATGACTGGTGGTCGTGGTTCTAACTTCACAAAATCAACCTATGCCTCGATTCACTTTGTCCATCATTCTGAGATGGTATCCTAGAGGTCAATGGCTAGCTAGAAGCTCCATAGGTATCCTTAGTTCTAACTTTCTAAGATTAAGTAACCTATTGTTTCTTTTTGGCAAGAAGTGTATAAATTTCTGCGTTTAAGTTTATCGATTATTGGATTTATTTCCTAAGTTGGTTTTTGGAAATGCCAAGGAAAAGTTTCGGGTCAATAAAATCATATTGGATCCTTGTTCTACAAGTTTACCTGTCTCAGTATTTCCTTTAGCATTGGAGTGCTGGAGACTAAAAACTCAACTCAAAGTTATATGAAATGTTTGTTTCTTTCATGCTTTTTCAAAGCATCCTCAAATGCAGAGATCTATGGCGTGCAATGCTGTCTAAATTTTACCAGATTTTGTACACTATTATTCTCAAGCGTTAAGTAAACTAAAATGAGTACTTTTGTAAAATTCTTGTAAAATTAGGTTGCCCGATTATACTGAAGAATAGTAGTAACTGATAATATTAAATACCAACCAAAAAGAATTGTGCAAAACTTACGAAAAACTAAGTTCTAAATTCACGAAATCAAAATGTGTCTGGATCCGACCTGCCCAGTTCTTTGAGAGGATATCTTAGAGAGCAATGACCAGTTAGAGACTCCAACTCCCACTCGCACTCCTTTGTACCAGATAAGTCATCCCTTCTCAAACTTTGATTCACCAGAACTCCATTCTATACGATTTGGAAATAACACCCTAAATGGTCGTTGAAGCTTCAGTTTAACAAATATGCTGTCTGTTGGCTTGTCTAACAATTTTGCCTCTGTTTAGAGGCCTCCTAGTACCGATTCGTTTTAGTCGGCCTCTTTAAGACGATACAACAATTTTCATTTGCCCCGTCTTTTCGCTGGTTTTTGGCCACCATATTAGAGTAGCGCAGCTGACCACGGATCGTATTACCCTTTGTCATAAGCAGTATATCAGTATTATAGTTTGAGCTTACATGTTCTCATAAAATGCCTTTGGCATGTCGAAACAGTTATTGTGGCGTTTTTGAGAACTCTGTTTAGGTGACTGTTTCAGTTTAGCTTTTGATCCATGATTACTCCAGATATTTGGTTTGGGTAGAATATATTAATTCTTTCTCGTTTAAGAATAGTACATCCAAAGAATACTCTTTCCTATCGGTAAACAGAACAATTATTATCTGGTTTTTTTTATTTAATATTTGGTGCTACTATAATGCACCATCTGCTGATGGTATTGAAGCCATTTTGCATTAGGTTAGTGATAAACGTTTCAAGCTTGCTCATAACGACCAAGTCGTCTGCGTAGCTTTCGACGTTAAGGCCATCTTCATGTAACCACATAGGCGAGAATACCCATCCTTGGGAAGGGGGAGGAGGGCTGGCATATAACAATTTTTTCATGCGTTGTGCAAGCAAATTCCATATTAGTACGGTACTCTGATTAATTTCGTGTTTCAAATGGGTACTAAAATTTAAATGATAAAAATTCCTGATCAATCACGCACTCAATAAAATTCCCTTTGCAGATGATCTAAATTTCACGTAAAATATAAAAGTACATATCCCGAAACGACAGCGACATGAAAAACATATCATTACGAGGACGTTCACCATGTCTCACTGGAAAAGCAGCTTTCAGGTGTATACTGACTGTTAGCGCTTCCCTACGGTAAACTTATCACTTATCACTGTGGAAACGAATGGAAATTTATCCGGTTTCTGTGTATTCCTGTGTAATAAATTACATCGTTTTGGTGCTAGCACACATACTTATGATAAAATAGTAAACAATTACTCAGAATATTTTTGTGCTAACGATAGCATTAAATAGGGAACTAATTGGAATTTCTCATTTAAATTTTCTATATATATATGTATATAAACTTTCGTATAAATATAAATCTTCATCATGTACTGATTCAGAAATATCTCTTTTTGTGGTCGCTGTGTTTTACAAAGAAAAAGAAAAGATGTATACTTAACAGAGCCCGTTCTTCGCTGATTCTTGCAGAGTTGTATGTACGAAGTGCCAGTTCATTCGCCGTAGATACTCTGGGTGTATTCACCCCGCGATGCGGAGAAAGTAGTCTTGGCGATCACGTGATCTGTTTTTACTTTCTATGGTTGGCAAGCGCGCGGGGAATTTGCGCGAGCTTCACTTTTTCCATAATACTTAATAATTATAACGTAATTGTCTTATTATATGATGTTATTTCTTATACTGTAACATGTTTTTTTATATATAAAAGTACTGTTTACAACATGTAACTTTGTTAAAAATAGTCTTCTAAAGAAACTATTCAGATTAACAGTTTATCTTAGAACAGTACTGCACGATACTGTCAACGGTTGTATTAAATCATGCTAATGACAGGTATAAGTTATTGTATGTGTATTATGTCCAACTAGACACATTCAATAAATTCCTTATTTATATATTTAATGCAAAGTATATAAACATAAATCTAAGTTACATGACATCGATTTGATACCACGTCACTTAGCTAAAGTAATAATTGACAGAATACGAAAAGTGTAGGAATATGCGTGCTATTCATGTTGGACTTATTCGATATTGTAGTTCTTGTATATTGAATGCATTCATTCCCATCATGCTAGGAATGCTTTAAGGTAACGCTAAACGAGAAATCGTAGTAAGAAAAAAAGGACATTGTTTTTTAGTTTAAAAATAAATTGTTTTTTTGTGATTGCCATTGATAACAAAACTTTTGTTATTTCATTAATCGATCATTATATTATTTTAATTCATGTCACCGTCATAAATGTTACCAATACCACATTTTAACGCTTCGATAGAGTTGTTGTTTGCAAGTACTAACACAATCGAAAAAACCAATCGTTGAGGGACTATTAAAAGGAGGAGCGATGATTTTTTGTGTTTACATTGATTTGGCTTTTGGCAGAGTACATACTATCTAATATTTAGTGACCTGTCACACAGAATTATTGATGAGCCTTCGAAAGGCGGAAATGTGCCCAGGCTTTAGCGATTGAGTGGCATTATCCTTTCACTTATCTATTTTATATTTCAGAAAACCATACTAATTATTCAATTCAACAATCTTCTAAATCCATTTTTACAACTACTCTACTAATACCCTATAATATTTTAACGGTGATACTGTTGGCTAAAGTTAGCAAAAGTAGCGAAATAGCTACACAAATCAATGCCTCACAGCAGAAAATTTTAAATCACTTTTATGTCTTTCAATAACTAGAAGTTATCTGAACCATACAATTGAAAAGTTTACCACTGATTTCAAGAAATTGGTATATTTTGTCCTTAATTAGAAACTCATAGAATAGGTACTTCAGAACGAGCAGGTTTTTGAGACCTTATAGGGCTAGAAAGTCCAGTACGTACTGTACCTCACTGCTATAAAAATCAAGGTTTAACTCCTCAAAAGACGGGATTGTCAGCGTTCAAGTTATGAAGTAGCTACTGTGGAATCCTAATCTGAATCCCTTGAGCTTATACTAATGGAGAACCTTTTTATAACATGCTATGTTTAAATGGTTACATTCCATCTTTGTTTCTATTTCTTGTACCTTGTAAATTTAACCTTACCACCTCATTATTTGTGCCCTTGCTACCATTGTTATGCATATTTTTTTACATAAACCAACTATTTGTGCTTCTTTTCCAAAATTCATCTATTTTCTGTTTTTTTTTTTTATACACCCTCCTCTAAAATTTACTCTGCTATTCTACCTTGTAGTTTGACTATTTCTTTCCTATTTGTCTGCTAATGTTGCGTCTGTTTTACTGCCATAAACTGAGTCACACATTCATTTACTTAAAAAAACTTACCATTTGTCCACCACATTAGAGTCTTTAAAAAAATCATCCTTTTTATTGATTGAATCATCAGCATAACTATTCAAGAATGTGTTGTCAAAATTTCAACGCGAAATTCGAACTCATTCCAGTTCGATGAGCCTATAACCGAAGGTCATTCGGATCAACTGCACGGCGCTCCGGGACGTTTGGCAGGTAGAGAAGAGCGCTCGTTCAAAATCATTTGCTGCAATTTTAAATTTAAATCCTTATGGGGATGAACATAGAGTCATAATGAGCGAATGTATTGGCCACATCCAAAAAAGAATGGACAGTCGTCTTCGAAATATTAGAAAAAATAAAAAATAGGCTAAATAAATTAAGCACCTACTATGGTTTAGCAATAAAAAGAAATGTTGATAGTGTTGAAGGTATGAAAAAAGCAATAATATCAACATATCTTCATATGATATCGATTGATGAGAATCCGAGACATGAGAATTGCGCGAAGGGTGTTGGTAGGTAGTACAAGTGGCAGCAAGCTGAGGCTCTTGGAACTGAGCCTGAACCTCACGCTAATCCACTGCACCCGAATGTACAGAAAGAAATTCTTGTTATTTATGAGGATTTATCAAGAGATGAGATACACAGAATGCGAACGAAAGTTTCAATTCTATAGTTTGGCGTTTTGCTCCTAAACATTTACATTTGGGACTGAAAATAATCGAAATGGCAGCTTATTTAGCAATTGGAAGCGATAGAAAAGAGCTGCTAAAAGTTAAAATGCTTCATATGAAGAAGATGAAGGGTTGTTATATGGTGCTGCAATCGCGAAGAAACCGGTGAGCACTTTAAATTATTAAAAAGTTAAAAAAATCTCGAGTTTAAGAAAAAAAAAATTCAAATGTATTTTGCTCAAAATGACTTTTTTTCCAATTTGCGTGACAAATAACTCAAAAAGTTTTTAGTCTATCGTTCTGAAATTTTGAGGTTCTTAATAAAATTCCAGAGAATATGAACCTAGATTTAAGATGATAGCACCATTTAAAAGGTATTGTTCATTGCAAAATAAATGAAAAAAATAGGTAAAAATTTTGCTTTCAGATGAAAATTTTGGCCTCTACGTGTCACGCAAGCAACAAAAATGCAAGCCGACCTGTGACAGACAGCAGCCCATAACTCCGTCATTTTTGAGAATTATAACTAATAAATATTGTTTGGTATGCCAATAAAATGTTGTCCAATTTATACCAAGTTCCAATAATTCCTTCCGAGCCAAAATAAAACAAAAACATCAAAAAATTTCCTAGTGTGGTGTCTTAAGTGAGGACACCACACTATGTGTGTTTTCGTCTGATTGTTGAATCCACAACCATGTTGAGCAGAGTAATTAACAATGAATCTTCTTCTTTCAGATCTCTTCGATGTCTAAATTTTTCCGATATTTTAGTACTACCTAAATACCTTTTTGTAATAGTTATTTACATTATAAACTCGGCAAAATTTTTTTATCCAAATACGAATAAATAATTAATTTAGACAAAGCCAAGTAAGAATCTGGTTTAAACGTTCGTCAGTTTAAACAAAAAGTTGTTGAATAGAATGTGGTTGTAGTGAGTAGCTTGTAACGTAGCTCTTTATATTTCTCATATGTTCAATGTTTTAAATACAAATTAGTAATGAATTTGGTAGGAGCCACAACAGCAGTTAAAAGAAAATATATGAAAATGTAGGGAGCCAAACTTATTCTCAGGAAACCTGAAGGGAGAATTATCAAAAACATGTTAATCTGTTCCGGGAATATGTTTTCGATATCTCTCAAGACAAAAAAAACAAAATTGCATGTATAGTTCAAAGTAGAGAAAGTTTCGTTGCACCCATCACAAGACAGTGAGCATAACTGCCTTTATATATATATATAACTCAAACCTCAAATTCAATACATTTAGCGAAAAAAAACGAATTACGCAAGATTATTTAGTACTAACACTTTCATTCATGACCGGAAATTGTTGGTATAATTGCGCTACTGTTACTTCCATTTTTATAATCCCACGTTTAAACTCTATCCTCTTCAAGGTAGCCCTGAAAAGAGCCTATACGTCTAGAACTCATTATTTATCAATTTTTTTTCAACAATTATTTGTCTGACCTAATTTGTTGATGAGATATGGGATACGAAATCAATATTTGACATTCGGAATAGTGTTGGTCCAAACACATTAACTGCTATGACATTTGGGAGACAGGGCATCTTAGTAGTATTTTTAATGTGGTGGCCTTCCTAGGCTAGAATTATGGTCTCGTTTTATTTGATCCTATGGTCTTCCTTGCAAGCATAGTTGGTAAAGCGTCGTTTCCATTCTCGTTTCATATTCTAATTTATATTGTTCGGTTTTGATCTAGCTAAGATTAACTTGTTAATGAGTTACTGTGTGTCTATGCAGTTTGGGGCAGTATGTTATATACTGCTCTTTTAATCTATTTGGTTCATACATATAAGCATCTAGTTACTTGAACATTTGAAGTTGGTGAAGTGGTTGGAGAGCGATTTAAAGTTAATATTCTTATGTAGTCGCACATTCAAGGAGAGTATTTTGTCTCCTTAATTTGGTGCTTCTGAGAAAATTCCTTCAGTCTAAGCTAGTGCATTTCAAAACTGCTCGATTAACATAAATTTTGATATATCGACACATATTTAATTGTAGTTGTAGTATATGCTATACGATAAATAAACAATATTTTGACCATTGTCGCAGTAATACAAAAAACAGATTCTGTATACGAGAATAGATTCCAAATAACTATCGTCCCATTTCAAACAGTCATAAAGTTCTAACGAGTATCATTATTAGTATTTTGGTGGTGGAGCTTTGATGCGCCGATGATTACGGTGTGGTCTTCGTTGTTCGGTCTACTTGTAAGATAACTTTGGCGGATGTTGCAGAACCCTCGTAAAAACATATAAATAAATTTCTGCGTCTGTCAACGTGAAGTAACATAGTTCAACCCAACTTTAGACTTAAACGAAATATGCATAATATGTGAAACTAATTTTTGTTCCTGTTTACAGAATATGTGACAACTTAAATTTATATTAGTATTTCACAAAATTTTGTAGTGTTGCAAGAATATATGTACATGAAACGTAAGATTAAAGATGAGGGTCTCTATATAATTATGTTCGTATATCACAATAAGAATTCGTACTATCCAATTTTCCTTTTAAGATTCCTGAGTTCCATAGCTTACTAAACATTACATCTTCATTTATGCCCAATGGAGTGAAGAACTAATTAACAATAAATTAATCTTATGTAGCATGTAGTATGTTATTTCTTAGCACCGTTGATGTTCAATAATGTTCGTTCATTTTACTGAGAAACCTTTTCGTTGTATATAGGATTGTACTCACACGGTTACTGAAACTGCAAGTTAGAAGCGTACATGATGTTAATTTTATCGGCAAATAAGTAGGTGTGTCTGCAATGATATCGGATGCATGGTTACATATGTACGCTAGTTTTCTTGTGCTGCTTGAGCATGTGCAGCCATAATTACTATTTACCTTCCATTATTACTTAGAAGTAATTTTTACTTTTCTATAATTTCGTTCTTGCGTTTCCTTAGACCTTCATATACAATGCCCTCCCATTGAGATATATTTGAAAGTTTAAGCTGTAGCATTTAATATTATATATCTCTATCAAAACACGCAACTAGAATCTTTGATTTCATTCATTACGAGCTCTCTATAAAACACAACGGATAAGTCACGTTTCTGCATAAACATCCATTGTTAAAGTGACACGTTTTTAATGAACTTTGGTCAGTTAGTGCACTTCTGTTCGAAGAATATCATTACCATTTTAAAGAGTTTCTTCTAGATCAATATTAGATAATACGTTGAATATAACGGGTCGATGGCCGCAGTGGTTAGGCGGCTGACTATTGTTGTGAGAGGATGATAGGTTGCCGGGGTTCAATTCTCTGGAGGGACGGTGACATTTTTTCAGAGAGTTTAATCCCGGATCGACTTGCCATTCGCTGTTGGGAGCAAAGTGATTAACAGCGCGGCATCATAAAAGGCGATATGATGCTGTCACAAAGCCATTTAAACACAACTTACACACACTAAACTACACCGCAAGAGTTGCAGTGATAGCCAGACAAGTAATACAGCTTTCGGAGTCACTGCAACTAAGCACCCACCACACATTAAAAAAAAATTAAGTTTGTTTCCAAAAATTAGTAAATTTCCACTTGCTGTATAAATTTGTTTCCAAATTATGTTTAATGGGTTGTATAATAAAATCGTCGAAAATCACACATTCCAACATAGTTTTAATTTTGTGTTCCGAAGAAGATGTAGAACTTAAAGTTCTAGTTAGTTTAGCTTGCTTAATTCTGGAAATGACGTAAATTAGTAGAGTGGAATGATTAGAGGAATCAGTTAAATTTAGTAAAGTGGATATATAGTTTAGATCACGTTTTACGACTTGTAGCTTTGGCTGTTTGTAGTGTAGGCCTATGGAGACTGTGCTTTGCGAATAGTTTTGGTTTTTCGGTGGTTTAAGGCATATTCCGAAAGAAGTTAGCTTACGAACCGCAGAAAAAATTCACAGAATTCGGGATCTTCTATTTTCATATTGTTGGTTGATACTCAAAATTATCGGGGTAGAACTAAATTTAACTTACAAATGGTGGGATGAAAAAAGTCTACGCTGGACCAAAGGGACTCCAAGAAATACAGGGATTTTTCTTTCTTTCCTGAATCGATTGGAAATGATATCTATCTTTGGGAAAGTGTAGTTACTAGTGATGAGTCTTAGATGTTTGAGTGTTGAGCGGAAATGAAGCACCAAATCATGAAATGGCTCAGTTCAACCTCTCTAAGACCAAAAAAAGCAAAACAGAGCAAAACAAAAATCAAATGCATGTTGCATCGTTCACAAAGAGTCTATTGTCTTAAGGACAAATAGTTAATCAACACTATTACCAATAAGTCCTTGAAAAATGTCGAAAAAGCGTTCTGCGTGTGAGATCAAACATCAAGAGCAACATATTTTGCATGACGGTACTGCACTATGTCAGAGTGCTATTTCAATTAACGACTTTCTGGTCCTTTCAATGACAAAAATGTTTTTTGCCCCCTTCAGCCGCCTTGTTTGCTCGACTTGAGTACGTTAAACGTATTTTCTTTTATCAAAACTCGTCTCAAAAGGCGTCACTTTGGATTATTGACAAATGCTATGAGAGTTTATTAGACTAAAAACACTAACAAAATCAGTCTCATTACTTAATTTGTAGACCTTTAGTGGTCCAATTGTAGAACAAAATATCTATATAATATTGGTAGAAAAATTCTGTAATTTAAAATAGTAGAATGGCTACCTCACTTCGAGCACAGTTTGATCTTTGACCCTGCGAAGGAATTTACTTTCATGTGAAAATTATCTCGTTATTATGAAGGTTGTTCTTGGAAAAAATTAATTCCAGTTTATTGTTAGCTATTTAAAGAATGTGATCAAATTTTTTAAATATTTGATCAGGTATTGAATGGCTTTGATCAGATATTGAACGGCTTTCATCAGGTATTGAACGGCTTTGATCAGGTATTACACAGCATCGTGCTATTTAAAGTTGATCACATTCTTTAAATAGCGAACAGTGAAATGGAATTAATTTTTTCCAAGAACAACCTTCATAACAACGAGATAATTTGCACATGTACTTAAAATACTTTCATATTACATACTGTGTTCCTACATTTTTTTGTCAAATCGTTATTTCTATATGAAACGCTTTATTGCATTTCTCTTCTTCTTCTTTCAATACCAATCTGTAAAATTTTCTTCCTTTTAAAGTCAATTTAAAATTTTCTTCCTTCAGTATCTTAGTTGTTGCAATTACGAAGGTCAATAGTTTGGCTGTTTCTAATAGAAAGAGAGTGAAAATGTCATAATAGGGAAGATGATTGTTTTAGCATTCATGCAACGGATTCTAACCATCCTGCACATTGTAACACAGTGAACAGGTACACTATACATACTTACCAACATAAACCTAACTGTAAAAAAAAACAGCATTATTGTTATCTTTGTTGTTGATGCAAACATTGGCAGCTCGATATGCAGTAAATATAAATTCATTCACTGCCATTTGGATGTTGAATACAAATAGCGCTGAAACTTCTAGGAATTAGGCGAAGGACGTGCTACGGGAAGATGTACTCACGACGTCTAATGAATATTGTATCCGCTATAACATATTTTTTGCAATAGGTGGTTCACACTAGTAGGTCATAGACTCATAATTGGTATTAGCTCACATTAAGCAAAACTTATTTCTTTTTTTAAAGAGATATTTCATTAGGTGCCAGTTCTGAAGAAATATTGTTAGATCGTGTCCTTACAGGAAAGTGGGCACGACAAAATGCATAATACGCACGTTGGTATGTACTGGCACATGTATACATAATGCAAAATTTACTATCTGTTTAATAATTTTTCAATGTCGGCGCATAAGCTATTACTACTATCGGCTTGAATGTTTCATGGAGGTAGTCCTTTCTGTAAATTACATTTACAAGGTCCCGACAACCTCCAGCCAGTCGATTCATAGCAAAATATGTGACAGAGTTGGCAACATGCGGGGTTCGCTTTGAATTATGTTTTCCGTAAATAGTACTTATAATAATCGGGTGGTCAATTCTTAGTTCTGGATGGAATTTTCAGAATAGCGATGCGAATCGTTATTAATGTTTATTATATCTAATATTTATTATGTATGTATATTATTTATGTATACAAAAATTCTGTTCCATAAACTCTAAAATGTACAGAACATCCATCCTTATATTAAGAGACAGTTTCATAATGTAATTTATAAATTTCACAAAGGTAATTCTATTTTAGTACCTCCACTCTAACTTTTTAATTATGTACATATATCTTAATATATAAACTCCCTGTATATCAGGAAATTATATACTAGAATTAACATCAAAATAATATACTGTTATTATTGTTTTAGTTTCGCAATAACGTCTGACTTGATTCTTAATCTTAATTTCTTATGACAGAGTAATTTCCAAAAATTCTTTATTTTAGATATAAATTATACATGATATCAGTTGAAAATGGTCCGATACAAGTTAAACCCTGTTATGGAACAAATAGAAGAAATCTGGAAAATACTGAACAAATTTGTGATACTGCGCTGTGGATCTAACTTCTTAACGTGGATTTTGTGTTATATAACGATTTAGGTATCATTTAAGTAGTAGGAACCCTGTTAAAATAGGCTACTTTTCTAATAACAGTCTGCTTATGCCCATTTCTAACATGATATTCACTGAATTCAGTCAGTACTAAGTGTGTCTTCATTCTATAACACACAAAATCAATGCAAAAGCATTTTTCTTCAGCTTCTCTAATATTGCTTTCGTTGCTGTCGTTGTTTTTTCCCCGCTGTTCTCGCTTTTCTTCTGTTCTCCTTTACTAATTGTTTCCTTACCCTTGTATTTGTGGTGGTCCCTGGCTTATTTACATTTGTACTATTAGATCGGTTATACCAAGTCCAAGTCGGGCATATCAGTCAAAATTTCAGGGTTTGGAAAATTTGATTTTTAACGTTTTGGTATCAATGATATATAAGAAAAGAGAGCTCGAAGTCGGACTCTTGAAATACACATTCGTTGCATGGCAGAGGTAACGTTTCCAATTGCCTTGCTACCTATTTATGCAACTTTTCAACGGACCGTAAACCGCGACATCAAGAGGCTGAAGCCGACGAGAAAAATGCGGGGAAATGGCAACAATAGTTTTGTTCTTCTCAGCCTTGCTAATCACCTTTAGAGTAATGTACGAGCTGTGGCTTTTAAGAACTAACAAAACCGGATCCTCTGTTGACGGCTTTACATGATTTACAAAATTGTTCAAAGATTTCCAACCTGCTTTTGACCTTGTTCTGCAATCACTTCGCTTTGTTTTTGAAAACGATTACTTTCGTCCACATTCCAGATTTGTGATAGACCGAAAGTGTATATTTTTAGCATCGATCTGTAACTCTCAGATTTTTGAAAACCAGGATTAAACTTATCTCCGGAACTCAAATTGGGTTCTGATTTCTCTTGAAGAAATTACTGAACCAATCATCTTTCGCGATCTTCTTGACTTTTCTAAGTGTTTCACTGGATCTCTTGCTGCAGAAATAGAACACTGAACACTTCAATCTATAAAATACAAAAAACTGAGCTAGTCTTACCACCGCCTTGATAATGACAGCTTTGTTGTCGAAACGTGTCGGTTTTTAGTAAAATGTTTTTTGGTGTTTTGTGGGCTGAAGTGTTTAGTGTTTGATCTTTCTATTTTATTAAAAATGGCACACCATTTTTATTACGTCACTAGAAATTAAACCAAAACAAATACTAGCACACTTTAAGAGATAGCGAGCAATTTTTCTTCTTGCTTAAGGGTTAATATTAACTGAATCTGCTCATAACCTACTCTTACTAGAATTCGTTCTTTGTTCTTGATGTAACGTGACAAAGGTCAAATTCGTTGGCCATCTTTCTGTACTTTCTTTTTCGGTTCATTATTCGTGAGCTGCTAATTCGTACAACTCTACCGATTAAGTGCCCCGCGTAGTTTTTCTTTTGTAAACTCTCATACATCAATCCCACGTTAAACTGGAGAAGGCAAAGGTGTTCATAGGTAATGGGCTCATACGTGGGGTAACTAAAGGTTAAAGCTTTCACCTTCGATTTGATGATTCTAACTACAAGGTTCCTTCTTATGTATACAATATTATAGAAAAAATTATAATAAAATAATGATGTAGTAGCATAGTATTAGCGTCAACTTTCAAGGAACATATTGAAAAATTGTGTATTTTAAAAACTATATTTGCCTGGTCCTCGCACAACGCTCTTAAGATACACACCTACTAAGCACAATCTGTAAGCTGTTGCACAATGGTAAAAGACTGCAAATTTGTAGTAGACACATTTGAGCTATCATTTGAAAACCCGAACAGGGACTGATCAACCATTGTTATCCTGCTAGACTCTTTGATTTAACACTTGCAGGTTTCTATTCTTCAAAATTGTCGTATTATTATCATTAAATATCAAAAACCTCTTCCACCCTACTTTAAGATACGTAAAATAAAGAAACTTGTTGTCTAGTTAGCTACTGAGAACTGCTACTCTTCAAACAGAGTTCTAATATGTTTAATTCTGTATAAGCTTGCCAGACCAATCTCATACAGGATGTACACAAAATTTGACAAAACATTACTTTTAAAAAAATTTTAAAAGGTTCCAAGACGGATCTTTAAATTTGGTACCAACTTGCCGCCTATAGCTAACTGCTGTAATACAGGTATTTACTTATGTGTGTTTAGTTAATCATGGCCGAAGTGATAGAATAGAACTGTCAATCATTTTCCCGTAACTATACAAACGAAAATTATTTAAATTCATTTTAAGTCTATGTGGAATGTAACACTGATATCAAGAATATGTGCATAGTACGCAATTTTACAAACTGTGGCTCCACCCCGAAATAATTAACATTACGTTCAAACATTTTCAACTGCATCGATGAGGTAAGATTTCACACATATTTATAGAACTCAAGAAGTGTCCAGAAAGTCTAAATATTACTTTTTTTTATCAGAAAAACTAATTACATTTTTTTGCAGGATCTAAAATTCTTAGTTCTTAAGCAATTATTAAATATTTTAGGAAGAATGGATTGCCAATAATGAACCAGCCTTTCCTCCTTCCAGCCTTTCGATATAACATCAAAAACTCTCTCGAGGACATGGAAGGAGCTGTGTTATCTCTTAAAGTTTTATTTTCCAAACATGTCAACGTCTAGTTTAAAAAATGGAAGCTTACAACTAGAATGAAGGTATTAAAACAACCACAAATGTTTAATAGATAAATATTTGTTTGTGTACACATTCTCTATATTGTACATGTAATACCATTGGTAATACATATGAGTATATATGCTTGAGTGTTGTAGTTGTTTGACCCTGATTTGGCGGTCGCATGGTAGAAATGCATGCGACCTTAGCTTACTGACTGACTGCGAGGCCGTTCAGTGTAAATCAATTTATCGCACAACCATGATGCTTTGCCTATAAAAAAGAGGAAAAAAGCGCCACATTAATACTAGCGAGCTCGCTTTACTACATGTTTACAACTACATATTCGTTTGCGGATATGTTAAACGCTTCGACAATGCTATGTACGTTTTTTCTGTGTTGTGACATATTATCGCACTTGTATGACAAACATTTCTCTGTGTTTTTGAACTTAGTTCTTGTAATCGCTTTGCTATTAGTACATCTGCTATATTTCAATTTAATGGTTGTTATATTTTAAGCTGTATTTATTCCAAATCTGTTATCTGTAGTCTTTATTGATGATAATCTACAGCGCCCTCAATTCAAGATATGCAAGACTCCAAAACAGCCAAACACCAATTTTATTGATAGTGTCTCAAAACATTGTGGAATATATAGCAATAGACAGAGACAAGCTAGCTGTGATAGATCTGCTTTTGGATAACCTTTTGATAGACTTTATGATACCACCTAACATTTTCATCTTGAGCTTTGGTAAATTTTGTCGTGTACTTTTTTTCTATACAAATGTTCTATGCAAGAGATTTCCAATGATTAAAGGGAAATCACGAATAGGATTAGAAATATGACAAAAATATTGAAGACTTCTAAAAAAAGCACAGATATTCTACGACTGTTTGAAATTGTAGGAGACCTATAGGAAGCTATAATTGTGGATATAATTATACCGAACAAACATGAACAATGTGCTTCTTATTTATATTGTCGTAAGATACCATGATTCAGTCTTTCAATCGAGGCAATTGATGTTGATGTCGTTCACTGAATTTCTTCTCGACGAGTTCCTCGGAGATGGTGGTCTATAGGTTTGCTACTCATAAAAGGTCTCTTCCATTATGCAGGAAATTGGTTGAGGTTCAAAAACTTTCAAAAAAAACAAAAAAGCAATGTTGTGATACTGTCCTTGGAGGGGCAAATAGTTAATGGAAAAATCGGTAAGACACAACAAACTTATTAAGACGAGTGAAACATTTAAGGATTATTCAGGAATTTTCCAGGTAAAAAAGCTTCAAACACTAATCGAACAACTAACATAAAATAAATTTCCATCAAAGGTTTTTTTTCGAATTACGTTAAAAAATTTTGTCTCTAGACGACCCAAAAAAAATTAATGCCATTTACTAAGGTGATCTAGCAGCTTCTCGAAAATGCTCGTCAATATATTGTCATTTTCATTGTTAGAATGTGCTGAAGCACCATCAATCTGATACCAACTCTCTTCTCCAAAAAGCTCTTCCCCAAACTCCGACACTACTACACGAAATGTAAAATGATTTAAATAAAAGGCATTTATTTACAGAAATGCGTTTATTATAAAAATAGTACGTGAGAGCAGATGCTCGAAATGTTGCCCTCTTGTTTGGTTGTACACGCGAACTCTGGTGAGCTTTCCATTCGATGTCGACTGTTTTCAGTGTAATCTGCAGTTCCTTCTTAGCTGCTCCGCTCGCAGATTTACGAGATTTTACTTTCTTTTTACGAAATCTGTCAACACAACCATGAACTTGACTAGCTAGTTGTTCAAACGTGATTGCAAGATTAATGGAATAGGAAACAGTCAATATTAATGACTATCACCCTGTCAAATTTTTGAATTGGAAAATCAGGCAAGTTTCAAAGTATTTTCTTTAGCAAGATTGGCGACACTGCTATAGTTTTAAATTGTACTTCAAATTATGACAGCTGTCAAGGACAAACCTAAATTAGAGAAGCTTACGTATGGCTATTTATTCAACATGTTGGAGTTACAACGCAAAAAGTTTGTAATCGAAAGTTACTTCAGAACTGGTCGAAAAATAAATAAATAATGTCATGATTGTCATCATAGATTGTTACCACAGATATATTTTCATGATAACCAATAACTGAAAAAGAAATATACATCGAAATTGCAATCAAACCATCACAACCAACACAGTAGTCTTGTACTTCAATACTTGGCCGCATTTTCATAAATGCGCTGAAAAATGAAACGTTAAACAGTTATATCTCAATAAATAATAAAGATATAGCAAAATAGAAAAATACGGGTCATTTTTCGAGGTGATTAGGTATATATAATTTGAAAAATGTTCCTGTTCCCCATTGTTGTCGAAAATCCTGTAAACATTGATTGATTACATAAAAACCCACTGTCATTTTCTATCATGATTCATATCCATTTACCAGTTCTAAAATAATTACTAATAATAACAAACTTAGTGTAAATAAAATAAATAATCTAATCAATAAAAAACTTTTCAATAAATTGACTTAAATATGACATCAGTCAAAATTTTACGAAAAATATTACTGTTCTACAATGTTCCCGAATTAAACTGAAATCATCGGGTATTCTAAATGACAATTTAATTGAAGACATATGTAGTACATACACACAAACATGGTTACCCATTACCATCCAAAATACGTTTTCACTAATCGTTTGTTTAAACTTTTCTATAACGAAGAGAATTTTCAGAAACATTTTTGAATCTCTTACTGATCATGTCAGTTTTGATATGCATACCTATGTATATTGTTTTATGTTTATTTCTTTCTGATTGATGCTTCACATGGCAATATTTTAGGCAAAATATTTCGTTCATAAAGCAGTTCACAGTAATATTTTTCTACTATGAATAAAATATTTTCTCTTAGTAATTAACTGCTAATCATTACCTCAATCGAGAAAAATATTTACACAAAACATCATCCTATTTAAGTTTTGCGTCATCTAAAAATGTTTTTAATCACACAAGATCGATATGTATGTACATCGATATTTTCAATAAAATATCAAATCACTTTGGTATTTTCAATAAAATATCAAATACCAAATTAATGACTTGCCACTGTTGGGAGCAAAGTGATTACTTAACTCCTAAGATCCTAAAAATGTTTAAGCTAAAAATGTTTAAGCTACTTTACTTTCCAATTGCAGAAATACCAATTAATTAATCATTAATTGACATTAGAAAATTAATAAGTAGATATACCGTTAGTTTTGCATATCTGTTTATATAAAAGAAGAATTGTGGTATTAATTCCAGAGCAAGTAGGTACTGGAACAGATCCCTTTTTCTTTAGCGTTCTTCTTAAGTAAAATACTTTCTCTTAAGTCAAGCCACAATAACGAATTCATACGTTTGAAACGATTCAATCTTTCCCAAAATAATCCTAAAAATATATTTTGATATACATATGTACCTTACCTATACTAAACTACTTTTTCCGCATATTACAAGACTTGTTAGAAAATTTCGCTTTCACTATTTTATAATTTAATTCAATAGATAACGCAATAAATTCTCTCAGACTATAGATCAGCCAATAAATTTACACGATTACTATAAAAGAAAGGACTCCGTTCAAGCGAAGGTCAAGATATTTATAGATGCGAGTATCAAAAGCTTCATTAATATTGTTAACTGTCATTTTCCGAATAAATCACTTATGGTTAGATCGACGATTGCAAAACTT
Organism: Holotrichia oblita; assembly: GCA_023690525.1. NCBI lineage: Eukaryota > Metazoa > Arthropoda > Insecta > Coleoptera > Scarabaeidae > Holotrichia > Holotrichia oblita. The sequence goes on along the minus strand of CM043021.1, from coordinate 74,754,664 downwards.
TGATATTGTGAGAAGAGAAATGGTCTTTGGAGAAAGTTTCCTTTTGCGTGGAAGTGTAGTGGGTCATCACGACTAATTTTTTGTCGTACTCGAGATTCACGACTACAATTCCTTTGTCTATAGACTGTAGAGTTTGTGGATTGCATTTAGAATTGTTCAGTCATCCGAATTAATAGTTTCTGATAACTTTTACGGTCAGTAATACAGTACGTTTTTATTGACGAATTGAGTTGGAGATATGTTAATATAAAGCGAAATTTAAAGAAGAATTAGTTCTTTTCTTCGATTAATCTGCCCCGAATAAAATTAATTGCGATAAATATTATGGGCTGTCACTATTAGATTAAAATATATCAGACCGTTTTCGTTTGTAAAAATGCGATTAGATGTTTCTGTTTGACATAGTGATGGAAATTTTATATTTGCACATGATATTGCAAAATGATTAATAAATTAATTTTTATATATGTGGTTGTAGTTAGCAACAACGCTATTGATTTAATTTGCTTACAAAAACATAAAATAAACCAATATGAGTTCTGTATACGTTAACCGGATTATATACGTATATCTGCACGTAACTTAAATTAACGTTATTCACTATCCAAATTATAATACGTATATAGGATTTAGAGAAAAAAAAACAATTTCGCAATGGAAATTCTTATCTACGTACAAATTAGCGATATAAAATTTAGAACAATTATAACTTTGAATAGAACTTCTGAGTTTGTTGTAGTGTTTTTATCGTCATAGTTTAAGTAGAGATCAAATGTAGATAATAAAAATGAGTAGCAAATCTGCGCACACTTGGCCCCATACACTTGACCTGCACTAACGCTTTAAACATTATGCGCAGAAAAAATTCACAGAATTCGGGATCTTCTATTTTCATATTGTTGGTTGATACTCAAAATTATCGGGGTAGAACTAAATTTAACTTACAAATGGTGGGATGAAAAAAGTCTACGCTGGACCAAAGGGACTCCAAGAAATACAGGGATTTTTCTTTCTTTCCTGAATCGATTGGAAATGATATCTATCTTTGGGAAAGTGTAGTTACTAGTGATGAGTCTTAGATGTTTGAGTGTTGAGCGGAAATGAAGCACCAAATCATGAAATGGCTCAGTTCAACCTCTCTAAGACCAAAAAAAGCAAAACAGAGCAAAACAAAAATCAAATGCATGTTGCATCGTTCACAAAGAGTCTATTGTCTTAAGGACAAATAGTTAATCAACACTATTACCAATAAGTCCTTGAAAAATGTCGAAAAAGCGTTCTGCGTGTGAGATCAAACATCAAGAGCAACATATTTTGCATGACGGTACTGCACTATGTCAGAGTGCTATTTCAATTAACGACTTTCTGGTCCTTTCAATGACAAAAATGTTTTTTGCCCCCTTCAGCCGCCTTGTTCGCTCGACTTGAGTACGTTAAACGTATTTTCTTTTATCAAAACTCGTCTCAAAAGGCGTCACTTTGGATTATTGGCAAATGCTATGAGAGTTTATTAGACTAAAAACACTAACAAAATCAGTCTCATTACTTAATTTGTAGACCTTTAGTGGTCCAATTGTAGAACAAAATATCTATATAATATTGGTAGAAAAATTCTGTAATTTAAAATAGTAGAATGGCTACCTCACTTCGAGCACAGTTTGATCTTTGACCCTGCGAAGAAATTTACTTTCATGTGCAAATTATCTCGTTATTATGAAGGTTGTTCTTGGAAAAAATTAATTCCATTTTATTGTTAGCTATTTAAAGAATGTGATCAAATTTTTTTAAAGTTTGATCAGGTATTGAATGGCTTTGATCAGATATTGAACGGCTTTCATCAGGTATTGAACGGCTTTGATCAGGTATTACACAGCATCGTGTTATTTAAAGTTGATCACATTCTTTAAATAGCGAACAGTGAAATGGAATTAATTTTTTCCAAGAACAACCTTCATAACAACGAGATAATTTGCACATGTACTTAAAATACTTTCATATTACATACTGTGTTCCTACATTTTTTTGTCAAATCGTTATTTCTATATGAAACGCTTTATTGCATTTCTCTTCTTCTTCTTTCAATACCAATCTGTAAAATTTTCTTCCTTTTAAAGTCAATTTAAAATTTTCTTCCTTCAGTATCTTAGTTGTTGCAATTACGAAGGTCAATAGTTTGGCTGTTTCTAATAGAAAGAGAGTGAAAATGTCATAATAGGGAAGATGATTGTTTTAGCATTCATGCAACGGATTCTAACCATCCTGCACATTGTAACACAGTGAACAGGTACACTATACATACTTACCAACATAAACCTAACTGTAAAAAACAGCATTATTGTTATCTTTGTTGTTGATGCAAACATTGGCAGCTCGATATGCAGTAAATATAAATTCATTCACTGCCATTTGGATGTTGAATACAAATAGCGCTGAAACTTCTAGGAATTAGGCGAAGGACGTGCTACGGGAAGATGTACTCACGACGTCTAATGAATATTGTATCCGCTATAACATATTTTTTGCAATAGGTGGTTCACACTAGTAGGTCATAGACTCATAATTGGTATTAGCTCACATTAAGCAAAACTTATTTCTTTTTTTAAAGAGATATTTCATTAGGTGCCAGTTCTGAAGAAATATTGTTAGATCGTGTCCTTACAGGAAAGTGGGCACGACAAAATGCATAATACGCACGTTGGTATGTACTGGCACATGTATACATAATGCAAAATTTACTATCTGTTTAATAATTTTTCAATGTCGGCGCATAAGCTATTACTACTATCGGCTTGAATGTTTCATGGAGGTAGTCCTTTCTGTAAATTACATTTACAAGGTCCCGACAACCTCCAGCCAGTCGATTCATAGCAAAATATGTGACAGAGTTGGCAACATGCGGGGTTCGCTTTGAATTATGTTTTCCGTAAATAGTGCTTATAATAATCGGGTGGTCAATTCTTAGTTCTGGATGGAATTTTCAGAATAGCGATGCGAATCGTTATTAATGTTTATTATATCTAATATTTATTATGTATGTATATTATTTATGTATACAAAAATTCTGTTCCATAAACTCTAAAATGTACAGAACATCCATCCTTATATTAAGAGACAGTTTCATAATGTAATTTATAAATTTCACAAAGGTAATTCTATTTTAGTACCTCCACTCTAACTTTTTAATTATGTACATATATCTTAATATATAAACTCCCTGTATATCAGGAAATTATATACTAGAATTAACATCAAAATAATATACTGTTATTATTGTTTTAGTTTCGCAATAACGTCTGACTTGATTCTTAATCTTAATTTCTTATGACAGAGTAATTTCCAAAAATTCTTTATTTTAGATATAAATTATACATGATATCAGTTGAAAATGGTCCGATACAAGTTAATGTCTTAAGTTAAACCCTGTTATGGAACAAATAGAAGAAATCTGGAAAATACTGAACAAATTTGTGATACTGCGCTGTGGATCTAACTTCTTAACGTGGATTTTGTGTTATATAACGATTTAGGTATCATTTAAGTAGTAGGAACCCTGTTAAAATAGGCTACTTTTCTAATAACAGTCTGCTTATGCCCATTTCTAACATGATATTCACTGAATTCAGTCAGTACTAAGTGTGTCTTCATTCTATAACACACAAAATCAATGCAAAAGCATTTTTCTTCAGCTTCTCTAATATTGCTTTCGTTGCTGTCGTTGTTTTTTCCCCGCTGTTCTCGCTTTTCTTCTGTTCTCCTTTACTAATTGTTTCCTTACCCTTGTATTTGTGGTGGTCCCTGGCTTATTTACATTTGTACTATTAGATCGGTTATACCAAGTCCAAGTCGGGCATATCAGTCAAAATTTCAGGGTTTGGAAAATTTGATTTTTAACGTTTTGGTATCAATGATATATAAGAAAAGAGAGCTCGAAGTCGGACTCTTGAAATACACATTCGTTGCATGGCAGAGGTAACGTTTCCAATTGCCTTGCTACCTATTTATGCAACTTTTCAACGGACCGTAAACCGCGACATCAAGAGGCTGAAGCCGACGAGAAAAATGCGGGGAAATGGCAACAATAGTTTTGTCCTTCTCAGCCTTGCTAATCACCTTTAGAGTAATGTACGAGCTGTGGCTTTTAAGAACTAACAAAACCGGATCCTCTGTTGACGGCTTTACATGATTTACAAAATTGTTCAAAGATTTCCAACCTGCTTTTGACCTTGTTCTGCAACCACTTCGCTTGGTTTTTGAAAACGATTACTTTCGTCCACATTCCAGATTTGTGATAGACCGAAAGTGTATATTTTTAGCATCGATCTGTAACTCTCAGATTTTTGAAAACCAGGATTAAACTTATCTCCGGAACTCAAATTGGGTTCTGATTTCTCTTGAAGAAATTACTGAACCAATCATCTTTCGCGATCTTCTTGACTTTTCTAAGTGTTTCACTGGATCTCTTGCTGCAGAAATAGAACACTGAACACTTCAATCTATAAAATACAAAAAACTGAGCTAGTCTTACCACCGCCTTGATAATGACAGCTTTGTTGTCGAAACGTGTCGGTTTTTAGTAAAATGTTTTTTGGTGTTTTGTGGGCTGAAGTGTTTAGTGTTTGATCTTTCTATTTTATTAAAAATGGCACACCATTTTTATTACGTCACTAGAAATTAAACCAAAACAAATACTAGCACACTTTAAGAGATAGCGAGCAATTTTTCTTCTTGCTTAAGGGTTAATATTAACTGAATCTGCTCATAACCTACTCTTACTAGAATTCGTTCTTTGTTCTTGATGTAACGTGACAAAGGTCAAATTCGTTGGCCATCTTTCTGTACTTTCTTTTTCGGTTCATTATTCGTGAGCTGCTAATTCGTACAACTCTACCGATTAAGTGCCCCGCGTAGTTTTTCTTTTGTAAACTCTCATACATCAATCCCACGTTAAACTGGAGAAGGCAAAGGTGTTCATAGGTAATGGGCTCATACGTGGGGTAACTAAAGGTTAAAGCTTTCACCTTCGATTTGATGATTCTAACTACAAGGTTCCTTCTTATGTATACAATATTATAGAAAAAATTATAATAAAATAATGATGTAGTAGCATAGTATTAGCGTCAACTTTCAAGGAACATATCGAAAAATTGTGTATTTTAAAAACTATATTTGCCTGGTCCTCGCACAACGCTCTTAAGATACACACCTACTAAGCACAATCTGTAAGCTGTTGCACAATGGTAAAAGACTGCAAATTTGTAGTAGACACATTTGAGCTATCATTTGAAAACCCGAACAGGGACTGATCAACCATTGTTATCCTGCTAGACTCTTTGATTTAACACTTGCAGGTTTCTATTCTTCAAAATTGTCGTATTATTATCATTAAATATCAAAAACCTCTTCCACCCTACTTTAAGATACGTAAAATAAAGAAACTTGTTGTCTAGTTAGCTACTGAGAACTGCTACTCTTCAAACAGAGTTCTAATATGTTTAATTCTGTATAAGCTTGCCAGACCAATCTCATACAGGATGTACACAAAATTTGACAAAACATTACTTTTAAAAAAATTTTAAAAGGTTCCAAGACGGATCTTTAAATTTGGTACCAACTTGCCGCCTATAGCTAACTGCTGTAATACAGGTATTTACTTATGTGTGTTTAGTTAATCATGGCCGAAGTGATAGAATAGAACTGTCAATCATTTTCCCGTAACTATACAAACGAAAATTATTTAAATTCATTTTAAGTCTATACGGAATGTAACACTGATATCAATAATATGTGCATAGTACGCAATTTTACAAACTGTGGCTCCACCCCGAAATAATTAACATTACGTTCAAACATTTTCAACTGCATCGATGAGGTAAGATTTCACACATATTTATAGAACTCAAGAAGTGTCCAGAAAGTCTAAATATTACTTTTTTTTATCAGAAAAACTAATTACATTTTTTTGCAGGATCTAAAATTCTTAGTTCTTAAGCAATTATTAAATATTTTAGGAAGAATGGATTGCCAATAATGAACCAGCCTTTCCTCCTTCCAGCCTTTCGATATAACATCAAAAACTCTCTCGAGGACATGGAAGGAGCTGTGTTATCTCTTAAAGTTTTATTTTCCAAACATGTCAACGTCTAGTTTAAAAAAATGGAAGCTTACAACTAGAATGAAGGTATTAAAACAACCACAAATGTTTAATAGATAAATATTTGTTTGTGTACACATTCTCTATATTGTACATGTAATACCATTGGTAATACATATGAGTATATATGCTTGAGTGTTGTAGTTGTTTGACCCTGATTTGGCGGTCGCATGGTAGAAATGCATGCGACCTTAGCTTACTGACTGACTGCGAGGCCGTTCAGTGTAAATCAATTTATCGCACAACCATGATGCTTTGCCTATAAAAAAGAGGAAAAAAGCGCCACATTAATACTAGCGAGCTCGCTTTACTACATGTTTACAACTACATATTCGTTTGCGGATATGTTAAACGCTTCGACAATGCTATGTACGTTTTTTCTGTGTTGTGACATATTATCGCACTTGTATGACAAACATTTCTCTGTGTTTTTGAACTTAGTTCTTGTAATCGCTTTGCTATTAGTACATCTGCTATATTTCAATTTAATGGTTGTTATATTTTAAGCTGTATTTATTGCAAATCTGTTATCTGTAGTCTTTATTGATGATAATCTACAGCGCCCTCAATTCAAGATATGCAAGACTCCAAAACAGCCAAACACCAATTTTATTGATAGTGTCTCAAAACATTGTGATATATAGCAATAGACAGAGACAAGCTAGCTGTGATAGATCTGCTTTTGGATAACCTTTTGATAGACTTTATGATACCACCTAACATTTTCATCTTGAGCTTTGGTAAATTTTGTCGTGTACTTTTTTTCTATGCAAATGTTCTATGCAAGAGATTTCCAATGATTAAAGGGAAATCACGAATAGGATTAGAAATATGACAAAAATATTGAAGACTTCTAAAAAAAAGCACAGATATTCTACGACTGTTTGAAATTGTAGGAGACCTATAGGAAGCTATAATTGTGGATATAATTATACCGAACAAACATGAACAATGTGCTTCTTATTTATATTGTCGTAAGATACCATGATTCAGTCTTTCAATCGAGGCAATTGATGTTGATGTCGTTCACTGAATTTCTTCTCGACGAGTTCCTCGGAGATGGTGGTCTATAGGTTTGCTACTCATAAAAGGTCTCTTCCATTATGCAGGAAATTGGTTGAGGTTCAAAAACTTTCAAAAAAAACAAAAAAGCAATGTTGTGATACTGTCCTTGGAGGGGCAAATAGTTAATGGAAAAATCGGTAAGACACAACAAACTTATTAAGACGAGTGAAACATTTAAGGATTATTCAGGAATTTTCCAGGTAAAAAAGCTTCAAACAAACACTAATCGAACAACTAACATAAAATAAATTTCCATCAAAGGTTTTTTTTTTCGAATTACGTTAAAAAATTTTGTCTCTAGACGACCCAAAAAAAATTAATGCCATTTACTAAGGTGATCTAGCAGCTTCTCGAAAATGCTCGTCAATATATTGTCATTTTCATTGTTAGAATGTGCTGAAGCACCATCAATCTGATACCAACTCTCTTCTCCAAAAAGCTCTTCCCCAAACTCCGACACTACTACACGAAATGTAAAATGATTTAAATAAAAGGCATTTATTTACAGAAATGCGTTTATTATAAAAATAGTACGTGAGAGCAGATGCTCGAAATGTTGCCCTCTTGTTTGGTTGCACACGCGAACTCTGGTGAGCTTTCCATTCGATGTCGACTGTTTTCAGTGTAATCTGCAGTTCCTTCTTAGCTGCTCCGCTCGCAGATTTACGAGATTTTACTTTCTTTTTACGAAATCTGTCAACACAACCATGAACTTGACTAGCTAGTTGTTCAAACGTGATTGCAAGGTTAATGGAATAGGAAACAGTCAATATTAATGACTATCACCCTGTCAAATTTTTGAATTGGAAAATCAGGCAAGTTTCAAAGTATTTTCTTTAGCAAGATTGGCGACACTGCTATAGTTTTAAATTGTACTTCAAATTATGACAGCTGTCAAGGACAAACCTAAATTAGAGAAGCTTACGTATGGCTATTTATTCAACATGTTGGAGTTACAACGCAAAAAGTTTGTAATCGAAAGTTACTTCAGAACTGGTCGAAAAATAAATAAATAATGTCATGATTGTCATCATAGATTGTTACCACAGATATATTTTCATGATAACCAATAACTGAAAAAGAAATATACATCGAAATTGCAATCAAACCATCACAACCAACACAGTAGTCTTGTACTTCAATACTTGGCCGCATTTTCATAAATGCGCTGAAAAATGAAACGTTAAACATTTATATCTCAATAAATAATAAAGATATAGCAAAATAGAAAAATACGGGTCATTTTTCGAGGTGATTAGGTATATATAATTTGAAAAATGTTCCTGTTCCCCATTGTTGTCGAAAATCCTGTAAACATTGATTGATTACATAAAAACCCACTGTCATTTTCTATCATGATTCATATCCATTTACCAGTTCTAAAATAATTACTAATAATAACAAACTTAGTGTAAATAAAATAAATAATCTAATCAATAAAAAACTTTTCAATAAATTGACTTAAATATGACATCAGTCAAAATTTTACGAAAAATATTACTGTTCTACAATGTTCCCGAATTAAACTGAAATCATCGGGTATTCTAAATGACAACTTAATTGAAGACATATGTAGTACATACACACAAACATGGTTACCCATTACCATCCAAAATACGTTTTCACTAATCGTTTGTTTAAACTTTTCTATAACGAAGAGAATTTTCAGAAACATTTTTGAATCTCTTACTGATCATGTCAGTTTTGATATGCATACCTATGTATATTGTTTTATGTTTATTTCTTTCTGATTGATGCTTCACATGGCAATATTTTAGGCAAAATATTTCGTTCATAAAGCAGTTCACAGTAATATTTTTCTACTATGAATAAAATATTTTCTCTTAGTAATTAACTGCTAATCATTACCTCAATCGAGAAAAATATTTACACAAAACATCATCCTATTTAAGTTTTGCGTCATCTAAAAATGTTTTTAATCACACAAGATCGATATGTATGTACATCGATACTATCACTTTGGTATTTTCAATAAAATATCAAATACCAAATTAATGTACTTAGGTACTTAACTCCTAAGATCCTAAAAATGTTTAAGCTACTTTACTTTCCAATTGCAGAAATACCAATTAATTAATCATTAATTGACATTAGAAAATTAATAAGTAGATATACCGTTAGTTTTGCATATCTGTTTATATAAAAGAAGAATTGTGGTATTAATTCCAGAGCAAGTAGGTACTGGAACAGATCCCTTTTTCTTTAGCGTTCTTCTTAAGTAAAATACTTTCTCTTAAGTCAAGCCACAATAACGAATTCATACGTTTGAAACGATTCAATCTTTCCCAAAATAATCCTAAAAATATATTTTGATATACATATGTACCTTACCTATACTAAACTACTTTTTCCGCATATTACAAGACTTGTTAGAAAATTTCGCTTTCACTATTTTATAATTTAATTCAATAGATAACGCAATAAATTCTCTCAGACTATAGATCAGCCAATAAATTTACACGATTACTATAAAAGAAAGGACTCCGTTCAAGCGAAGGTCAAGATATTTATAGATGCGAGTATCAAAAGCTTCATTAATATTGTTAACTGTCATTTTCCGAATAAATCACTTATGGTTAGATCGACGATTGCAAAACTTTGATATTGTGAGAAGAGAAATGGTCTTTGGAGAAAGTTCCCTTTTGCGTGGAAGTGTAGTGGGTCATCACGACTAATTTTTTGTCGTACTCGAGATTCACGACTACAATTCCTTTGTCTATAGACTGTAGAGTTTGTGGATTGCATTTAGAATTGTTCAGTCATCCGAATTAATAGTTTCTGATAACTTTTACGGTCAGTAATACAGTACGTTTTTATTGACGAATTGAGTTGGAGATATGTTAATATAAAGCGAAATTTAAAGAAGAATTAGTTCTTTTCTTCGATTAATCTGCCCCGAATAAAATTAATTGCGATAAATATTATGGGCTGTCACTATTAGATTAAAATATATCAGACCGTTTTCGTTTGTAAAAATGCGATTAGATGTTTCTGTTTGACATAGTGATGGAAATTTTATATTTGCACATGATATTGCAAAATGATTAATAAATTAATTTTTATATATGTGGTTGTAGTTAGCAACAACGCTATTGATTTAATTTGCTTACAAAAACATAAAATAAACCAATATGAGTTCTGTATACGTTAACCGGATTATATACGTATATCTGCACGTAACTTAAATTAACGTTATTCACTATCCAAATTATAATACGTATATAGGATTTAGAGAAAAAAAACAATTTCGCAATGGAAATTCTTATCTACGTACAAATTAGCGATATAAAATTTAGAACAATTATAACTTTGAATAGAACTTCTGAGTTTGTTGTAGTGTTTTTATCGTCATAGTTTAAGTAGAGATCAAATGTAGATAATAAAAATGAGTAGCAAATCTGCGCACACTTGGCCCCATACACTTGACCTGCACTAACGCTTTAAACATTATGCAACTTGTTATCAGCAAAACACGGCGCAAATTGCATAGTTACGTTTGAGCGTCGTGTTTTATTTTTTATTCTAAATATACGACATTAAAATGGAAGCTGATGACCTATGTGTTATTGTTTATACTTAACGTCGACAAAGTTAAATACCATATGCAAACATTACTTTTTAGCTCTACAATTAGAATTGTAAATATAAAATACAAACATTTCTATTTTGCGTTACAAAATTTCTAACTCGAATGCATAATTCGAAGAGTAAAACTGCTGTAATGATACTAAACCATTTCATCATTGGTTTATAAGTATTATCCTATCTTACATGCACCAATTACGCAGTTTATTTAAATTGCTCATATATGGTATATCAAACCCAAACATCAATTATAATTCATGTTGTGACCAACGTCATATTAATAAAGTTTAGCATCACCTATCTGAATTTTTTCTTACTAACACAACACATTGCAATTCTCATTTTACGCGCAAAATACTATCTTTTATCTATGACAGACAGCCAAACAAGAGTGCCAATTTAGGATAATTCCCCAAATATTGCCTCAATTGCAAATATTAAAAATAGTGATAAAATTAGAACAAAAAAGAATTGATTATAGATAATGTGAGAAGATATTACACACAAAAATGGGAAATTATTATAAATTCCATTGTAATCTGTTCTATTGTTATAGACTGTGCAAATTTTGAATTAATGTATAAGGATATTTTCATTTGGTTGCAAAATTAATAAAACTAAATATGCTTAGATTTTGCTGATAAGCTAAACAACATTTATCAATAATCAGCGTTTGTATTACTAATAAACTTAAACCAATTTTCAAAATATAAGGACAAGGAAGATCAAAGTATTGATCGATTTGATTAACAGATTTAAAACAAGGAAGGATTCTTATGAGGGAGAGACCACAACGATAAAAAGGATTTGGTTTATACTTGGCTGTTAGTGTACTGAATACGAATACGATAATACAAAAGCAGTATCATGCGGTAGTTTCAGAACTAAAGTCCACCCCTCCCCCTTACCCTCCCTCTCCCCCGTCCTCTTTGAAAACTGTACGTTTTATTGTGGATTTTTTTGGTTCGGCCGCAATAAAAAACAATTTTGGTTATTTATTTAGGTGACCCAATATAAAAAGCGATTAATTTGAGAATACAGCACTTTCTAAGTATACCATATTAGCGTATCTACATAATTGACTTGAACAAAGAAACAGAATAATGAACCATTTAAATGAATATTTATAAGCAGGTAAGGGGCCACCTTTGGCACCCCCCGCCACTACTCCCTCGGTGTCACACGTGACGCGGTCGTAGGTAGTTCCAAAATAGTCTAGCTAGTTTTGACCTGGTTTCAATCTGATTTTGACTTAGTTTTGTTGAAAACAGCCTACCTGCTTTTTATCTGATTTTCGTTGGCTTTGAGCTGGGTAGGCTGTTTTCAAAATCAAGTCAAAACCAGGTCAAAACTAGGTAGACTGTTTTCAAAACCATACTCAAAATCAGGTAGGCTGTTTTGGAACTATCGACCGCGTCACGTGTGACACCGAAGGAGTAGTGGTAGGTGGTGCCCAAGTTGGTTCCTTACCTACTCTTAAGTAATTCATTTTTCTCCGTCTCGTCTTTGCTCATAAAGTATAGAATCTACAAAGATCTTAAAGGAGTGAAAAAATCGTGCCAGGAATGTTAGATTCAGCCAGAGTAACCATACTTTGGAGGGGAGGAGAAGGGAAGGAGGGATTTCTTTTCAAAAGTTGAATTGTCACATTCGTTTACACCACCGTTTGATATTTAAAAGGAATTACATGGTTATGCAGTAGTTAAGACAAACTAAAGAGGAAATGAACTGATTAGAGATTGGAGCCTGTTAAGAGAAATCAGAAGAAACGTGCGAAAGAAGAAGTTAATGGTGATTTCAAAATGAATGAAAATTGGAAAGTTCAAGGCTGAAATAATAAGAATTCTTTTTATTTCAGTCCTTGAACACTAAACACTTTAACCCACTGAACACCAAACAAGTTTTAACTAAAACACCGACGCGTTTCAACAGCAATGCTGTCATTATCAAGGCGATAATAAAACTGTGGTGTTTTAGTTAAAACGTGTTTGGTGTTCAGTGGGTTAAAGTGTTTAGTGTTCTACTTCTGCACCAAGAGATCCAGTGAAGAATTTCAGTCCTTAACAGAATGCAATCTCCAATTAATTCATGTACATTTTATGTTGACGTTTTGGCTTGATTCAGCACTGCTGGTTTCTATCCTCAAACGCACGTAACTCTCTGCGACTCTCTTAAGACGTTACAACCCACTGATCGAGAACCGCTGATTTTGATATTCTGGAAGAAATAGTAAGTTATTCTTTAATTAGTAATTGCTTAAAATTCCTTGACTCAGATAGGTACGTTTAACTAGTGATGACACTTCTACGTTTCCTCCTATCCATTTCGACATTTGTATTTTGGAGATATTGATATTTGATTCAAAAAAGCCTCAACCTCTCTTTTCTAACTCTCTCTTTACAAACATCCAAAGCACTAATACCCAGTAATTTTCACGCATGCATTGTTTGCAGTTATTGAGATAAAAGAGCATTCTTTTACAAAAATTAACTCCTAGTTTAACCACTTTAACTTCCTTTTCCGAATATTCCGTATTAGTGAGCGGCTTTTTTTTATAAAACAACATACATAGATTTAATGTGTGTAGGTTAAGTTATGGTCCTTAGACTATCCCGAAAAATAATTGAATCAGTTTTAGATTGTTTTAAATTAAATTTAAAAGATAAAAGAGACGATCGAGCTGTTGACCTCGTTATGAACAGTCACCGCAAACATTTATAAACCCCTGTCACTCTCGCTGCTACTTCAATGACGTAGATAATTTTGCACCTTCTCTTCCAAATATCATTATGAGGTATTCGTTCAGACATTCCAACCGCAACATTACAATCTCCATATACTTTTGGAACTACTTCTTTTTTAACTTTTGTTTATTTTATGCTTGACTTATTAAGTTGAAGAAATCTATTTAATGCTATTATGCAGCAACTATTAGAGAAATATAATAATCAAAACTGGTTAAAGTTCATTTTCTTTAACTGAGTAGTTAGATTATTTGCGCAACATCCATCTGAGGGCCATTTCTTTAGTTTCATAATTCAATGTTCTTTAAACTCTCTAAGACATTTTATTAAAATCTACAATAAGCACCCATAACTTCATAACCTTTAAACAAACGAGAAATTCGCAATTTGTCTTGTACAAATATTATTGATTTCTTCAACCTTTTCATCAGGTAACACATATATACATTCAATTCAATTTTTCACTGTAAATCAGCTTGGTTGACAATATGTAGGTATTAGTACATCAACAAACTTATATTGAAATTTGCTCCGTGCACATTAAGCACTGAATAAGGTAATAAATGATCATTTATTCACATTAAACAAAAAGGCGGAAATGCAACCGTTACATAAGAGGAGTGTGGTATTGTTCAGGAAATACATGTTAGTCTTTAAATAAAATAACTTTCGCTTTCATCGTTCCTTTCAAAGATGGATATAACTATTCAAGCAAGATTTAAAGACAAAGTATATTGGGAAAAAGGCTGTGCAAATATTCAGGCAGTCTATGATTTCAAGAGTTATAAAAGAAAAGTCCGATTAATGGATAAAATTACAATTTAAAAGTCTAATGAGCAACCGTACTAGAGAAATTTTAATTTCATAATTTATGAAGCCTAAAACATAAGATAAAAATCTACAGAATGATAATTATATACAAACACTTGGTTTTTTTTCTTAATCTTATCGAATATATTATTTTCCCTGCGGTTAATGCAATTCCGTAGAAATCGGCAGTGAAAATGATTAAAACGTAATTTTTCGCTCGTAGTATTTTTACACCATGGAAAACAACTCTCAATTTCATTCGATCGGCATAAATTAGTCGTCTTTACTTGGAAAGTCATCTACGATTAGACATTCACTGCTGTAACAGCTGCTACCGACGCAACAAATAATAATAGTGTTACTTCTAGTCTTTGTAACATGTCAAAGACACTGCGGAGAAAGTCTGCACTGTTACGGCGGTAGCTGTTACAAATTGGAATACATACCGTCCGTTTGTAATAAACAATTTACAACTTACCTATTTAGAGATGCGTCATATAATTTATCTTTTAAGGTAATGATATTATCTAGGAATCCATTTTTAATCGCAATTTTACATCTAACAAAAACTAAGGCTTTTGTTCACTTTGTATTTGCAAATTAGGAATTATCTAAATTCATTATCAGTGCAATTAAAAACATGTTTAATCCATAACCATGGCTAACGCACCACTGTTTGTGCAATTTTTTGATAAACTGATATGACAAAATGAAGTATAATGAAATAAGTAAGCATAACTTTAATCTGTTTATGATAAGCGATAAGCTTTACGGTTCCATAAGTTTACTATCATTAATATAATAGAACAAATACGTTTGATTATAATATATTGATTCATACAGACCATACAGGGTGTATCGTATATTGAAATCAAGCTTTCAATTCATATTTTCTAATGTACACACGTTGGTTTGTAATCATCGATATTGATCTTAATATATTGCAAACGCCGAAAATCTGCTCCATTTCTAATCAAAATTAACTGCAAAGTTCATCTATGACATAACTGACCACTACAAGTCCACTTATTCAGCACCCTCCTTACAGTCCAAACCGTGCTCGTTCTGACTTTGTGCTGTTGGCAAATGTGAAAATGAAGCTAAAACGGAAGCGAGACAGCCTTATTCCTTGATGGAACTTGGTAGAGGTGGTTTAAGAATTGGTTTCGGAGGATGGAGAAGTGTATTCAATATGGCGGCAATTACTACATTGTTTATTGTTGTCTTCTGCAATTCTTCAATTATTTTGTGGTAACGTGTAGTGATTGTGGGACTCAAACCAGGTTTTTATGAGTTCCATTGTTTCTGTCTGTATCTGTATCTTGGCTGTTGGTCTTCCTAATCTATCACTTTCTAGTGAGATTCAGACGTCTTTTACTTTCAGAGCTTATGGAACTTCCTTGCTTCCTTTAGATGTGGTGATCATAGTTAGAATTGCGACCTAATTTTTCTCGATTCTGTGGTCCTCTTATAAAACATGGTTGTCCAGGGTCTACTTTTTATTTGCTTTAGTTGAATCATTCTTTGGCGTTTTCTGGTTCTTACTTCCAGGGTCTGACGGTTTCTCCAATATGTGACCTGCCAGATTTACATGGCCCTTTTTGTATACACAATCTTTAGTTCTCTGATTAGGGTGAAGAGATTACAGTCGAAGTGTTGGTACTGCCCTGGGTATGTCAGATTTCTACATGCATTGGTCACATCGAAGGGGGTTGCTTTCTCTTTTAACTTAACAATTAATTTTATGGAGTCTTGATGCTATTGAGGTAATCAAAAAATTCTTTTAGTGTATCTTCATTATGTCCCTATATGACGCCCATTGTTGAAAATCTTCCATGTATGTATATGTTGGTAGGTATGGTTCGCAGAAATGACGACTTCTTCGATGTGGTAGTAAGCATTTTCAGGAAGAAGTATGTTAGAAGATGACAGGACAAGTTAGTTAGAAGTAAGAATTTCCAAGGGAAAGTCTGTTTTGTGGATTTTAAGTAATAATTCATATGGTAGCTTCATGGTTAAGAATGTGACTGCACAGAGTTCTGTATATTAAGAATTTCAGCGATATGTTTGGGTTCTTTCCCAGTACTTGTTAAGGACCCTTATCTATTTCAACATTCACTACTGGAATTTCATTCCCCTTGTTTCCTGATAAGATTTTCAATGATTTTCCTGTTTTGAGTTCTTTTAGATTGGTGTACTCTGGATTTGTAATATTTTACTCTTGGGCCAACACTTTCTATTGGTGATCTAATCCTCCATCTGGAAATTAAATGAAAAAACTTCCATAGTTCTGTCTATATGAAATTTAACTTTAGCGAAACAGACTACACAATTTTCTTAATGGAAGTATGATATCATTATATACATGTTTCGAAAATGTGTTTAAAAAAAAATGAGCTTATCCTCTGCATCAATTCTGTTTTTATCGATAGAACGTTTCCTTAATTAAAGCTAACACTGTTGTAATAAAAAATGCGAAATTAATATGTTCGTCGCTGCCAAATAAAAATGTATTAAATCATATAATCCTTGGTCACAATGTGGCTTCTAAAGTACATGTTAATTGCAGTATTTTCAAAATATTGTCAGTCAATCTAGGAGTCTAACAACACTTCTCACTAAATTGAGAAAATGTGTTTTAGTTGTTTGTTAAATAGTTTAGGCCAGGCACTATTCGTTAATAGAGCCCAGCTAGACACTTCTAGCATTTAAAACTATGAACTCTAATGAATCGTCAAGCAGTAGCTATTTGGAAGTACCCATTCTTTCTTTAGTTTTTAAACTCGAAAATATTGGAGATCACGGTAATCTGCTTTCATAACAAGCTTAAAAATGGTTTTGATTTTGATAAAATCTAAATAGATATAATCTTTAAGTTTATTACTTATTAAACTCGACGTGGATTTAGATAAAAATGCATACATGTTGCGTTCTCTCATAGTTTATCTCTGCCATAATAGTTGTGGATTTCAACCTGCTCTGTTCCAAATTTTTGTTGAGAGATATGGAGACTTCGTTTTAATAATCAAAAATTTCTTGGATTTGCCTCACTGTCTCAGCTTCATACATCTTGTTATTTTGTGTATTCTTGCTAATACTTTCACTACAATTGTTTCCCTTTTTCCTAATGCATTTAGAATCACTGATTGATTTTTCTTCTAATGTTTGTCTCTGGCCATCCTTATTAATCAGAAAAAGCTTCCTGGGCATTAAAAATTACCATTTCAATAATGACGACATTAAAGCAGTTTAAAATCGTTACTTTTGATAAAATTTCTGGATTATATGTGATGAGTTCTTCCTTTTGTTTTTGATGACAGATTTCCAATTTAGTCCAATTAATTCTACCATTTGATGCATTGGATTAATGAGTTTAGGATGTTATATAAATTCTATAATTCCAACCATAGACAGCAAGTTCTGTACATTAAATAAACATTGCAATTAAAAGGTACATATGCACGTTACACTAATGTCATTACGCAGCTCGATAAGATTAGACATGCTAATGAAGTGTAAATTTTGATTACTATGTTTGTTGAATGCAAATACCGGTTACGTGCAATTTTAGTTATTCTATAAAAATTAAGGTGTGACGTGATATGTTAAAAGAATACTGACATGCAGAGGATCTTCACAATTAAATTAATAGTCATTTCAAGAGATCTCAAGAGATTCTGTTGAAAGCAATAAAAAACTTTGTCAAGGTAAGTATTATGCGAAGCCTTAGATCTCTAAACATTCGGAGATTCACCACTACATCACAAAATCCAGATTAGAGACGTTAAAGAAGCTGTTGGCTAAATATATTCCGCGTTAAACGATTCTACATAGGGAGGCATATAATAATGCATGTACTACTACTAATTCTACATCTATGCATTTATTACAATAACGCTCAAGGCTTTCGTCTTACGATTGCCTTAAATACTAGCACCGCTGTACATTACGTAGCACGAGATACAATCGTGTTGGCCTTGCCTTGCCGCGAAAAAATCAT
The DNA here is from genome assembly GCA_023690525.1 of Holotrichia oblita. Classification (NCBI taxonomy): domain Eukaryota; kingdom Metazoa; phylum Arthropoda; class Insecta; order Coleoptera; family Scarabaeidae; genus Holotrichia; species Holotrichia oblita. The sequence continues at coordinate 74,736,288 of CM043021.1, read as the reverse complement.
CAATTGAAATGCCGCCATGCATCATCTAGATACGGAACCCGGTTCGATTTTGAACATTGGATCATCGGAGATCATAGAAAAGGCCATGGACATTCATGAATTATGATGTCTTCTCTCGCGTTATATTAACGCATGGACGCTAAATGCATGTGCGTTCCTAAAGCGTATACAAAGTGCATATTACTATGTAAGGACTGGCGATAAACTAGGCGTTATATTACTCTCAATGATGGTTCAAGATTATGCACTTCCTGCTCCCACAATTCCCTACGACGTCGACGAAGGAATAAATTTATGAAAAGTTATGAAAGAACATATAATTTACTGAAAAAAAGATGTATGGAAACTACACAAGTTAGAGGTGACAACCGCTTATAGATGTATATTTCGTGTTTTATTGTTTGCTATTTCTCTCTTGCAAAGAGAATAAAGACAACCTGACAAGTAATGTGTAATTTTACGAGTATCATTGAAACCTATTTACAATTTATGTATTTTCAAATAAAGATATACTTAAACGTTTTCCATTTTTGTCACTGTAAAAGTACCTAGAAAGATATTTTCTGAATGCACGGATGCTTAATTTAGAATAATACAATAATTGTTAGGTGAGTTCCAACGCAGTTATTAAATATTGTGTATAAGTGCTTTATATCTTATAATATTGTCAATTTTATATTAGTATTCAGTAATATTTAATACCATCTAAGGTAAGAAGAAATAAACACAAGCTCGTTTAACCTTGGTTTAAAAATAATTATTAGCTGAAGTTTGGCACTACATCGATATTTTGTTCATATAATATATGATTCATGTTTAATAGTCTGACGTAAGCATGTCATCATAAAAATTTTTAGGACAAGATATATGGGAAAAAAGTACAGATGTTGTTCAAAGAAGTTTTCTGCAACCTTCCTGAAAGGTCTCTTCTCCGGCAACATCCGCAATGTCCCTGCTGTAACACTATAATTATCTGATAACCCAACAGCTATCTGTAAATTTGAATTCGTCTGTTCATAGTCTCTGCTGGTTTATTCTTCCCTATTTCAAGTTAATAAGGTTTGGCAAAGTGGAATTAATCTGAATTCTGCTACATCTACTGATATTAACATATTTCTGTTCGTACACGTGAAGGATTGACAAGCTCTTAATTCGACCGAAAGATTCTCCTACATGGCCATGAAGTTATGACAGTTTTATCGTCTTTATTTAGTTAGGCGTGGTTCCCAAATACTCCGATGCTATAATTTATTTTTTTCGACGTTATTATTAAAACCAATCGATGCGAAAAGTTAACAAGAGGTTACCTTGTTTTGGAGTGTTTGAGGTTTTCATTTGCAAAAACGAGAATAAACCACAATTTCGTACCAATCAAAAAATATACATATAAAACAGGTGATGTTTTGCTCGAAATAAAAACAGTGATACTAGAAATAATAAATATCTTGGAGAGAATGTAAACACTGGAAGATATATACAGGACGTTCGATACAATGTGGCATCGTGGATTAATTTTTAAGATGTGATCGATGCGAGTCTCTTTGTAATCTTTATAACGGACCTCTCTGAATCCATCGGTGTCGAAGATGTAATTTACGCAGATGACACAGTCATTTTGACAACATCTAGGTGTGAAAACAACGTTAGTAAAAATTACAACACTTGCTCGACGAGTCCAAATGTGTGGCAATTTACTTTACCAACAGAACACGTCCGCCAACCGAAAACATCACCATCGTCGATTTCAGGCTCTCATGGAGCCCTTCACTCATGTATCTGAATTCACGATGAAGACTGTTCAAACATTCAATAACACCAAGGCTTGCCTTTTTTTCATACTACCAATTTTATCATTCAAAAGCACTACAGATTTTCAAAAAATTTATGCAAGTAGAAATAACAGAGACGACGAATGAACAAAGCCAAAAACTCTATAGTTCGACAGAAAATCGAGATAACGAAAGGCACAAATGATTTATTAACAGAGAAAATACACCAAAGTCTGCCAAATCCTGAAAACAATCAGGTACAGATCAACTTGAAATAGCTTGAGGTGAATGAATACAAATAGAATTGTAACACTTGCAGGGGAGATTAAGATAAACTAAAGACAATATTAGCAACAAGAAACCATAACCATAAGTAGAGGAACTGATGCTTCCTTATTGTTATAATTCTGTTTGGTGTTGGTGCTATTTACTTTTATCTGAAGTTCAAGAACCACAAAACACCGCAGCAAATATTTGCACTTTTTATTTCAGGAAGACGCCGACCATAAACAAAATTGGCTAAACGCCATCTGTTTAGAACCAAAAGGCAGGACATTAATTTTGTGTGAATTAAAAGACAGACTGTCTTCAAAACACAGTTTACTGAGCGGTTGCAAATCATCATTGATGAGTCATCAGTAATGATAAGGATACCATTGCTAAACATTGTGTATGATAAAAAGAAGTGACCCAAGAAGAAAACCATCAGAAACTCCAGTTAAAACAACAATAGCAGGTGAAACATGTTTTTTCTTAATTAAAAAAAAACCAAGTACTTGAATTTCGCAATTAGTATCTATGTTAGTAGTGTCAAACACCTTAAAAAAATCGAATAAAACAAATACGCCACTCAATTCCCTATCAACAGATGCAATCATATCGCTTAACATATAAGCAACAATAGATATACTTAGTGTTAAACTCTTTTATAAATCTAAACCAAAAATCCGTTATATAATCATTAGAAAGTAAAAGGACATAAATTTGACTACAAAAAACTTTCTCTAGAATTTTTGATAATGATAATAAACAGCCATCACAGATAAAAGCATTATTAATAGGAAAAAAACCACCTTCCCCAAACCAACAAGGAGTGAATGTACATCAGCGGACTAAAGTATTAAGACACTAAATGAATCGAGAGATCCCTATCTCTCTTACACCCCATCTTTTATATTCAAGGTTGTACACGAGCTGCAAACGATTAGCAACAATACAAGCTGCTATATAAATGCGATAAAAAGCATATTTTACACACAAATACATTTTATTCTGTATAAGTACTATACAAAAAAATATAATACATAAATATGTAGATATATGGAAATAAAAACTTTTTTCTTGATTGTTTAAATTAATAAACATTTTATTATAACATAATTTGAAAGAAATACAACATTCCATTTAGGTTGCGGTAGTTAAGACGTTAATTAATTTTGCCCTTTTCCGAAAATTTTTTTGACAGATATTCTGTACAGACATGCAATCAGTAAAAATAAAATTATTGCAAATTTATAATTTTAAATTAGCTTATTATCTCTTACACGATGCGATATAATATGCAAGTTACAGTTGTAATTAAAATTGTTTGGGATTCATATAGACGTTAAATTTTGAATAAAAACCTGACCAACAATTTTTCTTCTTCCAGTGAAAATGACACACTAGCTGTATACATCTGATATTTATAATAAATCTAATCTGTGGGTTATAAAATAGAAATTATTAAGAACATTAAAAATTAGAATGTCCAAGAAAATAGTGTTTTGTTTGGTGTGTCCTTTATACAGCATTATTGTTTTTTTTTTGATATACCTACATATGTGTATCATTTCCTTTTAAAAATTCAATTGTTAATTATCTAAGTTCTTTAAACGTTATATCATTGTTTATTAATATGCATAATGATTTGGTCTTAAATATAATTCAGAAATGTATAATTATAGAAACATTTATCAAACTTTTTCTACGTTCCTTGATTGATCTTAGTTTGCTATTATAAAGTAATGAATTAATTTTACCATGTGTTATTTGACATTTGACATTGTATCGTAGTATTTCTTTTGAAGAAGATCGTAATAAACGATTGAAATAGTAAGAAGTTGAATAAACGAGTTTTTATTTGGTGTTAAAGACCGAATATCCGTTTTTTGCACAACTATATCCTATTACCATACATAGTACGATCGAAATATATTTCTTCGATACATTATCTTTATTGTAAATTTAATCGACATGAAGTTAATTTACGTGCCGATGACATCGGACCGTAAGCGTATTGTTTTTATATTTTCGATTTATTTATGTTGTATAGTTCAATGAATTATTGAAAGTTTTATTGAATGGGTTAAAAAAGCAGTTGCACTTAAAATAGCTTCAACTTTAAACTAGCTGATGAATAAAAAATAACCAAAAAAGAAACACAACAACACTATTATTTGATGGAGCAAATATATGAGCATCAAAAGTTTAGAGCAAGGTACAGGGACATATGGGGTGAAACCAAGAGTGGGTACATTTATACCAAAGGCCTTCTTTGCACTATAAAAACGAATACATTTGGGGAACTAAGCTGTACTTTTATTACATGGCTTTTGGTGAGTCGTAGTAGTTACCCAACAGCCTGTCGATTTTTGATCAAATTCAGTTGTAGCACCTTCATGTAGGAAAACAGGGAATAGTTTCGACAGGAGGATTAATTGGGCATAATTCTCACTCTAACTCCAGAATTGGAGTTTGGTTGATTACTTTATCACTTCCTCATACCAAGTCAAATGATGCTCAATATTATAGATTTGCTACCCTTGAGTCTCTTTTCTTTGTATGTTATTTTATAATACTGTAGAACATTTTATTTTATTTTCTCATGTAGGATATACTTGAGAATAATTTTAACGTTTTCCAAAGTATTTGCACTTACATTTTTCTCTAATTGCATTAAAAGTCTACAAAGCTTTTATAATAACTATCAATCATTTTATTTGATTCTATTTCATACGAACGATCCAAACATACAGAGAGAGAAATGAACGAAAAAATACAAAAGCTGCGGTGGAGAATGCAATTCAAAAAAGGATGTCACTACCTGCTGCAGCCATCCAGAATGGAGTTAAGAAGTTCAGGTAAATAACGTAGGCTAAAAAAGATTTCCTCGATAACATGGAACCGAAAACTAATTTTAAAAACAAGCAAGTAATTTCATACGATAGAGAAAAATTATTCACAACAGCTGATAAACCAATATACTATCGCCAACGACATAAAATTGTCGTCTATCTGGTTTGAAAATGAAGAAGCTGGTGTAAATGAGTTCATTAAGTTATTGAAAAGACAAGTATGTTGGCAAACACAAGAGGATATGCGTTTTACACTAAGAACGGACTTCAAAAACATACTGTAAATACAAACACCAAGAATTATTTAGAAGATATGTATTCAGATTCAATCAAATATTCAACTTGAATGAAACGGGACTGACAACAGTACAGTATAATGAAAAACTTACTGGATAGAAAGAGCACAAACAAGTGAGCTAAGTTATCTCAAGAGGGTATAAGGAGCTGGTCGTATGATTTTTGGGGCTCCCACTAATGCTCTTAGTCTAGCGCACAGAGCGTGGCATTCGAAAACTTGGTCAACATTTTAAAATTTTTTGAAAAACAATATGTGCTGCACGAAAGGGGACCACAGTCATTTGATTACAATTGACTCAACACTATTTGATTGAAGGTCGAGATTTTTAAGGGAAATGGGATTGCTGTTCTCCCAAAATTGTGCACTGCATGGGGTCGAGCAGCAACCCCTCTCCCTCACCAGAAAGTGTTAAATTTTCTTTGGGGTCTACAAGAACTATACCTCTTGGCAGAAACATATCCTTGCATGAAGACTTCTTACCTTCGGCAGTATCAAATCTTTCCTCTCACCAGGAAGTAATAGGCTGCCTTCCTAAACGAAGGCCAAGGCTATAATTTATTCGCGACCCTAAAAGTGCTCGGTGCATGATTGCTACACCTGGAAATTTGGAGCTAGAGAATAGAAAAAGAGGTAGTATTTTTAGGAAGAAGATTCTTGTGTCATTTTCATTTTCCAATAAAGATTAAGGTAAGAACGCTTATGTGAGCAATCATGAGGGTCCTCTTTCGCTTCTTTACCATTTTCAGAAGGAACTGACGATGGAGTGGTGATTTTGTGATTTGAAGTAGGGGTCCAACTCAAAGGAATGGTTTTTCTTTAGTTACCCAACGATAGTGGTAAAGGCTTTTGTTATGGTCAAAAATAATTGTAAAAAAATTCTTCAGTCTGTAGAGGAAAATATCATCTTAAAAATAAAACCATACGGGAGCTTGTGCATTTAGACTTCTTTGGATTTGTTGTAATTTTCATTAATTGTACAGTAAGATAAATTACCAAATTTATTTTCATTAATTTGCAATAATATTGGAACATAGTTAACAGAGTTTGGACCACTTAGCTTTTGTTTTCCAATCGTCCAAATCATACCCAAGTAATGTCTAATATCACCCTATGTATGGTGTAACTTTGGGCAATATGCAACGCCAAAGTTTTTGAACTGGACATAATAGTTTGGAGTTGCGAGGTAAGTTTCACATGAACAAAGAGAAAATACACATTCTTAGCTACCAGATGATACTCAATTCATACCAATAGGTTAAATACTTTTTATAAAATGCTCCAATCTATCTGCGGTTCCCCCTTTATATAAAATAAAAAAAAAAATAAAGGAATGTAGTATATCTGACCAATTTAAAATAAATTTAATATTGTATCCATTCACATTTTGTGCCGAAACAAATTCAATTATGTAACTGCTTCAAATTAATGAGAACACCCCTTATATTTCTTGTCTTACTTATATACGACTGCGTATTTCTTGAACCCGACCGGTACAAGGACCTTACCCGTGAAGAGAAGGTAAATTTCGTACTCCGAACAATTTCGACGAATTAAGACTTCCAACGGAGAAATTCGCATTCACGGAGTCGACCTGCATCGCAACACCGGTGACACCGACCTCGGTTATCCATCGAATAACAACACAAAGATCGGCGAAAAGGCAAGAGGCGGCTATGCGAGCATTAGATCGGGAGAATATAACGAGAACCGAGAGTATAGTTTCGTACACACGTGTGTGTATGTGTTTGTAGTAACTCTCTCTCGCGATTCAACCTTGCCTTCGTGCTATTCCGCGGTATTTCGCCTGGGCCTACCGCCACACTACTCCACACTTATACTCTCTCCCTGTACTGTGGAGTACTGCCTCTCTCTGCTCCATAGCGATCTGCCGCGATACACACAACATACAACAGCCTTCTAAACTTTAGGTCGCGCTCTATCTGAGTTGTATTCGGTAGTGTTGGTGCGCTGTTCCGATAGGGTTTCCTTGCCGAACGGTGCCCGCCTTTAGCTTAGAAACGTCGCGGAAACGATCGCGAATCCAACGCTCAGTGACTCCGGTGAGTGATCCGTCGTGTTTTACGGAATGACCGCGAGTTATTTGTGCTCGGAAATATTGTGCGCGAGATTCGCGAAAATTTCGGAAAATTCGTAAAATAACAATCAAAGGTACAATAACCTTTGATAACATATATTTTTTGCAATATTAAAAAAATAATTAATTATAAAATAAATAACGCAATGTATTAGTATTATTATGTTAATATTTAAGTGCCTTAAGGGAGAAAGAAAGTAAACTAACAAAATAATAAGTGCCTTTTATCATTTTTAAAACAATTTAAGTTATACCAAACCTTTTAAACTAAGATAGTGACGAGAGTGTATTTCTATACTTCTTACAGTGATTATAGTGATTTTACTGTTTTTTTTTTCATAATTTGTGTACTGCCAACTTGGATTAACTTTATGTGCTCCTTTTTCAACTTTACAACTACCTATTGGATTACATGTTTTTATTACATTTCTATGGATGTTTGTGACCGCAAGGTAAACATAATAAAAATACATTTATGAATTTTATTTATTTGTTGAGTCAAATCTGTTTAGTTTCCGATTTTTTTCAATTTGAATTTGTCTGGTCAATAGATAAAATTATAATTGATTAGACGAGATAAATTCAATTCAAGCTTTACTAATTACATGCATATTGCGCATGATATTATCTGATAATGTTGCCAATCTTAAAAAAAGTGAATATATAATAAACGTAATCATTATTATTGTAATTAAGTTATTGTGTGTTAATAAAATAGAACTTTATGTTGTTACATCTTAATTTATTTGAAATGCTGTTTCTTCTAACACTAACCTCATCAATCTGATTTTTTTTTCGATATTCTTGTATAGGAAATTATTTTCTTACTTATATTATCTGCTTCTCTATATTCATAAAGTTAGGAATAGAACTACGCAAGTCACACAAAAACCTTACTAGTGTCCTCGTCAATTCGTAGTTACTGTGTTGCGGTTCATTCTCAACGTATGGTATTAGTGCATATTATTTGATCTATGGACTGAGATAAATTAAGTTGCTTATAATTATGTTACATTTTTTTAAAGAAGTTATTGGCTTACAAATTAATTAAATTAAATGTTATAGATTGCACTTATAGTGTAAATTCAAATTTTTTTAAATGTTTTCGTTGGAACGACTAGACAAAATGATAAACTAGTAATAGATAAATATTGTGTAAGCGCTGGGAATGAGCAGATGAATAATCTAAACAAAATAATGGAATCTGTGTTAAGAAAACGATTGGATCTCATTCACTTTTTGACTTCACAAAATTTCCAGTAATCGACAAGATGCATCATTTACATGCGCTTTTACTTTCTTGGGTACACAACAAAGGTTTTCCTTTTCACTACGGCTGGATTTGTGGGTCCCTGCAAGGATTACTTTATGGTATTAATCTTATCTAGTATTATTTTGAGCCCTTTCATGGCGGTGTTACTCATCAGCGTCGAGAATGCACCTAGTAGAGACGCAGGCCGGAGGTCTATCTGGATCCAGCTCCCCTAGGTACCGTATCAACGGGTTCTCCGGCCGACCAACCCTTTGCAAGGTGTTTCTGTCCAGCGCTATCGCATAGTCCTTCAGAATCGGAATTTGGAGGTCTCTCATTAGTCATGAACCAGGGTGCATTGACAATAACGCGTACAAAACAGAGTGCTGTTTTGTAAAACGTTGAGCCTCTTGAAATGCGATTTTTCGGCGCTAGACCAGGTAAGGGTGCCGTAGATCAATATTGGTCGGAGGAACACCGTGTAGTTTAATTAGGGGAGCTAGAGCCCACCACGCCTTCACGTTAGACAGATTAAACACGTCAATAATTTAAAATAAAAATATACTGATATAAATTCCTTCTATTATATTGGTGATATCCTTATTGTTCAAATGTGTTTCTACTTTTCAAAATCATGACGTAACTTTCGTAATAGATAGAGATAAATAGATAAAGAGAGCAGATTTTTTTTTTCGTTATAAAAACTCGATATATCATTATATGTAAACAAAATTGGCATGATAGAATAAAACATTTGTCAAGAAGCGTGATAAGTATTATCAGCATCTATTAATCCGTGCCAAAAGAAATTATTGCGATACTAATATAAATAATTCGGAAAACAAAACTAACAGATGCGAAAAATTGGTCAGGGTTAAGTCGTGTCCTGCGATACTTATCGAAGAGAATAATATTGTTCTAAACACTCAAGCAGCGTTCAATAAATTATTAGTGTTTTATAAGACGTGGATGAGATGAGATGTCCAATTTGTTGTGACGCCTTAACATATTTAATTAATTTATGTCCAATCAATTTGTTATCTATTTTTTCCAATAAAAATTGAATAACTTTCTTGTGAAGAGTAATGTTTCGAATTCTTAACATAGCTTTTACAAAAATACATTCATGTATTATACTCTGTAATTTTTCATAGCTGTCCAATCGTCCGTTTGCTGTGTATTTGCCACTCAACGTTGTTCCAGTGTAACTGGTGTGCTTTTGTAATCCATTCAGCCACTGCATCCCGTATCGCAGTCTTGGTTATTGCCAGATCCGGTTCAGGTGCAGTGAATTTTGTTTCACAAACCTTTCTCGCCAGTTTGTTTGCTATTTCGTTGCCTGGTATGCTCCAGTACCCACGCTAAAGTGATTTTGTTTTGTATATGACCAGGATTCTTAGGTTTTCCAGGCAGTCCCAAGCTAGTTTTGAGGTTATCTGATTCATGTTTGAAGCTATGTTTGACAGGACACATGGATCCAGTTGCCGATACATTTTCAGTAAGGATTTTTGAAACTGCTGATATTTTAACAGTGATTTGAATTGGAAATTGCATACATCTTAAAATACTCTCTCCAGGTAAAAATTTATATTAACTTTAGCAATAGTGAAAGGAGGAAATGGATATTTGTCAGTTAATAGCTAGTTTGTTTGTGAGGCTAATTTAAAAATTCTAAATGTTGCAAGATGGCCAGGAAATATATACAACGCAGCAATTTTTTACAACCCATTTATAGATTTTAAAGCAGCAAATTACGTTTCTTCTATGCTTATTGTTCCCACTACAGTTTCTAAATTTAAATTAATTTTTTTTCCAAGAATTGTTGTCTGCAGTAGGGATACAAGTTGCAGCGGTTTCTCTGCAGTAGATACTAGTTGCAGCTGTTTCTTAATCTGTGTTGCTTGTCTGACTAACGCGGCAATTCTTGCCATATTGTTTATGTGTCTAAATGTATTCAAATGCCTTGTTACAGCACTATACCGTCTTTTAAAATGTTGTACTGTTAATCAGTTTGCTCCCAACAGCGAAATGTAGATCGATCGGTATACAATTCTCCGAGAAAAATGTCACCACCTGCTGATCTGCCACATGGATAGCCGGCTAATCGCAGAGGTTATCGACCCGTTTTAGTCATTCTACAATTTCGGAATACCTACTTTAATTTTGACACATCTTCATATTTGGCAGAAATATTTTTTGTTTTGATAATGAGGGTCTTCGCCTGCTTGTCCACTGCCTTGTCGTTTCATTTTGTCTTTAGCCAATTGTTCCTCTTGAATTGGAATGCTATAGTGTTGGAAACATTTCAACAGTCTAATCTTCTCACCGTACATTAATGTCCTGAAGCTATCTGTTTATGTTTAAAAATATAAAAAGAACATACTTGTATATTATTTTGATGTTCATGAAGAGACATTTGTATAATAATTGCTTCCTCCACGAATTAAAAGTATGTATAAATAACAATATGTATATACAAGAAAACAACACTTCTTATATCTTCTTTATTTACATCACTAACTTGCATTTCTTCACTTTTCTCGCTAAATAACAAATTAATCTATTATAACATGCACTTACTAACATGAACTATAAAATGCGGGATCAGAAACTAATCTTGAGGCAAAATGAAGGTCCACCACCCTGCATTTCCAAAATAGAGTATCGAGATCACCTTTTAAAATTTTATATAAAGCGTTGATTCAACCTTCACAGGTATTTTTCACTAACACCAGCATTTTTATCGCGCTGTATATGCATTCAAATTTAAAATGATTAAGAAAGCCTTTTGAATAGACGTTCAAAATATAAAATCGACTGTTAAAAATAATATACCTTAAAGGTAATCCTAAACCAACTCTGACGAAATGTTGGGAGCATTACTCAAACTTTTCAATTTCTGTTAATCTAAAGAATAAATAAAATAAAAAATTATATAAAACGAATATCTTACAAGTAGTCTCAAAACCGTTATACATCAAAAATATTTACCGCAGCTGTATCTGCGATCCTGCCCGGAGGCATTCACTCTCACCAAATCACACAGCAGAAAAAGAAGTAACGAGAGCCCTGTAAGTACGAATTCGATGTTCTTTTGTTAATGGCGAGCTCGTCGTTTGTTTCAAGCGTTAACAATAAACGCTCTTCGATCGTTGTATTTTTTTTTTCCTTTCGTTGCTGCGGTTATTTCGTAAAGCATTTCTTCGAGTGAATGTCCATCAATTCGTAATTACGGTGTACACGACTATCAACGACGGACGGACATACAGAAAATACGATAAAATAGTTGAATTTGAACGGGTTTCTCGGGTTCGCTTGCTTAAATGAACGTATTGTATAATTATATCGTAGCGGGTATATTGATTATCGTGTTTTCGTGATATAACGTTGAAAATTTCCGTATTATGAATTGTTTGTTTATGTGGATTCTTATTTTATATGAAATCAGCATTCCGTAAGTTCAAACGTCGCCTTTAATAGTAATTAATTAAGTTAAATTGCGCTATTAAGTATGAGATTACTGTTCGTTACAATCTTGTATTGTAAATAAAAAAATGATATTGAACAAAAATAATATATTTTGCAACAAATTTCATTAAACAGATAAAAATAATGAGAAATGGGAAAAGTTATGCAATCCGTATCGTTTAAGCTTCTTCCTATTAAATTTTACCTTTAAATTAGTTCATTACTTTCATATTTAACATCGTGGTGACCTTGTGCCGTCTAGTTTTCTACAAATACTTCAGAAACAAAAAAATTTAATTAGTATAGATGAAGTGATAAAGAGAATCGAACCAAATACATAAGGAAAGTAGAGGGTTTTCACTTAAGGAAATTAAGTTTTTGAACTTCTAGGTTATTGGGTTTTTTTCAACTCTAATGTTGCTCAATTGATAAACTTATGAGCAGACACATTTTAACCAAGACTGGAAGTTGCCCTTTCGAATAGTTGTAGTATTTAAAAATTTGATTGATGTAGATATAGACGCATAGATTTGCAAGGGACACAAATTTCGTTGATGAGACAAAGCTTGTTGCTGCAAAAAATTAATTTATCACGTCATATTGATCTTAACAGTTCGATAGTTTCATCGACAAGAGCGGTTGGCTATAAGTAGGGCAGTATTCAGCGTCTAAGATTAGAATTGTAACAGTCATAGAAACACATTTACACAAACAATTCGCACAGTAAGAGCTACACTAAGTAGCCTCGACAAGCAATACAATTTGCGAAGCAGCACTCACTATTCTGCACAGCATTATTTACTAATATCAGCAGGTCTATAGCCGTAGTGGTTAGGCGGCTGGCTATCGTTGTGGCGGGACGATAGCAGCCGGGTTTCAATGCTCTGGACGGACGGACATTTTTTCAGAGGGTTGAAATCCAGATTGATTTACCACTTTACTACTCGCTGTTGGGAGGGAAGTGATTAACAAAGCGGCATTATAAAAGGCGATATGATGCTGTCACAAAACAATTTGAACACAATTTACACACACAAAATTACACCGCGAGAGTTGCACTGATAGCCAGACATGTAATACAGCTTACGGAGTCACTGCAACTAAGCACCCACCACACATAAAAAAGCAACATGACAGTTGGCACTGTTAACTTATACTTTGAAGCATTTATTCGGTTCCTCGTTAATGAACGTGTTAAACTTTACGTAGACTTAATGTGCAATACACCTAAAAGATCGCAAGTAAAAGATCAAGTGAGTGGGTTGCTCGGTTCAAAAAATTACACTTCAACAATAAAGGACCGAAACTGCAATATTATTGTAGCGTTCTTAAAGAAACGAATAAGACAGTTACCAAAAGGAGTCATTCATCAAGAAGAAAATCTTAGACCATGCACGGTTAAGATTACCATGAATTTTTTGAACAAATTTGATCAGAAAACTCAGAAAAGAGCCTGCTTGTAGTCCCAACTTATAAACTTAAAGTTTCCAAATAAACTGCAAAGTTTGAAGCTTTGGCACTAAGGTGAAACACATTCGTAATGGCGTTAATGGAGATATGAAAAATAAAACTAGTTTAAGCTAATAAGTGCTTTTGAATTAGAAAATTTAAAAAGATAAATAAAGCGTGGAATCCTTGTATATTTATATCAATTGATCCTTAATACGTTAATACGTTAAACAACAAAACAACAAGCCAGTAAAAATTTCGGGCATAAAAATAGCGTTTATGCTAATACAACAAACAAAGCACAAACACAATTATGACAATAGACTATTTAAATACAATAAACTGTTATTCTGCATTACATTAGCCAGTGTAACTACTGTTATTTCGGTATTAATCAAAATTAGATAGAATATTATGTTAAGCACTGTAAATTTAGGAATGACATTGTCAAAATTACACGTACACTCGGTTGATTTAAAACCGACTCACCCGACAAGCGACGTAGACCTAACGTCGCACACAGAAACTTTCAACATTTCACTGGATGTTTGTAGTAATAAAGCAATTTGCTTATGAACAGGTAAAATAGCTACGTAATGTGCAATGATTGGGAAGATCGCTGCAGAAATATATTCTTTTTCAGATACTTTTAATATCTCCATTATTACGTAAGGTAAATGTACCAATGCATGATAGCGTCCTAGTAGGTGATAGTTTAGCTGATTAAAATTAAATATTAAGGAAACATCATACTGTAAGTGACTATAGCTATTTTAAATATAACGTGTATGTTTACTCTAGACCATTTATGTATCACCTATGGGGTCAAATGCTATGTATAGGTATCATCTACTAGGACAATTTTGCATTTTGAGTTTTATAATAAAGTATAAACATTTTACCTTGTTTTGTCAGTTTTTCCTAGTTATTGGCTAAATAAACAAACATCAGACAAAATATACCTTCAAAAATGAATATCATAATTTATTAAACTGAATTAAATGAAAATATTTAATCGTACTCGTAGTCTTAAGGTGTCATCTATTGGTACTTCTACCTTAGTATAGCGTTTGCCAACATCCATTACCATTAATGACATATAAACACAAATAAAATAATTATTGTATTTCTTCTTATCACTACTTAAGTGAATTTAATAATATGCTACAAATCAATTTTAGAACCACAAGAAAAATTATTTATCAAAGCAGATAGACGTATCTTCATCTTTGTTTCGTTAAAAACACTGATTTTATTCGAGCATTAATAACAAAACACAGAGTAAACAAATAATAATTTATTTCAAAGAAGGTAAACGAAAAGGCAGTCAAACTGAAAACAAATTAATACACAGAAAAAACTTTTAATTATTGGTTGGTTCTGAAGGACATTTTCTGCACTATCATGCGAACATTCATTCTCTAAAGTACTTTAGACCTTTTGCGCGAATTCAGTAAAACAAGTATGGGTCTAATTATTTTTTGTATACATTAAGGACACTCTTGAAAACATTTTTTTCACTATTACAACAAAATATGTATTTTTTGTAATTTTTGAATTTTTTTTTAAATTTACCGGTATTTTGACTTTTTTGGTAACTTTAGGCCTTCTGTGCGATTTCAAGTTTTGAAAAATTTTTTTAAAATATTTTTTCATTTATAATGACGCCTATGCGCAAGTTTTCCGCATTATTAGAATTGTATTGCAGAAAAAACGCGTTTTCCGATCCACCCTAATATGTAATAGACTTTTATATCTTGCCCCCATACATATTCTTATTCATGTAATTTCTTAATTACATAAATACTTAGAAATATAGTGAAAATGTATGCGATAGCAATTTAACTATGTATACATAAGTTAAGATCGCATTAAGAAATTATCGGTTTAGGAATTTATAAATGATCCCTTGCATATGAAACTGGATTTAATAGAAAAATATATTGTATATACGAGGGAGCGTTTTTATATTCGCGGAATGGGTGATAAGGGGTGGAAATAAAAAAACCAAATTATTTTTCTTTTTCAATATATTCACCTGCAAGACGGATACATTTTTCACATCTTTCAATTAATTTATTTATACCCTCATAAAAAAATGATTTCTCTTTATCTGCAAAATACGCCGAAACTGCCTGCTTGACTTCATCATCGGCAGTAAACTTTTTACCCCGCAGCTCTTTTTTCATTTTCGGAAACAGGTAATAATCACTCGGGGCCAGGTCTGTGCTGTAGGGTGGGTGATTCACAATTTCGAAGCCCACCTTATGCAGGGCAGCTAACGCAACGCGGCTCTTGTGGACGGGCGCGTTGTCGTGGAATAGCAGCACCCCTTTCGTCAATTTTCCCCGTCTTTTCTCTTTAATGGCTTCTTTTAGTCGCTCTAATATTGAAGTGTAATAGTCTCCGGTTATAGACACACCTTTATCTTTATAATCAATCAACAATATTCCTTCCGAGTCCCAAAATACCGTTGCCATGAGTTTCCCAGCTGATTGTGACACTTTAAATTTCTTGGGAGGTGCTGTGCCCTTTTTATGCCACTGCATGGAGTCTTGTTTGTACTCAGGTTCATAATGATGAATCCAAGTTTCGTCTCCAGTAACAATTCGACTCAATACACCATCCTTGTCTTCATTACAGAGGTCCAAAAATGCACGCGAACACTCTACGCGCTGTTGTTTTTGCGGCGGCGTGAGCATTCTCGGCACCCATCTTGCGCTGACCTTAGACATGCCGAGATGGTCGTGTAGGATTTTAAATATTGTTGTATCGCAGTTGTATTGCAGTTTGAGTCGATTCTAAATCAACCGAGTGTACAACATACACACATGTTACCGCAATTTGAAAAATAATAATAAAAAATAGATAAGGAGGCCGAGAAAAAAACAAGAGAGGGGGATTTTTGGTTTTGTGAAAGGTTGATTGAAAAAGAGAAAGTCAGGTGAATAAAAAATAAGTTCTTTAGAAAAGAAGAAAAATATCAAAAAGATAGAAAGTAAAAAGTTTGAAAATGAAGATTGAAAGGAAGTGAAGGAAAATCATTTGAGGATTGGAGAAAAGAAATAAAGTTGCAAAGGAAGGAAAAGGACCTGAAGTCGGGAAGAAAACGTTTTTGGAATAATTTATTAGACAAAATAGATATATAACACACATATTAAGGTAAGAGAGGGTGGGATTAAATCGAATTGTAAAGTGTTTAATATATAAATTATTTCTATTATTTGATTTGATTTGTGACATGACACTACATATGTGCTTGTAATAGATTTAAAGAGAAAATAATTACCTTTACATGATCCATGTTGCTATAAAAAAGAACAAAATCATAGCGATGCCTGTGACATTGTTTCATATTTTATTTGTTGCTTATTATTTCCTTTATTTGTAGATTTACGACATTTTTGTTCCGCAATATATAATAGATTTTAAACTAAGAAACAATTACAAATACGGAAATAATGAATATTTCCCGCATGAGCTTTTTTGAGAATATACTGAAAAATAAAAGCTTTCTGATCATTTTCACGTTATTTACTCTGGTAGCCGACGTCTAGCTCCGTTTTTTAGATTGGAACAATATTAGCAACTTCTTTGTTGATTTCTACATTTGCTCAACAGTTTCTCAATATTGCTAAACATTGTCTTATTCCCAGAAGCACAGTCGAAACATACTGAACCAATGAGAGTGTAATATTACTTTGTTAGAAAATTTAGATAACTCTCAGATGTTAAAAAAAAATCCGATTATTTTATACTACCGACTAGCATCAAATACTGCCCACAATTTTACCTATTTATCTATTTATACACATATAAACACAAGCAGTAGCAAACAAGAAGGCTAGAAGAAAGGCTTTGGTCATAGAAAGGCGTCACAGTACAGTTAGTTCGCGACAAAATTTAAATTTAAAATCTTCGTCGTCTAAACGAAACAAAGAATTATTTCCGGATTTTTATGTTTGCCGACTGAGAAACTATTTTAAAGTCAATGCCCTTCCCACCTATATTTATATATACTCACGAACATATATACATATATTGTTTCTGTCGAAATAGTATATATAGTAGCTTCTATGTAGTAGTACTACTACTACGCGAGTTATATTATTGCTGCTCGCTTTCTCTGTCGAATTCTAATACCAAAATTCCTTTTGCATCTTTTTCGGATTAAATCATTACAGTGATACGACCGTGTGTTTTGGTTTGGTCATCTTATTTTGATTATAATGAAGGTGCGGTTTTATTCGAGATGAAAAAAAAAACGCATCTCACTGCACGTATTACATAAATTAGTCTTGTGGTTTTAATATGCTTTCTTTGTACTAAATTATGAAATTATGTAAGTTATTTTGTATTACAGTTTCTGGTAGGGTAATAGTGTGTATCACCACTCACTACTTAAATTTTGTAACAAATTTATTTTATACCAACCACTTTATGTATTGAATCAATGCAAAAAAAATTTAAATTAAATAATAAATGAAATTAAATGCGAACAGATATAGTCAG
This sequence comes from Holotrichia oblita, assembly GCA_023690525.1. NCBI lineage: Eukaryota > Metazoa > Arthropoda > Insecta > Coleoptera > Scarabaeidae > Holotrichia > Holotrichia oblita. The sequence goes on along the minus strand of CM043021.1, from coordinate 74,718,329 downwards.
GTAGTCAGATCCCACAACTAACTTTATTCAAATCTGTCAATTGCGCGATAGGTTCGTTTACCTCATCAGTCAATCGTCATTTATCCACATCTGTCTAACTGACTATGTTTATACAACTGTGCTGTGTGTTTATTAGGAACCTGTGAAGGAGCAAAGAGAGCAAAAATATCTTATTCGATCCAATTATGAGAAACATATTGGTTTAATTGCTGTTCTAAGAAATGGTGTTGTTGGTGTGTAAAATGTTGATTTTAACACACCAGCTATGCTATCATAAGTCTTGTAGACTACAAAAATACGTTCAATGCTGTTTTAGGTGCTACACTTTCACGAGTTAATCATGTCAAGTAGGGGTTAAGGAAGATTCAAGGCAATATTCTTGAGAGACGGTTATAGGAACTCCAAGAGTAACTTCACTGATAAAGCTGTTGCTTTGTTTGAAGCATATTGCAGGTCTTTCGATGTTCGGTTTTCCTGAGCTTTGGTATCGAGCTTCAAGGTCTCGTCAGCACAACTCCGAATGCGAGATCTAATTTCATCACCTTTCACCTCTCAACTTTAACTGTATAATGCCTCCGACAATGGACTAATTCCAATCTCATGCCCTCTAGTGAGCAAGGTGGGAAGTAGCACACCGCAAGGCACTACGCAACACAAATCGGTACAGCAGATACCGATATAGCTCGGACAATTCGTGGGTTGTCATTGCTGCAAATGTCTCGATCTGCTAAGCAGTTTCTAAAGCTTGATCTATTTTCATTGGATTCCAATTTCCATCATGAGCGCCTATTACAGCCATTTCTTTTGCTTTTGTATTGGCATTTCTTGACGTTTTATTTTTCTTTTAATAAACTGACTCTCTTTTATATTATGTAACGACTTTTCAGAATTATTTTGTTTGTTCTCCAATAATAATCCGTATCTGTCACTTGACTTCTAATACTTGATTTTTCTGTCAAATAAATATAATCCAAAGCCCAGATGAGGTTGTCTTCTTCTCCTTATCTTTGTCGTTGTTCAAGCATTTAGTATTATCGCTCTTTCTTTCTTTCTAATTGTCGTCATTCTTTCTGCTTTTATTCAATTCTAAATTGTTTCTTCTCGTCTTCTTGTTGTTTTTCTTTGTCTTGTAACCACTTGAATAACTGTTCTACCTTATCGTGTCTTTCCTTTTGTGCTGTTTCTTTCTGAGTCTGATTCATGTCTGCGGCATCCCCTGCATCTCGCGTCATCTCTTGAATAACAATATCTTCTTCTGTTTCTTCTGATGTATTGTCTGTCCGCCTCTTTCTTTCATTTTAAAGCCTCATGTTGCTGGCCCCAAAAATATGTTGTTTTTAATCCCTTCTATTACAATACTACAGAATATTATTTTAATTCCAAGCAAATCTGACAATAAAGAAAGTATATTGGAAAACATATTATCGAATATACTGACATGAGTAAAAAGAAATACAAGTCTACAGAGAACTAGAACTATGTTATACAGAAATAGAGATTGAACACCACAGTGAGATAATAGAAAATGAACAGTATTCAACTTTTGAAAAAAACTGTGTGTGAAGTTTTGAGATATGTGATCACGTGGCTTTAAAATAATGGTGGCCACTAACAAACAAAATTTATAAATGTCAATTGCCATCTGTTATTAGTTCTGCAAAATAGCTTGAATTAATGAAAGCAAAAGAAAACGGGAAGGCTCGAAGACAAAAGGACTTGATGATGGTTGATTATCAACCGACAAGTTAAGACTGAAGAAGACAAGAATAAGACTAAACAATGTCAATGACACAGACTGCTGATAGAACTGAAAATACAAGAAACAAAATCGAAAGAAGTACAATAATGAGTTTTATCCAGCTAATAGTTAGTTGTATATCAAGACTGCGAAAATATACTTGAGAGAAATTGTCGCCGAGGTCGCTTGCGGCTGATGCAGGACAATCTCGAGTACGTTAAAGATTTAATTATATCTAGCCTTTTGATATGTACTGTACTTTGACATCAAATTTAATGGTATAATAGGCCACGCTAAAAAAATCAAAAACTGGTGATGAATATGTATTTAGCAATACTTTTTTTTTTTAACGAAGTAAATCTTAACGTATGACATACATATGAATGTATTTTAAATTTCTCGTAGATGGTTATACTTATACTCTGCTTCCCAAATAATTCTTCATAATTATATTTAAGATTTGGTTACCATTTTCTCCGTATTAATTGTGGTAAATCTTCGGCAAACATTTCTGAAAGATCCTTTACTGTTACATATTACAATTTAGATCAAGTTTTGGTTTCTTGATATCAATCATCCTAGACATACTTTGATAATCTTTAATCCACAGACCTATATCTACAATCAGTAAAGAAACATAACAGAATAGCTTTATAAACATCAACTTTTTACTGTTCACGATATCCGCAGTTCAACTTTGAATAGAGACAAACGTGTACGGAAACCTTCACAATTACGTGAGATAACTACAAATTAAAATCATACTTATCCGCAAGTACAAACAGTTCTGACATTGATGGCTAAATTCGTTAAAAGGCACGTATTCATCTTTTGTTAACCTTTAAAATATCATTAGCAAATCGCCAATGACGATGTATAATAAATTGAGTCAGTAACATTTAGCAAATCTTTTATGAAAACGAACAAACATCTTTGGAAGAGGAAGATTGCGATATTTCTCTATAGTTGTAAATTGCCAAATTAAATAAATAAAAAGATAATTCACAGCGAACTGTATAAATTTATTTTGATACAAAAGTAAAATGTATACAAAGTAATATTATATTTATTAAAGCTCTTAGGTCGTTATATTTAACACAAAGAATTAATATATACATGTATTCAAAAAGTAACTTAAAGATATACAAGAGATTCTAATTTAAAAAGGCAATAATGTAAGTAAAAAAAACCATTAAAAAAATAATAAATGAGTGAAACGCTAATTAAAAACGTCTTGAAACTAGAAATATTTAAAACGTCTTGTTCAGTTCTACAATCATTAAAATATACGTATAATACACTATCGCTTAAAAGTTTCAAATTATTATTATTTTTTTTTAATGTGGTGGGTGCTTAGTTGCAGAGACTCCGTAAACTGTATCGCTTGTCTGGCTATCACTGCAACTCTCGCGGTGTACTTTTTGTGTGTGTATGTTGTGTTCAATTGGCTTTGTGACAGCATCATATCGCCTTTTATGATGCCGCGCTGTTAATCACTTTGCTCCCAACAGCGAATGGCAAGTCGATCCGGGATTAAACTCTCTGAAAAAATGTCACCGTCCCTCCAGAGAATTGAACCCCGGCGCCTATCGTCCTCTCACAACAATAGTCAGCCGCCTAACCACTGCGGCCATCGACCCGTTGTCGTATAGAAGACATTATTGCAAAAATTTTTACTTACTGTATTTATTAAAGACCTCACTCCAGCTGGTGGTTTGTGCATCTATCAGCGAAAGATCCAAAACATTCAACGGGAGTTAAGTTTGATTTATTGGGATACTAGGGTGGGTGCGCTTTATTGAGTATACAAAAAAAATCAATATTCTTGTTATTACAATGTTAACCATGACCAAAATATACAGGGTCTTAAACCATAAGAAAGCATGTGCTAGAAAAAAATCTGTTAATATGTATCACTTACAATTCACAGAAAATATTGTCCAGACGCAAAAACTCCCATACCTGAATTTTCCGGGCTTTATAAGTTCAATTGCAGACTGCCCGGTTCAAATAAGTTAAGCACCAAATAATCACTTTTCCGTTTTTTTAAGGTTAAATATCTCTATGCCAGTGATCAACTCCCATAAAGACGCTAAACCATAACTATACAGGGTGCTTCATTAATTATGGGAAATATTTTAACTGTCAAATAACGACCATTGACCAAAAATAGCCTTATTCAAAATCTCACCGTTTTCGAGAAGAAGGTCTTCAAAGTTCCAGAAAAAAAATCGTTTTTCCATCTTTAAGCTAATCTACTTGTACGATGAAAATAAAATTTGGTATGGCGATTTAGTATTATTAAAGAGAAAAAAATATCTCCTTGTGTTTTTTTTTAATGTGTGGTGGGTGCTTAGTTGCAGTGAAACTGTATTCAATAGAACGGTGTAGTTTTTGTTTTTTGTTTTGATTTGACAGCAAATTAGCTGTTAATCACTTTGCTCCCAACAGCGAATGGCAAGTCGATCCGGGATTAAAGTTAAAACCGTCCCTCCAGAAATCGAAGGCACCTATCACAACGATAGAAACCACTGGCCATCGACCCGTTAAATATTGTTAACATCAATAGAACTTTTTTGTTTTTTGATTTGATTTGATGAATGAATTTGAATCACCTAATAGACCGGTTAAAATGCCAAAAATAAGGTATCTTATAGAAACTTCACTGGCAATGTAAACAACATATTCACCCCCACGATTTTTTTTTCTGGAATTTTGAAGACCTTCATCTCGATAACGGTGCGATTTTGAAGAAGGCTATTTTTGGTCAATAGTCGTTATTTGACCCGTAGTATCTCCAGTTAAAATATTTCCCATAATTAATGGAGCACCCTGTATATGTACTAGCTAGATGACGGCCAACTAGGGGCCGTTTTGTATGACATTCTCCATTAAAATGTTCTAAGTGTCATGTCAAAATTGTTTACTATCTTCTGTCAGTACCTTGGTATGTGTTAAAAGTTTACTATATAGCAGATTTAATAATAGAAAACCAGAAGAAAGCTCGTCTACAGCAAGGACAACATACATTAAGGGTAACAGGTTTGCACAACAAGCAAAAATGGAGGTTAGATGAAATGTCCTTTTGCAATAATGTGCATATTTCCTCTAGTGTTTCATTCTCTTAAAGGTATCATGTCAATTTTTGCAAATCAATTTCGTAAAGAAGGAAACAAGATTTATTTAAAAAATTATATACGTAAGCTGCAAAAGTTGAAGGCAGATGTCTTGTAAATCTTATTAGTATTGGACCATCGCAGAGGTGATGCCATGGAATCTATGAAGATGCATTAGAAAGCCGTCAACAGGGTGATGTTTCTTATTTTGTTCCGGATGAAGACGGGTATGTAAAGAAACTTTTATGGCAATTTTTGCTTTAATAAAGATGCGATTTTAATCATGAAATGAAAAGACTATGTTTTGACAACATTGGGACTGTAGGAGTTAAACACCTAATGTATAGAAAGGAAAATGATAGTACACAAAAATCTAATATTTCCTAAAACAGTTTTCAGTATATGTACATAGGTATATATATTTTATCCAAACAAATATATGAGAAACAGACAGTTCAACTAACACAGTAGTTGCTGGACATCCAGTATATATAAAATTTAATTTCAATGTATCACCTGATTGAAACCGTTTAAGTTAAAATTAAAACTCTTATAATAAAATTGACAAACTATTACATTTCAACTTCAAGCAGTTAGACTGCCAATAGCGTAGGCTTTAAGAGAACTTTAAACTTTTCTGTGTATTTGCACGTTATTCTTTTTATTTTTATATGAACAAGAATATGAGATGTTCCTCTATACCTATAATTCCCAACAGTATAGACGGGCACAACTTCCCACATTCTCGAAACTTTATTTATTTAAAATGTCATACATTCTTATATCCAAGTTAATGCGTTAAAAAATAAAAGTAATGGCCATAAAACCTAAAATATTCCAGTAGTAAATCTAGACATAACGCTTATGATCCATATGTGGGTTTATACGACGTATACACAAACGTATTTTATCTCCAAGTTTAATTTTATCTCTTCTAATTTGTGGTTGTAAGAACACCTATTGAAACCGATTGTTCTATCTCGCACTTTCAATTGATATTAAAGCAACTTGTTCGCCTCGAATCATTAACTGAGGAATAAACCTTTGACAAGTTTCGGTCTTCTTATCACTTTTTATTATTGTCACTTCAGGAAGTTTGATCGTGTTTTGTGATTTTCTCCGAGGCGGTTTTTGTTTTACTAAAAAAAAAACAAACTCAATTACTTACGATTAAAGTAAATTTCAAAAGATGTTTTTATGTAAAAAAAATGTAGGCCACAAGAAAAAAAAAATGCGGCTCGCCAACAACATGTAAACATAACATTCTAGTGTCGAGCGTATACATTTTCGAAGTAGCCCAGATATTTTTTTAAATTTTGGTCTGATTATTATACATGGATTTAATAATAGCAAAATTAGGACAAGTAGGTTGATCGTGGTTCTCTGTGGCCTTGTAACTATGTCTAACCTACAATTATAAATAAATTAAACAATTTAAAGTCTGGACAAGGACATAATGAAACAACGTGAAAAAAATTGCAATCCCATTAAAATAAAACTGCTTACTGTCAATTGGTGGGACTTTCGTCTGCCTTTTACGCGTCCAAACTTCTGTTACGTTTTCAAGACTAATATTCCAATGCTTATCAAATACTGTAACGTAACCGCTGCAATACCCTCTGATACCAGTAGCATTTCTCGTCCAAACCTAGAACAATAAAAAGAACATAAGTTTATGCCATTCCTGAAATTTTTGGAGCAGCTCCTGTTTCTTCCAGTTCTACCGGTAGTACATTTAAAGCACAAGCGGTATCATAAATAAAATTTACAACCAGTGTGGTCTAAATTTAGCGGGTAAATGTGTCAAAACCCGTGGTAAGATATATTTAGCGACTGAATGTACATACATATACATACATATATTAGGAGAGACTTTTTATTTGATGTAATGGTTTATAAATTAGGATTTAGGTTTATTTCTAGATTACAATTCGTCTACGAGGGTTGTTCCATAACAGTTTTTATCTTTTTAAATATATATATATTTTTCACGACTAAACTTATAGGTATGCAAATTAAAACATTCACCAGTAATATGAATGTGTAAACGTAACGATTGCTCCCATAGTACTGCATGTGCCATGCATTCCAGTTATATTTAACCCACCCCACTTCAATCTACAAGTATAAACACCCTCGCTAACATACTAAACCAGTAAATCTATTTAAAATTAATTTCTCTGCACTATTTCAAAGTCTCAAGAAATATCGGCGGATCATGCATTCATTCACAATAGGGAATAACCATTTAAGAAAACTTGTTTAGTTAGTGTACGTAAAAGTCAATTATAAATGCCATAAATCTCAGATGTATCATTTTTGTTTCAAATTAAATGCGAATTTTTCAGCGGGAATGTGTATTTAGTAAAGGGTTTTATTTAAAAGCAAGTATTAAATGCAGTACAATCTGAAGAGCAAAGAACACATGAAAGCTCAAAAATGCTCCTACTATCATATTTTCTTGCGAATCAATACCTATGATTGCTAATTCTAAGTTATCATCTCTGCTGTACCTATTTCATAGTAAGAGGGGAGAGGGGTAGAGCAATCGAGACTACAGGCGACAATGTACTTGGACATTTCATTTCGGTTTTATAGACGCAAACCAATCTAAAGTTATTCAGATGGAATTATTATATTTTTATAAGGATAGCGTGCATTTTATTTAAATTAAATCTCATATACTAAACTTTTTTGATAAAGCTACTACGTAGGAGACCCTAGGCGGCTGTCCACAATCTCTATAATTTGTCTAGATGTTCACCATAGATCACTAAAGTCTATGTGACAAAAATAATCGGCAGTTTCAATGAGCAGATTTAGCAGCAGTTGTTACATGTTTTACAATTTTGTCAATTCGAATAAGTGGAAATACAAAATAATTGTTTCAAACCGCAATACGTACCACCCCAAGACTACAAGAATTATGACTTACATGCATCGACATGTTTTACCGATTCACCCCTAAAGCTACAAAACACATAACTTATGCATATGTCAAGCAAAATACATAATATAAAATATATAAATGGAAGGTTAGTAGTTTGGCTAGCTGCGAGTGACTGATTGGATTTTTACGAAAGCATGACAGGCTGTCTAGAGCATCACCAGAAGCCATGTTAGTTTAATTTTTTGGTAAACTAGCTAATTAGAAATAAATCTTTTTCGCGGCCATAGTATTTACAAATATTACGTGAAAGATTTGGTTGTCACACTGGCTTATTGTGATTTCTCGTTTGAACTAAAAATCGTAATAGAGCGGTATGACAACGAAATCTTCCACGCAAAACTAGCTAATGACCTAGAACAATATCAATTAACTCCTTCTCCATCTATAATTTAGAAGAGGTGACATTTTCATTCTTACAAATTTCTGATACAATTGCTGACATTTTTTTCTTTATACGGAAGTAACAACAGTCTACGGGCTTCCGAGAATCATAGAGAAAAAACTGTAACATCAAGTGGGATGGATGACATCTAGAAAAAAGGAAGAATTTATACAAGTAAGCAATCTTAGATGATTGCTGCAAATTTTCTCAAGATTTTCCAAATTTTCTATAAATATGTAAAGTCACCCAATAAAGAGAATAAAAAGTTACTAATCAAGAATAACCATCTTATCTGTTGAAGCGATGATTTTTTGCTGTAAACAACCTTTGGATAAAACAGTCTTGGTTATACTAAGGCCTACTTTAAACAATTACCAGAGTTTTGGCAGCCACCCCATCGAATATTGGATCTGCATTCCTGAGCACAGGGATGTATCAATATAATAGAAAAATTTAAAAAGGAAGACTTTCTTAGTGCGTTTGTGACTGACTGAGAATATAAAGCAGCTGAGACACATTCAGATGTTTCAAATACAAGCCAAGACAGGGATTTTCAAAAAAAAAGTTAGTCATGTCTTAATAATCCCTGTACAAGCTCGATTGTGTCCGAAAAGTGTAAGATTGAGCTAAGTGTAGAATCACAAGCAGGAGGAAAGATAGGTGTAAAATGGCAACAGATTAATTAGAGGAAGTTTGAAGCAAGTGAAGAAAGAAACAATAAACAAACAAAAAACCTACAAGAAAAATCTATTGAAAAAAATATTTGGGAATGTGTAAAACTTTTTCCATTCTCTTGAGGTAGGGAATGGTTTAGACACTTTACATATTTTATACATCATTTCATTTACGGGTCTTGCTTATTCCAAAAGCAGCTAAGAAGTGAATGTCTCTAGTTAAAGGCTCAAGACATAGGATAGTTTTTCATTGTTCTGGTACCTACTAGATGAGTTCATAATAATTGTCCAGATGATCCCCACTCTCCCTAATCCAAATAATCCAAATGTAAGTCAACCTTCTGTCAATATTTAAAAAAAATGAGGCAAAGTGCACACAAGCTCTTAAATATTCTTCTCTATTCTTTGTGCTAGACTTTAAAAAGTAATCGCATAATGCCAGATCTAAAAATCCAGAAATTCTAGTCAATAACAAAACAAAAAAATAAAAATCATATAAACTAAAAGGTGCAGCAACTCCTTGCTTTTTTTCTTGTTGTATGATTCACTAATTTTCACTGATTTTCAAAATAAACAACAACTGTTTTCATCCATCTATCAGAAAAACGTCTCCGATAACAAAACAGATAAAATTATCATACTTTGAATGCGGAAGAAAGATTAGAATTTTATATTAGTAATAGCCTATATATTACATAGATTATAACTTGATATAAAATCAAGTTTTCTGCAGTATTTCTCACTTGTCAATTGTACAGTACGTACTACACGCAATGTGCGAATACTTTCTCGAACCTTGGTGTATACGAGGTCCCTCTACGAGGTCAGCTCGCAAGGTTACCACGCCTAAGTTATCGTGGCGGTCACCACGGTTAGCCCCTAACAAGGATCAGCAATCTATCATGTTCACCTCTCAAAATCTGCCTGTAATTAACCTCTACCATGAGATTAAAATGTCATCGCTATATAAACGAAATATCAACATGAACTGTATATAGTATCAATGTTATATTCATCATTAATATTAGTAATTAAATTGTATTCGTTTAAATAGGCGATAATATTTAAAAAGGTGCTATAAAACACCTATTTGAATTTCAAATCAATTCTATATTAGAGGATACATACTGATAGACTGTGGTTACGTCGACCCATTTATTTTTTCCAATTTGAATCGTGCTAGACGAAAACCTGTTATTTTCCTGGCGAATTGCTCTCTAAATTTAAAGAAGATTCCTAAGATTGAGAATGAGGAAGTTGGACGTTTTTAAAATAGCTTCATGTTAAAAAATCTGTTTTGCTCTGTTCATTAACATAAAAAGACAAATTTGAATATCGCATGTTTATATATTCATATTATGTATGTAGTAAAAATACATCTAACAATCTTCTGATATACGACTCGGCTGACATTCACGAAATTGTAAAAAATTAACACAATCAGCATAAAGGTATCGGAATAATTCGGGGACTCTGGTTTTTATTAACCTTTCATCGTATTTTTTGCTATCGAAATTGATATTTTGTTTTGATTGCCGAATGTTTTTTTTGCATATTAATTATATTTATATCTACAATGGGATATGCTAAATTTTATAGGAACTACAGTTAGCACACTTAAAGCTCTTCTAGCATCAAAATTCTTACTGCAGTTTGACAGATAATCGTAAGATTAAAGGAAAGCCTAGAAAGCTGTCTAATACACTTAGCTAGTCATTTGCACCAATTTTTATTCCCAATACCACACTATCAAAGGAATCAATTTATAGTGAATCTTTTTAGAATATTCAGTGAGCAGTTATTAGTAGAGCTGGCGATATTACATATTTCCAACGAGCTAGATTACAGCGAACACATCAGTAACACCACTTTCGTCAAGAAGGAACTATTGACCTCCATATACCATTTTGTTTCGGTGTTTGGACCAAAAAATAGTTCCTTCAGTATATAATTATGACAACGAAGTGTTTTAGCTCTGCAAGCGTCAGCTTGATGCGGAGGCTTTTCTTCCTATTGCATTAAGTACATCACCAGAGCATAATACAAGAAAGAGTACTTGGTCATCTTCCTGATACCCTTGACTAGTAGAATCAGACCCAATGCATAAGTTACACAAATGCTTTTTCAGTAACAGATATAATCTGCCTCAGATTCTTTCTGCTCGAAGCAAGTAAATTCCTGATCCTGCTGCCACGATGTTGTTGCCTTTACATTGTATTTATCATCTGCTTGATAATTTCTATTCCACATTCTTTGCTAGACTATTCTGGTTTGGTTCTATACTAGAATGTCCAAAAACGTTGACCAGTTTAAGAATGTTTTCCATAATTAATTCTTACAGTATCCCGAGGCGTCTCCAAAATGAAGACCAAAACGGCCTTATGGAGTCCGAATGCAGCGAGAGCTGGTTTGCTGTTTACGTCTGTTGCCTAAGGTTTTGCATTCAAATATAATTTATAAATAACCCTGTCATATCTGGGTAAACACTGCTATAGTTGTCGTTCATCTTGTTTCAAAAGTTTTTTTGTTGATATCCTGAAAGTGTAATCATAAATATCTATGTCAATTCTATGTATTCTAATCGAAAAACACTATTTTATTCACAGAACAGCAAACACTCAATACACAGTCGACGCATTTCAACAAAGTAAAGCTGCCATTATTAAGGTAATAATAATGTCATCAGCATTATAATCACCTTCATAATGATTGATGTTTTGTGGGTAAAATAGTGCTTTTAGCGTTTAGCGTTTTAGCGCATGATCCAGAGAGCAATTTACTAAATTGCTAGCGTAGATTCTAAATTCATAGAAGTAGCATACGAATTGTAAAAGTTTCAATAAGAATGTGTACAACGAACGGTGAAATGAGTTTATAACTATACTTGTACACAGCAGTACTAGTATAGGAACAAACAAAAGAACAAAACAGCAACCGTACAGCGATGTACGAAACGGCGATGTTTGATTTGCACGAACAACCACGATCTACGCAGTGACGTTCACTTTCCATACCAGTGAAAGTATGCATTTTATTATCGCACATACTAAGAATGTACACAACGAGCTATTATAAATGCATCGTGTACCATCTGTTATTCGCGAAAGACGATTTATTTAGGAATTACTTAATAATTGCCTTGAATTTTCCTTTCATCGTAGATACGCGGTTTCATACGCTAATGAAAGATGAGCACTATTCATTTGAATTCAGTTTAAAAGTACTTTACGTATTAAACTGTTGAAAGTTTTCTTTTTAGTCAATTAAACTTTTATTGTATGAATTAATTTGATCAAGTTATCTCGAGAAAGTGAGAGTTAGAATACCATTCCTGGATTTATTTTCGAATGACTTAATTGCAGATATAATAATTGTTATAAAATAAATTCCCACACCTCTTTTTTATAAACATTTATACATATGTACGTTTAACTTCAGTAAGTCAAACTAACAGTTTAGCTTGAAAAATAATGATGTAATATCATTAGAAATTAGATAAGGCTCTTTTTCAGTAATTGTTCAAGACGAAAAATTTGAAAATTATAGTATTCGTTCCTATATAAATAGAACTCAAGTAATATTATAACAATAATATGTTTAGAACAAAGACTTACCAGTTGCGTCAAATAACACAAACAAGTACAGATATTGGAATCAATAGTGAAATCATACGACCTTGCGTTATTTATAAAGATATGGAGATATTTAGTTGGTATAGTTAAGAATAATACTGTTAAAAACAGAAATAAAACGTATTGTACACCAATATATTTTCATAGCGATGTATCCCTTAATCTAAGAATCTTTTGCTGTTTGAACGAACATTGTATTTATTGACAATAAGGTTATAGAAATATGACACGCAAACAGGTAAAGCTCCAGTTCCGAATTAGAATAGATTGAAACAACCCAACAAATTGTTTGGCCCATAATTCTGAAATCCACAACCCGAAATTTTCACTTTGGACCGCAATCATGACAATAATATACCAACTTGAAAATGTTTCTTCCGAAAATTTGAAGCAAATATTCAGAGTTAATTTTTCGTCTTCTAATAGCTGTCAAACTGTAAAATCATTATCTCAATTCTGATAATTGCAAGTGCCAAAATATTTCCGCAGTTGTCAAATTCATTCGAAAGTTAGACATTTTTCCAAGATTTAACATTTACGGGTGTTACAATGGTTGTCAAATCAAAAACATTTACTTTTTCATTGTTTTGATAGATGCAACAAAAATATTTTTAATTGCTGTCAAACTTTAAAAATACTTGCTTTTAAAATGTAACTGTAAAAACCGTCAAAATACTTTTAACAGTCACGTAATTACAAAGACGGAAGTTTTCTTCAAATTTTGACAATTGTAAGTGTTGAATTACTTTGGAAGGCTGCGCAATTATTTTTGCAGTTCTAGCAATTGTAGTTGTCAAAATATGAATGACAACTGTAAAGTTGTAAAAACACTCTAACACTTCCTTATTGTTTTGACAGGTGCTACTTGTCTTCTATTACTTTTGACATTTACTACACCGTTACTTTTACGGTACTAACTAATGTAACTGTCAAGATATTTCAGACAGCTGTCAGAGTACAAAAGCTGTATTTTCTTCAGGTTTGCCCATTGTAACCATCAACATTTCTTTAATAGCTACATAATTGTGTAACCACCCGTTTTTGCAGTTCTAGTGGTTGTAACTGTCAAAATATTTCTGACAGCTCTAAAATTGTAGCTGTTTTTCACAATTTTACATGTTTTTGAAAATTGCAAAAGCTGTCGAAAGTCTTTTTGACAACTATATGATCTTAAAATGATAATGATTTTTACAGTTTGCAGTAATAGTTGTAGCTGTCAAAATATTTAGCTATACGATTATAAACATTGCAATTTTTGCAGTTTCAATACTTGCAGGCATTATATGTACAGTGACCTTCAAAGATATCCGGACACGACTAGATAGAGACATACCTTGCGCTGAGTACTTTATTCCAAAGAGCCGCAGGGAATAGCTTACTACCTGCTGAGTGTAACGGTAGTTTTCGTCTCACCGAAAATAATTCAGAAATGGTGGGATAGATAAATTGGGTTTGAACGAGAAGTTAGATCTTTAAATTAAAATATCAGACGAAAGCTCCATTCAATCTCAGTGATTCTGAATAACTGATTGAATAGATTTAGCATGAGTCTGCAACTAATTTTTATAACTTGTTGTTCCGCATTCATTTTGCGATTGAGACCTATTTTAATAAGTCATTTGACGTTTGTACAAATAACAAAATACTGTCAACATACGCAGCTTCTAATCATTGCCTTACGATCTGTCAGATAGTAATCATTTTAATTATTTATTGTATAAAATAGGGCAGTCGAACATAGAATTATCTATATAAATAATGACCAATATGAATAATGACCAGTATAAATAATGACCGGTATGAATAATGTCCAGTATAAATAATGACCAGACATGTCACTGCACATATCTTTCAAACTGCCTAAAAATATTTCTTTTCTCATTGTCTTGTCATGTGGCTCCGTCAAGTTGGCCCCCTCTCAATCTTGCACCGGGCTAATATCTATCTAAAAAGTTTGCGCCAAGCTTGCACCAGCTTGCGCCACACTTATAACAGCTTGCACCCCTCCAGTTGAGTAATTATTTCAAAAAAAATTGCAGGGGGCTAACTTGATCAAATTAATTCATACAGGAGAAACTTCAAAATAGGGTAGATAGCCCCACCTCGCCAGGAGAAACTTCAAATTGCGCAAAGTAATTTTAGAGCTTGCACCCCTCTCCAACCCCTATATTTCATATTTATGTTTCCAAGCTAGCCCCCTCTCATCACGGCAGAAAGATCAAAATAGGGTAGATAGTTTGCACCCACCTTGCGAATAACAGATGGTACACGATGCATTTATAATAGCTTCTTGTAAAAATATCTTTAGTATGTGCGATAATAAAATGCATACTTACTGGTATGCAGTGAACGTCGTACTGCGTAGATCGTGGTTATGCCCGTGCAAATCAAACATCGCCGTTTCGTACATCGCTGTACGGTTGCTGTTTGTTCTTTTGTTTGTTCCTATACTAGTACTGCTGTGTACAAGTATAGCTATAAACTCATTGCATCGTTCGTTGTACACATTCTTATTGAAACTTTTACAATTCGTATGCAACTTCTATGAAATTTAATCTACGCTATTAGCAATTTAGTAAATTGCTCTCTTGATCATGCGCTAAACGTCAAACGCTAAAAGCACTATTTTACCCACAAAACATCAATCATTATGAAGGTGATTATAATGCTGATGACATTATTATTACCTTAATAATGGCAGCTTTACTTTGTTGAAATGCGTCGACTGTGTATTAAGTTTGCTGTTCTGTGAAATAAAAATAAGTGTTTTTCATTAGAATAAATTACGACATAGATATTTGCGCTTTTACACTCAGGATATCAACAAAAAAAACTGAAATGAACGACAACTATAGCAGTGTTTACCCAGATATATTAGGGTTATTTATAATATATTTGAAATGCTTAGGCATCACGTAAACAGCAAACCAGCTTAATGCTGCATTGGGCTCCATAAGGCCGATTTGGTCTTCATTTAAAGATGACGCCTCGGGATACTGTAAATTAATTATGAAAAACATTCTTAAACTGGTCAAGTTTTTTTATTCTAGTATAGAACCAAACCAGAATAGTCTAGCAAAGAATAATGAATAGAAGTTATCAAACATATGATAAATACAATGTAAAGGCAACAACATCGTGGCAGCAGGATCAGGAATTTACTGCTCGAGCAAGAAGAATCTGAGCAGATTATATCTGTTACTGAAAAGCATTTGTGTAATGCCTGATTCTGCTAGTCAAGGTATCAAGGAGATGACAAGTACTATCCTTTTTGTATTATGCTTCTGGTGATGTACCTTTTAATGCAATAGAAGGAAAGCCTCCGCATCAAGCTGACGCTTGCAGAGCTAAAACACTTCGTTGTCATAATTATATACTGAAGGAACTATTTTTTGGTCAAACACCGAAACAAAATGGTATATGGAGGTCAATAGTTCCTTCTTGACGAAAGTGTGTTACTGATGTGTTCGCTGTAATCTAGCTCGTGGAAATATGTAATATCGCCAGGTCTACTAACGCCTGCTCACTGAATATTCTAAAAAGATTCACTATAAATTTGATTCTTTGATTTGTGGTATTGGGAATAAAAATTGGTGCAAATGACTAGCTAAGTGTATAGACAGCTTTCTAGGCTTTCCTTTAATCTTACGATTATCTGTCAAACTGCAGTAAGACTTTGATGCTAGAAGAGCTTTAAGTGTGCTAACTGTAGTTCCTATAAAATTTAGCATATCCCATTGTAGATATAAATATAATTAAATATTCGCCGATCAAAACAAAATATCAATTTCGATAGCAAAATACGATGAAAGGTTAATAAAAACCAGAGTCCCCGAACTTTATTCCGATACCTTTATGCTGATTGTATTAATTTTTTACAATTTCGTGAATGTCAGCCGAGTCGTATATCAGAAGATTGTTAGATGTATTTTTACTACATATAATATGAATATATAAACATGCGATATTCAAATTTGTCTTTATGTTAATGAACAGAGCAAAACAGATTTTTAACATGAAGCTAATTTTAAAAACGTCCAACTTCCTCATTCTCAATCTTAAGGAATCTTCTTTTAAATTTAGAGAGAGCAATTCGCCAGGAAAATAATAACAGGTTTTCGTCTAGCACGATTCAAATTGGAAAAAAAAATAAATGGGTCGACGTAACCACAGTCTATCAGTATGTATCCTCTAATATAGAATTGATTTGAAATTCAAATAGCTGTTTTATAGCACCTTTTTAAAATATTATCGCCTATTTAAACGAATAGAATAATTTAATACTAAATTTAATGAATATAACATGAATATAACATTGATACTATATACAGTTCATGTTGATATTTATTTCGTTATATGACATAATCTCATTTTAAGATGGTAGAGGTTAATTACAGGCAGATTTTGAGAGGTGAACATGATAGATTGCTGATCCTTGTTAGGGGCTAACCGTGGTGACGCCACGATAACTTAGGCGTGGTAACCTTGCGAGCGAGCTGACTCGTAGAGGACCTCGTATACACCAAGGTTCGAGAAAGTATTCGCACATTGCGTGTAGTACGTACTGTACAATTGACAAGTGAGAAATACTGCAGAAAAACTTGATTTTATATCAAGTTATCTAATCTATGTAATATATAGGCTATTACTAATATAAAATTTCTAATCTTCTTCCGCATTCAAAAAGTATGATAATTTTTAATCTGTTTTTTTTATCGGAGACTTTTTTCTGATAGATGGATGAAAACAGTTGTTGTTTATTTTGAAAATCAGTGAAAATTAGTGAATCATACAACAAGAAAAAAAGCAAAGTTGCTGCACCTTTTAGTTTATATGATTTTTATTTTTTGTTTTGTTATTGACTAGAATTTCTGGATTTTTAGATCTGGCATTATGCGATTACTTTTTAAAGTCTAGCACAAAGAATAGAGAGAGAAATTTAAGAGCTTGTGTGCACTTTGCCTCATTTTTTTTAAATATGACAGAAGGTTGACTTACATTTGGATTATTTGGATTTAGGGAGAGTGGGGATCATCTGGACATTATTTATGCACTCATCTAGTTAGGTACCAGAACAATGAAAAACTATCCTATGTCTTGAGCCTTTAACTAGAGACATTCACTTCTTAGCTGCTTTTGGAATAAGCAATACCAATACGTAAATGAAATGATGTATAAAATATGTAAAGTGCCTAAACCATTTCCTACCGCAAGAGAATGGAAAAGTTTTACACATTCCCAAATATTTTTTTCAATAGATTTTTCTTGTAGGTTTTTTGTTTGTTTATTGTTTCTTTCTTCACATTGCTTCAAACTTCCTCTAATTAATCTGTTGCAATTTTACACCTATCTTTCCTCCTGCTTGTGATTTACACTAGCTCAAATCTTACACTTTTCGGACACAATCGAGCTTGTACAGGGATTATTAATACATGGCTAACTTGAAAATCCCCTGTCTTGGCTTGTATTTGAAACATTTGAAACTGAATGTGTCTCAGCTGCTGCTTTATATTCTCAGTCAGTCACAAACGCACTAAGAAAGTCTTCCTTTTTAAATTTTTCTATTATATTGATACATCCCTGTGCTCAGGAATGCAGAACCAATATTCGATGGGGTGGCTGCCAAAGCTCTGGTAATTGTTTTTAAAGTAGGCCTTAGTATAACTAAGACTGTTTTTATCCAAAGGTTGTTTACAGCAAAAAATCATCGCTTCAAC